>JAPQRP010000008.1:6033022-6054878 GCA_037367295.1 Apogon hyalosoma
CACACGCACGCACGCGCGCGCACACACACACACAATGCGAATCATCTGAAAAACCTGAAGTTTCTGAAGAAAAATGAGTGCAATTTTAAGAAATATTATATCTCAGTTTATCATTTATACATGTGCATTACAACTTACAGATCACAGTGGATCTACAAAGACATCAAACATTTAGTAACAGGCATAAATAATATTGTTAAAATTTTAGAGTTTGGAATTTGAAGTTTTGAACTAAAATGAGTTTGACTCCCTTAACTGTTAAAATCTTCAGTGTAAGTTTTGCACAATTTATCCAGTGGTCCAGATTGGAATTTTAGTTAATTTTGAGTGATAAGATAAACCCAAGCATTATGCACAAAAAAGACAAATTACTTTTACTTTTATCCCCATATATTATAGTGTATAATCAATTGGAACCAAACTTATACAAAGCGTTTCACTTGATACATGAGCCGAAAGCAAAATCCCTTTAATTCTTGGAGCTAAAACTGTCAACAGTGTGTTTATACTCCTGTTAAAAAGGTGTGTATCACCTGCCAATGAGAGGGTTATATGTACATTTAAAGCAGCTGATAATACCACAGCGGCATAACTCAGAAATATCTTCAATGCATGAGTGCAGTTTCTGAGCAGCAGCTGTGCTCGGGTGATGAAATGAAGCATGTCTGTGTGAATTCTCCTTTTCACCTGTGAAATGGTCGTATACAGGGGCGCCTCTTGAAATTCAACCTTATGCAACAGGCCAGTAAAGTTTTTCCTCCCTAGAGTACACTTTCTTTACATGATCATAGTTACAGGCTGCACCTCAAAGGAAGTGTAAAAAGTGACACAACCTGTCATTTTAATAACCATTCTTTGTAAGCCACAGGCAAAGTGGAACGTCCACTGTGGAGGCTTTTGTGTTCAAGAAGATTTAGCTGAACCTCAGACAAATGATGAAGAAAATGTATGTGCCCAGATGACTGATGTAACACTGGTCTACAAGTGAAATGCCTCCAGAACAAAAGTAGTGAAACTTTACCAAATTTGAGTCAGCAGTAAAGAAAAATGTTGTGAAAATGCTGGTTTGCTGTAGTTTTTTTAAGATACAGTCTTGGGTCAAAATGTGAAATTGTGAGAATTAATGAGAGAATGGGTTTTACTGAAAAGGAATATTTGTCTCAGAGCTACCAGAGCTACTTATAACCTCATTGAGATTAAAAATCTTTTTTCAAGAGTGTCCTGGCTGAGACAGCAGCAGCAGCAGCAGAAGTTACACAAAGTTGAAATCACAACCATACATCCCCACTAAAAAAAATATACATAAAACACTAAAATAAGATGATACATATAAAACACTGTCTACACATTACAATACATTTACTTTACAGGTTGTTTCTGGTGATAGATTTATAAATGTACTGTATAAATGAACATAAACCAATATATATGTGTAATAACACTTTATCAAATAGGCTACATTGAAAACATCAGCTAAACATCTAGCTGTCATTGGTTTCCAATTCATCTTATTGAAGTAAGATTTTACATTTAATCTCTGATGCACACAATTAAAAAAAATAAAAAATGTGGACCAGTGTAATCTGAGTTGAATCTAAAGGGAATTATGAGTAGAAAAATTAAACTTAAAAAAAAAAGAACAGAACCAATGAGAACAGGTTTAGCAAACAAAAAAGGCAACAAAGTAAATCTGTGCTCTGTAAAGAATAGATTCTAGCTTTTGCCAAAAGTACAATTAAGTATATATAATATTTCATACTTCTTGTCAGTTCATTTGTAATGTGTGAGGATGCATGGCTACATTAGAGGTAAATGTTCGTTTTCACATAGAAAGATCAGTGATTTTAAGAATAAAGTTGTAAGATTGTGAAATGAAATAAGCTATAAAACAAAAACGCAGCTAGAGTAAATCCAAACAGGGCCTCGAGGTCACTGTAGTTCTTCCCTGAAAAGAGAAGCAGCAGATACTGTAAGAGTCAGACGAGAAGGCAGACATATTTGACTTGTGTCCAGGAATTACAGCAAACAGTGATATGTTATCCTGACCTCTGTCCCGAGCAGACAAAGGTATGTGAACTAGGTTATATGTGTAAATCTATCCTGTCACATCTTGCAGTTTTATGAGGGTAACATTATGAAAGAATGCACTTTTACATTGTGCCAGTTTGTAGGGGTTTGATATCAACAACATGTGCGATAAGAGGTGTTGAGTGAGTGCCATACTGTTCTGGGGAGTGTAAAATATGTAACAGTTGGCATAGTGTTTTGTCATTTGTCTCTAGTTTGATGAGGGAATATCACTGTTGTTTGCAAAGTTTTAAACAATGCACCAGTAGCTTTGAGAGCTGGTATGTTTTCTGAATATATGAGACTTTGTGCAAACAGGAGAATCATGGTGTTTTAATGTAGAACTATTTTCAGATATATCAGGAATGTCATCATCAGCACATTAACTTTCCTTTCATTTCAACTTCTCTAGACTGAAGTTAAAAGGTGGCAAAAAAAAAAAAAAAAAGGTAACACCCAGCAGCACAGAGTTTCACACAGTGTCATCAGTCTGCGCAGGAGGCTGAAAAGTTTGCAGGTTGACTGTGATGCCTTCACGGAATCAGGCCACGTGTGGGTTCGTTTTCAACACTCTCCTCTCTTGTGTCCACTCACTTTCTCCGACTGTGCTGCAGGGCTCAAATCCCATCCTGAACTGAACAGATATAACCTCTTCATCTCTGAAATTTCTTTCAAGCCAAATATACTGAAGCAGGAGCATGATGTCCTGATTTTGTAACCGTATCAGCATGGAAAAGGTGTGTAAGGTTTAGGGGGATTTTGGAGGATATGACAGTAGAAATGGAATAAGATTTGTTAGCATGTAGTCCCACAAAAAATGAGAAATGTTGCATTTTGGTTACCTTAGAATAGGTGTGTCAAACTCATTTTAGTTCAGGGACCACATACAACCTTATATGATCTCAAACAGGTCAGACCAGTAAAATAATAACATAGTAATCCACAAATAATGTCAAGTCCAAACTTTTCTTTATGTTTTATAGTGAAAAAATGTAAAATTACATCATAAAAATGTTTACATTTACAAAGTATCCTTTAAAAGAACCACGAACAACCTGAAATTTCTTTTTAAAAAATCATTGCAATTTTTTAATAATATTATGCCTCAGCTTATGACTTACACATGTGCCTTACAACTTACAGATCACAGTGGACATTTAGTAACAGGCATATTATTGGAAAAGTGCAGTTAATGCCTCAACAACAGTGTGAGTTTGTGACAGTTGTGACGCTTATTGAATAAAAGATTATTCTATATTTGTGCCACAGTGTTCAGCATTTTTTCTTTTTTGCAGGCATCATACATACGGCTAAGAAAGACTACACTGAGTTTCAGTCTATAACTTCTCCACCTTTAAATCCTTATTTAGTCCTTATTCCCCATATTCTGACCATTTCTGCAAACGCCAGTAATTTCCTTATAGTGACTAAATACAGACTTAAAGCAGAGTATGACTGTCATCACAATTTTTTTTTTTTCAAATTAGCAAAACCCCAGTGAGAGCCTAATTATTACTAATCCATTAGTCTTTCCATGCTCACGCACCTGAATCACTTCCCTCACAGTAAACAACTTCAAAGATGACACCATCATACACTATAAAAACATCATAAACATAAATAAAACGTCATAAACATCATAAACACTCTATCATAAATTTTGTCACAAAGTGCATTGTGGGAATAGGAATTCCACGCAGCCGCAGCAGCAACAAAGATGGCGACCAAGCAAAAGCAGTTTCTCACAGATTCGACAAGAAAATGAGTCAGATCGCAACAACATAAAATTATACAGTTCACCAGAGAATGAGTATAGTCGGTGAAGTCAATGTAAAAGCAACATTTGGGTTCAGCATTCACGAAGAGACAGCGAAATTGCTGCTGCGTGGAATTCCCATTCCCATAGTGCGCTTTGTGACAAAATTTCCGAAAAGGTCCGAGTGATGTTTCGGTTTGTTATGTAAACAAGCGGACTGTGTTTATGATGGAGTCATCTTCGAAGTTGTTTACCATGAGGGAAGTGATTCAAGTGCGTAAGCAAAGAAAGACTAATGGATTAGTGATAATTAGGCTATCACTGGTCTTTTACGAATATGAAAAAAAAAATTGTGATGAAAGTCATATGCTGCTTTAAATGGTATAAAATGAGTTATTCAAGATTAAAATATTTTTATTGTCATTTTACTTGCATAGGATGCATAGAACAAAAAAGAGGTCAAAAATGGAATAAGAATAAATTAAGTTTTTAAAGCTGTTGCTACATATTTTTGGCTGCTAAGGTGTTTTTATATTTCTTGTTTCTATGTAAAAGCCGATGAAACGTAATTTTGTTCTGCACTGTATCCACGTTGGTATGGTGTCTGAAAGACAATAAAATGAATCTTGACTCTTGAATCTTGAATCTTGAAAGCGGCATAAAAGATAAAGTATAATAGAATATGAAAGAAACATCAAAAGTAAGAGTGAGGTGAGGAGGTGCATAATGGAACAAAACAGCTGCAGATATGACAATAATACAATTCCAAATAAAGTGCAGAAGGCATTCAGCAGCAGATGTGATAAACATCACAGACTGTAAGAGTGTTTTGTGTGTAAAAGATAAATTACGGAAAAATCAATAAAGCATATATTCTTCGATTGACAAGCTCTAAACCTTTCAGCCTGCCTTCACATATACACAGAAAACAGAAAATCCCTTTAGTGTATAACAAGTCAGAATAAAATGTTCCCCAGATGTTCAGGAAACAAGGATCAATGAATATAAATCAAATAATCAATTAATCAATATTCGCTGAATACTAATCATCTAATGCTTGTGCAGTAAAATCATGAACATTTACATAGTCATAATAAAACCTACATTGTGATGATCTGTATTGTTGCACTTGAGCTGTATAAACAAACCTAAGCTCAGTTCTGATGTCTGTAAATGACGGTGCTGGACGTCCTCTGTATGACCGATGGAGACTACAAGTGCACCATCAGACCTTCACCTTCTCACCCATCTGCAGAATTTGATGAAACGACTTAAAGAGTGTCTCTATGAACCTCTGAACCAGAGAGTAGCAGTTCAATCCCTTCTGTTTGTGAACTGACCAGGGTGGAATGAAGGCTGATGGCTTTATGGGGGCTTTGGGACTTCTGGGAAATCGCTGTAATTGGATTTAGACTTTAACTGTTCTCTGGAGGTGTCAGGAAAAATCCATGAAATACCATCAAACAAGAAACGTACGTTTTGTTGCGCCTGTTTCTTTCTTTTTTTTTTTTTTTTAGTGTTGAATGACTTCACAGCAGGACTTGTTTCAATGTTGTGAAGATTTGAGCTGCCTCTGTAGTACTGATGGAGGAAGAATCAGTAGAAATGGAAATTTATGGTAATTCATGGCATGTGTTTTTTTTCCCAATGTCTGGTATCTTGTTCCAGTTTAAACGACTGTCCGCTGAAGTTTACGCAAAAGTTTGTTTCTGTCAAACTGTTATTGGTTTCAGATTTTACAAGCAAAAATGTCATCAGAAGTATTGACAAGGGGTATTTAATTCCCGTAATTTATTATATTAAGGCCTTTGGTGATGCCATTGTCATAATAGAAATGTTAATGTAATATTATAATGTAAATAATTATATCATAAAATAATACAGTGTATAATAATAATCACACTAAACATAAAATTCTCCTGAGATGAAGTGGTGACACGTCCAGGTTGTATCCCAGCTTCACTCGTTCTTAGCTGGGATTGGCTCAGACAGCCCTGCAACCCAGCAGAAAATTAAGCAGTTTGTTATTAACACACACAAACAGACTGCGAAATAGCTTTTATCCACAAGCAGTTAAGTGTGTGACACCCCTTCCCCCCAAGGAGTGACAGTACATTTTAACCCTTGGTTTTATGGACACACATAAGATATGTATTTATTATGATGTATTGGACTTACTGAGTTTTACTATTTTATTTATTTATTTAAGTGAATGAATTGTGGTGTGGTGCTGTTGCTGAGAGCTGCTAAATTGCTTTTCATTGTTTTGTTTTTTTTAGCACTGACAAAGTTTTTTCTATTCAATTAAATGAATGTAAAATCATATGTTTTTCAAGTTTAAATGTTGATTTTTGGTCATAAGTGAAAGTTGAAAAAAAGAAAAGAAAAGAAAAGAAAACTGACAGATATTTGGGTTTTTAGAGTATTCAGAATGTGACAAGCACTAAACTAAGCTACAGAACATTTCAGAAGTCCAGAAGCTGAGTGTTCAAAACCACCGTATTTATACATTTAACCCTCAAAGATCCAAACTGTCACTGGCAACCAAAATCATCCACTGATCTACAACTTTTAATAACTTTTGAACCACTAAACTGTCAATACATGTAAATAATTGGTGTAAAATACAGTTTGTCATCCGTTCATGGTCAGATATGACCGATTTGGATGTTCAGAGGCTCTGTAGTGAACGTGGAAACACATTCATTCACCAGTGAAACCCATGTAGTTTGACAAAATGACAGTAGATGGAGATGCTTGTTGTTGACTTCAGTTATTGACATCCTTGCTGAAAAAGTCACTTTTTCTTCAGTTTTCTCTGTTGCTGATATAATAACACTCAACTTTATTCTGAGCTTTTATGAACATGTACATCAGGGGTGGCCGACCCTGGTCCTGGAGAGCCACTACCCTGTATGTTTTAGATGTTCCCTCTTCCAGTCCACCTTACGGTCATTATCAGGCTTCTGCAGAGCTTGATGATAGACTTATCATTTGAATCAACTGTGTTGGAAGAGGATACATCTAAAACATGCAGGATAGTGGCTCTCCAAGACCAGGGTTTGGCCACCCCTGATGTACATGATCAGTGAATTAAATATGGACATTAGACATTTGCAGGAAGGAGTGTCATTACACTGAGGCTATGGTCCTATTGAGCCTGGTTGATGGGAGTCCAGAGGCAGCTGGCAGGTCCTGGCAGGTCAAATGGACTACAGAGACAAAAACTCAGCTGTGGGAGGAGTTCAGTGAAACCACAGAGAAAATCATCAGGTGACTCAGAGAAGTGGTGCATCACAGTGACTGTTAGTGTAAAAAATACAGTTGAAATGCTGTTTTCCTGGTGTTCAAGTTCTTATATTTTCCACTTATGCAAAACAACTTCTGCTACTTGATAATAGTGCTGTTTAGTTTCTCAGCTTGACTGAGTAGCTCAACAGTAATGTTGTAGTTTCAGCAGTAATATCAAATGAGAGGTGTTTTGTGAGTGTTTTCTGTGCAGAAAATCACCCCCTGCCCTCCATCTGCAGTTCACGCTGAGATGGGATGTCTTCTGCAAACAACCAGGTCAGTAACATGATTGGTTATAAAAAGAGCATCTTAGAGGAGTATAGAAGGGCAGAGGTTGTGAATAAAATATGGGCTTTTGAGATTTGAGAAGAACTGTATTCGATTTTTATTTATATTTTACACCACGTTGAAAGGGGTTAAAAGGTAACTCAATTCACATTGTTAGGTATGATGATGCTGAGTATGTTAAATATGATTTAACATAAAAACCCAAGTGTGACATACATCACAACTGGAATATGAAAGGTGAAACGTCATTTAGAATTGAAACAAGAACTAAGTTCACTTACTGATGTGCATTTAGTGAAAACTGACAGGTTTTTAAGGCTTATTTATTTTGTGTGCAAATGCAGCTGCAGTTATAAAGTTCACTCCACTGGTTGATAAAATGATGTGTATATATTAAGTTCAGTGTGTATTTACTAACCTATTCTTGATAAAAAAAAATACATTGGCTGGATTTGAATTCTATAAAAGTGGGTTATGACTTGATGAATGTGAGAAAATCCAGGTCCCATGGCGAGACAACTTAAGAACTGTTGACATTATTTGACTCTCCTGTCATCACACAGGATGAGTTTTGTATTATAACAACATGAATCACAAAGATAAGGTAGGTGATTTGCAACACTGTGCAAACAGACTTACATTAAAAATGAAACATAAGATGAGAGTAAGGTTGAAGAATGACACTGGTGATCCAATCTGGACAAAGAGTAAGAGGCAGGAGAAATGTATTATTTAGTTTCATTGATATTTTAGAATTCTACCAACCGTATGTGTATTTATTTCCATGACCACTTCTGTTTGGACATTAGTGTTCATTCACACACTATCATCACCACTGTTTTAACATGAGGTTCAGCTGCCAACATACAGATAGCATATTATAAAAGGCAGAGTTTTACTGACAACAGACATAGGAATGAATGATGCTCTGCGGTTTTGCTAAATTGTCTGCCTTTTTCCAAATATTTGTGGAGAAAGTGAAGTGAAAAAGGGTGTTTCTGTATTATGCACTACATTAAATAAACTTGCACAGCTGACATAATACTGAGTAACCGCACTGAAGCAAATGGTGACGTAGGACTGTAGTCGAGTCAAAGCTTCATCTTAACAAACTGAAACTGAACTGAAATGTTGCAGAATTAGCAAATGCTGCAAGAGCTTCCCTTTACTTTAACAGCTTTCCAACAATCTGACATCATCTGTTGCTATTTTACTTTTTTGTTTCTGTTTATTCTGCAGGCGTACCATTTCCTGAAATAATCTGTTAGTGGATACAGTATGATGAGTTGTGCCTTGTCAGCTGTATCGTGTTGGCGGATCAGGCTGAGTGGACCACGGAGCTGAATCCTAAACTTGCAGTGTGGAGCATTTTACCGTCCACGGCTCATCACACTGATCTAAGAGCTGATGTGAAGTCCATGCAGGGTTTGTTTACAGAACATTTAATGAGTTCTGCATTGAGCAGAATCCTCTCTGAAGAGATAACAATTTTTCATCAGTCTGTTGTTGTATGTTGTAATCACATACATCTCTTGCTGGGATGTTGCTGCTGTCATCACTGCTGCTCTTGAGGCAGCTTTGCTTTCACCCCCTCTGTTCTTCTCCCTCCCGTGGAGTCAAAGGGTTTGCATTAACACTTGGCTCCAATGAGAGGGACTTTCTTGTTTTTGGAGGGTTTCTCTCTGCCTTGACTCAAAAATCGGAGCAAAGACTGATGGGATCTGAACAAACAAGACACCAAAACTAAGCAACACAGAGCTGTATTTCCTACACAGTATCAAACATCAGCTGCTGCTCGCTCTTGGTTAAAGGTCCAGGACACCTTGGCATCTCGCTATGATTGGATTGTGATTGCACAGAATGGAGTTTATGAGATCATACGACCACCTTACACCCTCACTTTGTGACTTTACTTTAGTTTGTGTCCACATCACTTTTTCCCCTCTACATGTCACATTTTTATTTTGTTCATATGGAAACTGCAGCTGGGTTGCGTCCAGCCACAGATGTGTAATCACAGCTCGAACCACAGAATTTCCATATCTGGTCTTGAAGATGCAACATACGAAGTTCATATAGAACCCAAAACAGTTTGTTCTGTCATTGTCGTGTTTACATTAACAGCTTTGAAATGAGCTCAGCAAAGGCACAGCAACATTTGCATATTTTGCAGTTGTTACTTTAAAATACAGCTTCTATCGATGAGGAGAAATGTAGCATGTATTTAATCAGGCCTTTTTTTTTTTTTTTTTTTTTTTTACTGTGATTGTTACGGCTGTGTTACAGCTTACGGCATGAATTTCTTTAACAGTGTTTCTTTTGAGACATATTTTTTAAATCTAATGTCACTCTTTTATGATATGCTACAAACATTTTTGCCAATAATTCTTGCACCAATAATGTACATGCAAAAAAACCCCAAAAACCTGCTATAAACTCATTGTATCTAATTTTTTCCTGCATAAATCTCTTAACCCATAAAGACCCAAACATCCACTGTCGACCAAAACCATCTACTGATCTAAAATGTATAATACCAGTTGATCCACTAAACCTATCAATACATGAAAATAATTGGTGTAAAATACAGTTTGTCATCTTTTCATGGTCATCAGATATGACCCATTTGGACGTTCAGTGGCTCTGTAGTTACCATGGAAACACTGTCATCTTCTACAACACTGATTCACCAGTAAAACCCTTGGAGTTGGATCAATGACAGTAGATGGAGACACATGTTTTTACATTCAGTTAATGATATATTTACTGAAAAAGTCACTTTTTCTTCAGTTTTCTCTGTTTCTGATATAATAGCTAGCAACTGTAATCTGAGCTTTTATTAGCATTTACATGATCAGTAAATTAAATGTAAGAAAATACCTGATTTTCACTGAAAAAATGAAAAATACAGAAGATGATATTACAATTAATGGTGTTAAATCACTTAATGAAGATTAAATATAGAGAAAAATTCATCTGGGTAGTGCCACAAAAATAACACTGGGTCCTTATGGGTTAAACTACTTCAGCTCTGCTCAAACTACCAATGGTTGAATCATTTTTCAGGTTTTTAACACAGGATTTTAAATGCCAGTTTGAATATGTGATGAAAATTATTAACATATGATGATTCTTTTTTTTTTGGGTGGGGGGGCATGTACAGTTTGGGTCCAGGGTCCCCATATGATAGTAAATTAAAAGGATCCACAACTACTACTACTTAACTTCTCAGAAAAAGTAGTTCAAACTGTTAATAACAAAGCCATCACAGCAAAAAATGCCACTCAACTTTGGTGCAGTCATTTCATTATTGAAAATAGTCCTGTGGTCTTACCCATAAGGTTTGTAACATGACTTCACAATTGTAACATCTAAAACAGTCTTCAAGTTGCATCTTTTAGAGCCTAAACAATGGCTCTTTGTATTTGTCAGATCAGAATCTCTGCCTCTGACAAAAGTCAAGTGGTTGCAAAGGGAATTCAATTACAGCAGGACAGAAAGACCAAAATATGATACATAAAGAGACATCATTCTTCTAGAACAAGTTCTCTGTCATCTTCCAGCAGAAATCTGCAAAATTAAGTGCATCTGACAAATTGTTGGCATGTTGCTTCTGTCCTTTACTGTGAAGACGATATAATAGCTTTGAAAGGATTACACAATTCAGTTATTGATATTATTGCTGGAAAAGTAACTTTTTCCATTAGTTTTCTCTGTTTCTGATTAAATAACCCTCAACTTTAATCTGAGCTTTAATGAACACCTACATGATCAGTGAATTAAATATAGGAAAATACATGATTTACACTAAAAAATGCAAAATAAAGAAGACTAGTGGGTTGACCCGTGGAAATCCACAGGTTTTAGATGTGGTAGTTTTCATGCTGTTGTGCATTTGTGCATGCTGTACTGCATTTGTCCAGCAGTCACTGCCAAAGTGTTCTGGGCACAGCAATATGATTGTGAGATTATTGTATTCCAAAATTGTTAATATCTCCAAAAGTATTGCTCCTATCAACTTACTGTTTTTGTTAGTCTGTTCCTTGACCAAAAATACATAAGTATGTCAAACTGCAGCAGTCAGCTCTTTCCGGATTTTGTGTGAATCCCCAGACACACATACATATACACACACACACACACAGAGGCCACTTGGCTTTTATAATATATATAATATTGCAATAAATGATGAGAAATCACTGAAAAAGGTTTAATACAGAGAAAAATTAATTTGGGAACTGACACAAAAGTAGCACTGTGTCTTTATAGGTTAAGTGTGTCTTCATCGTCACTGAATCAAAAGCAAAATATCTGTTTTTAACATGATATTCAACATTATTTTACAGCTTTGGTTATTAGGGACATATTGATGATAGTGCAGTTCTGAAACTAAAAAGAACGTAATGTTTTTTGTTTTAATAGAACTCTTCTTGTTTTATGACTGTTTTCCTTCTCAGTGAAGTACCTGTGATGACACCCGTCTGCCACAGCGCCACCCATTCAGATTCAGAGTCAACCCCCACCCCCCACCCCGGCCTCCACCTCAGGCAGTTCTGTGTTCAGCATCAGTAAAAACCCCTGCTGGGTTATGTAACATCTACAAGAGTAGGCTGGTGATTTATGGTACAGGTGTTGGGAGGCTCAGAGCCGGTGGAGTCGCAGCTATAAAACAATGCTAGGGGCATGTTCACTGATGAGCACGGTCAGGACGCACATGTGGACAAGTGGAAAGACACGTTAGCTTTCATTTTCAAGCAGATGGAAGCTTTTGCACTCAGACTTTCATCAAGTGCACAGATTTATACACATAAAAGATATGAGCCTCCATTTACTTTATGATACAGCACCAGGTGTTGGAAATGAAAACTATGTGTATGTGTATTTAATGAAAGACAAGAAGACCAGGGAGACACGAGGCTCTTCTGAATTTCTCCAAATCTTATCCAGAATTATTTTCCATATTTTTGACTTTATGATCTATGAAAGAACAAGGAACTTTCCGAGGGACTAAAGGCACGAGGATTCAGAGTTTAGTCGAGGTAACAGATTTATTTAGAGCTTGTGATGACATAATGAACTCTCCACATGACACGTAGCAAAATATATTTAATGGATCCATCGGTAGCTATGCTTTGGCAAAACTAGTTCTGATTTAAAAGATGAAGTGAGTGTCATCATACATAAGAAATCCACACTGAATCCTTTTATTTCATTAAGAGATCTTGTTTTCTTTTCCACATGACTATTAATCTTCTCATAGCTTTCATTTCTGTAAATCTTGGAACATCTTGTATATAATACCTGTCAAAGTTTAGGAACCCCTAGTCTTTTATCATTTTTGAGCAAATTGCAGTATTCATCACCTTACTCAGTACTCTAGTTCTATTAAATACCAAGGGAAAACCAGTTTCTACAAAATACTGTCTATTAATTAAAATATATAATGTGAAATAAGTGATTGCATAAATATTCACCCCCTTGAATGTGACTGCCCTAATTCAACAGAGGTCCAGTCAGTTGGTGCTAGCAGTGTCTAATGAAGGTGAGATCACCTGAGGACAGTGAATGTGTCTGAGGTTACTGTATTCATGGCTACAGTTACACCGTGAAAACTATAGAACACTCCAACTCACTGAACATCCTCTGCAGTTCAGTTAAACCCATCATGCAGAAATAGAAGGAATTGTGCAAATAGTGTAAATCAGCAGCCGTGGAAGGTTTATGAAGGTAGAGGAGAAATGAACGCATCAAAATACAATCCTGGAGGACGGTCTGAAAGAGAACTATGAATTGAATTTATTTCCCTGTAAGAAAATGACCTGAAACAAACAGCGACAGTTACATAGAAGTGGTTTTCAGACAATGAGGTGAATGTTGTGGAGTGTCTGAGTTAAAGCTTGATCCAATAGTGGATTTGTGGCTGGACTTGAAAAAGACTGTTTACACATAAATCCTGTGTAATCTGACAGATCTTTAGCAGTTTTGCAAAAAAAAAAAAAAAAAGAAGGAAGGAAGTAAAACTACACAGACTCAGTGGTGTGACTGTGGCCAAAGGTGCATCTATCAAATACTGGGGGGAAAAAAAAAGATTTCATTTATAAAATCAAGAAAAGCCTAAAACATCCAATGAGGTCAATACTTTTTATTTACACAGAAGATAATTTAACAGTATGAAGATTTATTTTTTACTAAACATATGGATATTTCTTTCAAAACTGTTAAGCTTATTTTAATCAATACATCCTCTCTTAGCAGCTCTCACAGTTTCATACACTCTAACTGCCAATAAATGTGTTGTTGATTATTTGGATGTTTCCGTCTAAACTTGTGATCCATTTCATGCCTGAGCAGTTCAATAGGTAAATAGTTCAGGACATTTGATGACAGATAAAACTTCAGCTGATTGTTTTCTATCTAAATAACCATCACAGAGCTTGTATGGTTCAGGTCATGGCCTTGTTGCAGAAACTGGTGTTGATGTATGTTTGGTAGTCACGCCTTATATGCTGACGTGTATCAGTTAAAACAGTTTATTCATGTTTTTTCATTATTTTTCCTGTAGGGTATTTAATTTACTTGTATATAATGAGTGAGGATGTTCTCCAAACCTGTTTTAATACAAATTTGTGAGGTGGAACAATCCATAATCTGCTGCTACTGTCTACAATAACAGTTTGATGAATATTAAGCAGTTTGCACCAAAATCTGTATATTCTTAATATTTATTTGGTCTAATAAATCCTCATAGTGTTAAATTACCCAGTTTGTTGTATGTAAACAACAGGAACACGGATGTTAAAGATGCAAGACTAATTGTCTCCAAGTTCTTGACAGGCACTGGATAATGAAAAGGTCTTTTTCACTTCTTTATCAGTATCTGTGTTAATGTTAACTGCATGTTAGCACGATGTCTTGCACCTGCAACATCTTGGTTCCAATCTAACTGTTCTTTTCAAATAAAACAAACCCATTCCCGATTGTGTGTATCTTTAATGATCTTTGGGCCTGGACATCAGCCTGCGAACAGACTGACAGGTGGGTGATGAAATGTAGGTGCTTGGAACAGAAATATTAAGGCCAAGAGAAAGATCACAAACATGAATATGCTGTAATAAGGGAGATGTGTCAAAGGGTCCTGATATCTCACTGACGGGTGTAAAGGCTTTTGATCTGTCATCAAATATCTACAATTTGTAGCTGAATCAAATCTTCACATCCATGACCAGATGTTGGTATATAATATTCTTGAATTTTCTAACCATAAATTTGATGTTTCTTACAGACTATTTTAGAGTCGGATATCCATTTTATGCAGAAACAGAGCATCCTTCTTAAGAAATATGAATATTTGGGTGCAGGGCCATACGTACGTCAGAGATAATCAACATATTTGCCTCACCATTCCACTGAAAGAACATCCAGACGTGGAAGAGAGAGTGAATATTTGTGGAAATATCTGGGCCACAAATCCTTCATTAGGATTTAAATCGTTGGCTCTGGGGAGAAGTGAGTGGATTTTTACAGATAATTTAATGCACCGTGACCCCATATTTTCTGAAATTCATACATGAGGATAAGATGCAGAATGTTGTGCAGTTGTACAAATATGTTAAAGCCTTGGCAGTGTCTTTATCCTGTTGATGACGGGAGAATTGGACAAACTGTGCTGAGTTTGAAAGAAGCAACATCAGGGATAAGATGATTGATGTAAAGGCAGATGTGAGAGTGGGAGGAGTGCAGCTGTGCAGTGGAAAAGAGAGCAGAAGTTTTGTGCCAATACTAATGCGCCCATCTATTTTTCAGCTTCTGACAGAATAAAGCTTGTACATCATCCCTCTAGTTTAATAACAACCTTTGTCTCACATAGTTTTCACTCAGACGCAGTTGATGGGTTTTTCTGGTATGTCTGGATCAAAATACGCTAAAACTGCATGAGTGCAAGAGGATTTTCTTTATTAATACTGACCACGTCTGCTGGCATTACACAGCCACATATGGCAACAAGGAGACCCTAATATTAAGTTTACATGGAAAAACCGCAACATGACACTTCTTTGTTTCCTCTCCCATTTACACATGGGATAATGATAAATTACAGATGTTTCCTGACATCGTTCACCATCAAGATGTCAAATTAGAGCAACAATTGTGGTCATATGTTAACATTTTTAATAAGACGCCCTTTTTTGTGGATTAGAAAGTATCTGTAACTTTATATACTCTGATTATACGCCGTCAAATTATGTCAGACCTCCTGAAATATGAAATACCGATTGTGGCTTTGTCATTGTTCTGTAGAGCTCAACGTACACACGTTTCATCCAAATTGCATATGACGGGTCAGGGCTTTACGGTAAAGTCCAGGTGAAATTTCTAGAATATGTTCAGTAGTTTTATTTTGATACATGAAAGCAGTAGCATCTGCTTCCAAGCAACAAATTCATTCAAGGACAAAGTTTCAGTCCAAATCAGTTCTTTATCAGGTCAAAATGTTCTTAAAATGGACATGTTCCAGTCATTTAAAGCCCTATAAATTTATAATCCGGTTTTTTTAGTATTTTGTCACCAGATGCACTTTCTTTTTTACGTCAGTATTTTAGTATTTATTTAATCTGTTTTTAATCATGTTTTTATTCATGCTGCATGTGCATTAATATTTCGTTTCTGCAGTGCATCCATGATGTTTGTGTGAAATGACAATAAACTATATACCATACCATACAACACAGAGTGCACCTGATTGGTTGAGTAAATCGGTTCATCCATTTGGTCATTTAAAGGGGCTGTGAAGACTTTCTAAGTGATCTTGAAAAAGTCTAATTTTTATATATATGCCTGATTGTAGTCTGCAATTTAAAATGAGATTATCAGCACCAAAATAGGTTATTTCTAAATACTATTTCTTAGCTTCCCTGGTCGGGTCGGACAGGGCCAGGCTGATTTATGGCAGACTTATGTTTCTATGACAACATCACCATGACCGACAAAGTTTAGCAGTGAGAAGTAAGCTGAACGAGTGAGAAGTAAGATCTGTCCTTTTTCCTACAGAAAGAGATTTCTTGGATTTATTGTTATAATGGAGGACACTGGAAAAGGAGCTGGACTGGCAGAAAGAAAAAGGACAGAAGAGCTGAAGAAAGCTAAATGGGAGCATTATAGATCACGGGCTAAAACCTCGGCATTGCTTTCAACCAATGGAGAGAACTAAGGGCGTTAAAATGAATGAAAACAAACTCAGAGCTGGCCCTCTTCCTTCTACACAGGTATAGAATGCTTCTTTTCTATATATTTGAGTATAGTGGCTGTTGTAGCTCAGTCATACACTTAGTAAAAGCTTCTGCGTTAGTGGCACGGCTAGCTCTGTGGCACCTGTAATCTGTTTTATTTGGAGCATTGTTTCAGTCCAAACAAAGGGCTTTGTAAGGTGAGACTGAAATGGCTATGAATGGAGATTAATGTTTATGCCAGGGCCTGGATACTAAACTGCTCTTCAGGGACAAGACAATTATAAAAATAGAATATTGTGAATGCAGAAGGCTGAAGCAGCTAGCACTGAACTGCTAATAATGCTGTAGATGTTGAATGACTGAAATAATTTCTGAAAATAATTTGTGGAAAAGGTAGTTCATATTATTGGGACATGTCTTGGATCACCGGTCTGTGAGTAACACTAAACAATCTCCTCACCTTCTGGACACTAAACTACGCTGCAAACTGACTTTATGAAGTTTTCTTGTTATATCGTTTCAAACAGTAGCACTTCGTAACACAAATACATTACCACGTTGCTTTACATCCTAAAAGTTGTCTTGAAAAAAAGAAATGCAGAGGTGTAAAGAAGAGCCGCTCATCATTCACTAACTTCAAAATAAATGCACACCTTGGCCAGAGTTATGCCCTTACGACAGTAGTTGCTAGTGCTCATGGGAGGTGGAGTCTTTGTCCTGGAAAAACACCACCAATTCCGGCCAAAGGTGTCGCTGCAGTCCACTTTAAATGGATAGTCCTTTCCGTACCTTTAAAGAGAAAAAGTGTAATGGACTGTAGGTCATTTTGTTATACAAGAAAAAACTATGATTTAATCTCTAACTAGCTCAGTGTGCCATATAGATTTATGTCTGCACTTAGTAAAAAGCCTCTAGCAAAGTGTCTGTTTGTGATTGAGTGTAAACTGTAAAGGTTAAAGATCAAAGTAATGCAGGCGAGCAGCAGCGTCCCATACACGACTGAAAAGTGCCATTTGGATGAATAAGATACGTTCTTAAGCAGGGTCGACTTGTTAGTTTCTCCTTTGCCAGAGAAACTGTGTCAGCGTTTTTTTCTCACACAGATCTGGAAAACATAACATCACATATGTCACAGTGTCTGCTTTGATGTAAGGACCTGAAAATAAATCATTTGCATGTTCAAAGTGGAGCAAGTGAGCGGTGAATTAAAACTGGTTTCACTCACTGGACTTAAAAAAATCTGCTAAGTAAAACAAATCTATTGCACCACCACATGTTCTGGATGTCAAATATTCACTCTTTAAAATAAGCCACAAAGTTATGATCAGTTCATAAAAAAGTTTATTTGGATGTTTGATCTTGAGCCTTTAAAATTGGAATCAGACGAGCTTGACATACCATCATTAGCTGATACAAAACACAGTGACAAATCAGCTACAAAAGAACTCCTTCTGCTTCTTAAGAGTTAGTGTGTTATTAAAGGTCAGTATATTTGAGCTTTAATCAAAACTTGATGGAGTACAAGGTTTTGACCCTAATTTTGGAATAACACACTTCCTGCTCAACCGGACATAGCCTTCATCTTTACACTTAAAGTTAAGTCAGTACTAAGCACAGATCTCTGATGCTTTTTATACAATTTGAGCAAAACTAGGTTAACTGCTTTAAAGTATGAGTGTCAGTATTCTGTATATTTAAATCAATTTAACTTTGTATCAATAAAATGCATTGAGAATTAATACCATTGTCACTTCATTAATTTCATGTTTTCTTGGAGTGTATTGATGTAGAGGTGTTGTAGCTGAACAGCGCATGCAAAGGTGTTGATTGTCCAGTCTTCACTTCATTATCTTCATCAGTTTTCCCTTTCATAATAAAATAAATGTGACTAGAGGTCAACATGTCTGGCTCCATCATTGCTGTTGTCACATGACATCCAGTTCACTCAACTGATGAATTTATCACCCCCACCCCCACCCCCAAGGGGAGGCAAGGGGTATTGTTTTTAAGTTCAGCCTATTTATTTGTTAACACTTTCGCAGCAAAACGTTTGGTTGAATTCCTACCAAATTGGGTTTATAGATTACCAGTGACCCAGAATAGATGTGATTACATTTTGGAAAAAGTAGGTTGAAGTTCAATTTTTTTTAGGAATTAAAAAAAAATTCCCCATTCCTTATAATGGGCGACATTTCAAACCTCTATAAAAATGTTAATTTTAACTCAGTTCACTTAAAACATTGCAGTGATATAGAGATTAAATTTAGACATAACTCTGAAAGATATTTAAGTGATAGCTTATTTTTAATTTTTTTTGTTACATTTTTAAAATCTTTTTCTTTTCTCATTTACTTATAATGGGTGAAATTTCAAATATCCACCAAAACATCAATTTTGTTTCAGTTTACTTCAAACTTGGCACATATATAATTTTTATATTTAACAAATATTGAATATGAATGAAAGAGTGGATTGATGCCAAAAAAAGCTACAATATGTGCGAGGGGTGGTGTTTGTTGTGCCTGGCACCACTTGTTCATACTGTGAAAGCTTGGAAAAATCGACTTTGTTGCAAAATAAATCAACTGCACTGCACTGTAAAATATTCCTGAAAGTACTCATGATATAAACAGCTATTTGGAAAAAAATGTGGATGTGCAAATGAATCATGGTGTAAAAGCCTTAACAATAACTGATTGCTTTTCCTGTTTAAGATGAAGGTGAGATAATGACATAATGAGACACAAACGATGTAAAACATGAAACAAGACATATGATGCAAAGAAGATGAAAATGATAAAGGATGCATCATAACAAAAATAATGTAAATATCCAACATACTGTAAATGATATAAACGGGGCTTCGAGATGAAAATGATATAAAAGATGCAACAGGATGACAATAGTACTAAATTTTTCAATTTTTGTAATAATGTCAATTGCTATGGCAGTGTTACAGTGAGATTAACGTGGTCTTTGGACTGAAGGATTATTACCATCTGATGTTTTGATGCAGCTCTATGTCGCTCTGAGCAACTGTTTCCTGTAAGACTGGATATAATATTGATGTTAATAGCAAATGGTCTCATGATTATTAACTGTTGCTTGTAATTATCACCACATTACCTTCTACATTTGTACCAAGCAATAAACCAGTAGCTAATGAACTCTTATTTTGTAGATGATCTTAAGTTTAGAGATGAGTCACTTCTCAGGGGTGCAGTTATCCAGAACAAAGCAAATGAAAAACCAGAGGATGGACCTGCATTTTCCAGCTTTTTTTTTTTTTTTTTTAAATTTCTCAGAAACACCAAAGGTTTTATTAAAAAAAAAAAAAAAACAACTTTTGGACAGTATTTCCCATCCTTAGGGTGTAGTTTGGAAAGAGAACCTCAAGTCAGATACTGGAGCATTAAAGAGAGCAAGCGTGGTTTTTCTGCTTTGATGGCTGTTTTTGTGCCAAGCCATGGAAATGTGCTGTAGCGTTGGGGTTCCTGTGATGTGACGCTGACTCCATTACAACGTGGCAGCGAATCCCCGACCCCTCCAGTCTGTTTGCTGAGTGACACAACGTACAGTATGATTCAAGAGATTAGATCGCCTCTGCTGTGTTTGTCTCCCGAGAGATATCCTTGGAAATATTGAGAAGATCAGAGTCTATGAAAAGTGGAACAAGTGAACTGCAGTATGGAATATGGATGCCGTCACTGGTTTTCCACACATACTGCATCGCTGGGATTTTTTTTTTTTTTTTTTTTTTTACACTATGCTCTTTAGCAGCTAAATTCTGGTGTTAAGTGAACAATTTACATCTGTCACAAAAAATGTTAATGCCCCTTGTAAAAATGTTTATGCCACCACATGGAGGTAATTATCACCAGTGTTGCTCTGTATATTTAAGTAGATTAAATACAATGCTTCATGAACCTATATCCCTCAAACAGGTGCTTAATGTTACATTTAATGTCGCCTAATGAGCAGCTGTCCACTTCAAAGAGTAAACGATGGTAATATAATACAGTCCTCTTTGTGCCTTACAGTGCCTCATATATTCTGTGAGCTCTTCATGTGATACTGAATATATGAAGTGAAGTACTGGCCTGTGCTATAAACTCTTTGACCCATGACAGACCTGTTTACATCCAGCCGAGTGCAGAAAGTCCGGTCACCTGTGTGGCAAAACACAAGCAGGCTATTTGACAGATGATATACTGTTTGTAATATCTGCATGAATGATTCCACCTCATGGACGTACATCAAGTGTTTTCTACCAGACCGACCTTAGGATCCTCTCAGAAATGTTGTGCTGCATTAATAAGCACGTGCAGCCAAACAGAACTGGTTTATGAAGAAAACCAGCAGAGCGGCTTGAGTAACACTCTGTAGGGTGCTGTGGTTTTATGAGTCCTCCCGTCATCTGTAGACAAAACACTTCTTCCTGAGACACCCGCTGCTTTGAACAGCAGGAGTGGACTCTGGTCATCCTGTCTGCATCGTCTTACAGGAATCTGTTACTCACATGCACCAAATACCCAAAAAGGCACATGCGCTGTTTTTTTTTTTTTTTCTGCGAGAATGAATAAAATTTAAAACGCCACAGCTGCCGTTTTACAGTGTGAATGATCTATGTAGAGGGTGATTCCTGTTTTTTTTTTTTTTTTATGTTACACTAAGGCTGTCTAGCTGCTCTGGGCAGAGTGCAATGGAAACTTTTTAAAATGACCCAAATGTGCTGGAACAATAACTCTCTCATGAAGCCTGGACACAATAGGGCTCTTTAAAGAACAAGATCAAGCAACAGATTTAAGTTGAACTCAAAGTCTGATTATTTCTGTGGTAGTGGCCGTCAGATACAAACCCACACAGCGACATATTATTTCACAGCTGTACTTATGATACACATCTTTTCTGCTTTTGCTGATCTGCCATGACAGTAGACACGACCATGAAATGCTGTTTAATTTGTTTTCCTGCAACTGTCATTTGAGTAGCCCAGTAAATTTTAATATTAATGAACGGGAGACAGCTGTATGTTATAAGAAAACACATGCAAATGGACAAACCACAATCAATTAAGAAAACATATCCATTTGATTACTGCAAATCCACTCAACACAAGCAAGGATACAGCAAATTGTCACAACACAAGCAAACATATACACATCAAAGAAGCAGAACAATCAACAGTCGTTCGTTCATTCATTCATTCATTCATTCATTCATTCAT
>JAPQRP010000008.1:6076965-6096528 GCA_037367295.1 Apogon hyalosoma
CTATTAGGGTCCAAATACACAAATAAATGAACCAAAGACTAATAAAACTGGGTTTAGCAAAATATGACCCCTTTAAAATAAAAAATCACAGAACTAACAGAATATACTGAAATATATTTTCAGGATATTGTTTTTCAGTCTGTTTGTGTATGTTAGAACGGAGTCACATTTGCACAGAAACTGCTGGTAGAAATGTCCTTCAAAGGGCTACTTTTTACGCTTAACGTGTGTCCATATTACAAAAGTTGAATCACTGCTAGTACCAATATAGTGACTGTGTGTACTTCCAGGTCCTCTCCTTGTCCGTCCTGCAGAGTGGACAGTGTCAAAGCTTCAGCCATCCTCAGACTGACTTCACTTGTAACAGAGCTCAGACTGTAACATGTGAGCAGATAAAAGATTATTTTCTTTACGACCATTGACTTGTCCATACAGGAAGAGATAAAAATGAACCACCTGCTGTTTATTGTCTTTGGAGGATTTGGTACGTAAGTGCTTTTCCAGTAAGTGCTGTTTAAATCTGAATGAATGTGGTGTTAAATCACCATCATTGGTTTAATTTATTAATTCTGTTTTTGTTTGTTTTCTTTTCTTTGTTTTTATCAAGCTGATCAAAAAAAGTGAATTTCACTCTGGGGATCAATAATTCATCTATATCTGTATTTCTTTTAGCGACACTCTATATCATTGTTCATTGTTTATTTAATAACCACCAGAATAAAAACATGCACATCTCACTCTGGCTTTTTTTTTTCATACACTTTGCCTGAACTGTCCTCTTGACACCAAGATCGTATGTGTCGTGCCACGATAAATATCTTTCAACATAAAGCTTCTCTCTGCAGTGTTCAACACTTGGGAAAAGTATTTCCGGTGTTGCATTTTATGTTAGCGTGTTTGACAGTCATGTTATCTGGCTGAAGCACTAGTTGTCCAGATGGTTGATGGTGGTTAAACAGCTCAAGAAGTTGCAGAATGTGTTGAAGTTATTGCCAATATCCTGTGTGTGTATTTAGTTATAAAATGCATGTAAAGATCGGCGGACATAGACTTGTGTGTTTATAGAATGTTTATATAATGGGAATATAATGGGATTCAACCTGTCAGGGGATGATAGTGAGATGTAAACAACATGGCAATGAGGCAGAGCCATAAAGCAGATGTTTTGACATTATTTATTGTATGAAGTGTATGAAGATTAAGTATGAATACACATATTCCAAATGCATAGGATGTATTCATACTTCTGCTCTGGCAGGTTCTTTGGTCTTTCATGTATCATCTGTGGACTTGAAAATAGAATAAATACATGCGTGTAAGGAGCATGTGCATTATAATCCTACTCACATCCAAAACAACTACAGTTTTATTGTGTAGTGACCCAAAAGTAAAATTAGGTGTCTCTGCTGGACCAAGTGTACAAAAATGTCTAATGCATTTACTTAACATTTACCTTTTGCTACTTGATTCACATTAGAAAAGAGTTGAAGGAATGTCTAAATATCAATCACATCTAAAACTGGCAAGCAGTAGTCTCCTATATTTCCAGTTGTACTGCTGAGGCTATCATTTAGAAACTGTTTCTTGTGTTTATATTTTGACATCATGCATGTTATCAATAAAGATCAAGTCACAACTGATGTCTCATAGTGTTTTACAGTTTACACTGACAGTTGGTGACCCAATAAAAAAACAGGCTAGCAGCCCATTTGGGGCTCTGACCCAAAGTTTGGAAAAGGCAGGTGTAGTGTATCATACAACAGTTAATGTGTGTTAGACTTCATCTAATCCTGAGAAGCATATGTTGCTTTTAGCCCAGTTTTTACTTACAAGAAAGAAAAAATACACAATGGATTTATCAGAGTCAAATTGTAAAATCCTTATGAAAGCACAGCAATGAACCAAGTTATGCCAAATATTAAAGACCTATAGAAATGAAATATTGTTCTGTGGTTACAACCACAGTAGAATAAACCTCTTTAGTTGAAAAATGGATCCTCACCAACTCTAGACTTATTTAAAAAGAAGAAGCTTCTCTGACATTCTACAAACATTGGAAGATACCCTGTCATAGTTTCAACAATTGCAAAAGACTCATCCATTGTTATCTCAGATTCAGTTTCGTGTATTGTTGACCCGCTAAGCAGAACAAAGAGTCGAGCAGAAGAAGAAGAGCCCAAAACATAATCACCACCATCTGGTTAGTATTCGGAGAGTCTCATTAATCTTTATAGCCATATTCTACAGTGTTTTTGCCTCAGAGACTGAAGGAAAAGAATCTGTCAACCTGTTTTAACATTTTTACCAAAACACAGTGCTCTGGATTTGTTTTTGTATCTCGTTCAGTAACAGTAAACACATGAGGCAGGTGACATGACTGTGCATCCTTAGTTTATTAGGTGGTAATGGTGACTTGTCTGTAACATCCACTACTAATCCACAAAATAGTGTGAATAAAGTGAATTAATGAAAAAATACATACATCATCCACTGGTGGCTGCAAGCTTTTCAAGTGATTAACTAAAGAAGAAGAAGACCACAAAAACAGGATAAAAACAGGATATCCTGTAGGATAATTACATGCAGTAGGCATAGAAACAACTGCCAAAACAAAAGAGGTTGAACAGTTTCCAGGTTTTATGCTATTGTGGGTTTGAATGGATAATTCATTTGAGGTCCCAGTGCAGCTAAAGTCAATGAGTCACTCCTCTCAAATGACCCACTTCTTTTAGTGTGGTAAGGAAACTTTGCAAAGTAACCAAGAACAGTTTGTTTCTAACCACAAGAAATAATTTTTCACCCTTTTTGCCCCTTAAACCCCTGCTCTCTTTCTGTCCAAATCCTCCTGTCATCTCGAAGAGGAAGCTTGATGACATCCTAATCTCTGTCCCGCCATAGCCTCTAAATTCCACTGCTACTCTCCTGCTAATGGTCACTTCAACAGTCTGCACTTTTGGAAAGTCCTCACTTCATGAAGTCTGCTCTCTGCTGTTTACCAAACACAGTAACAGCGAGACTCTGCTACTGACTGTCACATCCCATGTGTTGAAATCTGCTCCCTTAATCAGCGTTCCCAAAACTCATTTCTTGGGTCCCTGTTTTTGGAATAGCCCCCTGCACAACAGACCTCATCTATAATTCATAAGAGGGAGTTTGTTTACTGTCTACTAGAAAAGGTAAGACCAGTCATTTCGAAGAAATCATTTTAATAAATCACAGCTTCGTTTTATGCACATGTTATTGAAAACAAACACACATGGACAGCAGATTGAAATTAGCAAGTGACTGAATCTGGTGCAGTGCATCTCCTCTCTTATGCTTTTGTGCATAATTACTGACAAATAAATAAGTCATTTGTTGTTTATTTTATTTATTTGGGGACCTAGTGCATCAATCAACAATACTGTAAGTGTGCCAGTGTTAACCCAATGGTAGGAAAACCAGTAAAACAGCAACATTCTACAAAAGCAACATTGAATCAAGCATCCCCTTTTCTTTTATTTGCTGGTTTGGATCACTGTCTTAGAAACAGGAAGTGACAGCGAAGCACTGTAAACACATGCAGTAAAATTTCAGGCCTAGCATTGCATGACCTCCAACATCTTTATATGGTCTTTAGAGAAAGCTCAGTCTATCGGGGATGACTTGAGATGTGGGTTTGTTTTGTTTCCATCTGGTTGTAGATTGTCAAAATCAAAATGTATGACCAACAAAGTGAAGAATTCCTTCCTCCAACAACATGAAACGTGGCAACTGTTTTGCCTTATATGAGCAATTTGCCCGGGCTTTTGATGAATATAAATCAGCCACTGGGACAGCATTCCGATTGCAGAATTCAGATAATTTGATTAGCTCTGTGGCAATAAACAAACTGATATTTCAACCCACAGTACTGTGTCAGTAATTATTGCCAAAGAAAAAAAAATAGGCCAAATAAAAGCATTTAGGCTATATCATTGTTAAGATCTATCTTTAATTTTATTATCATTACATGTCATCCTCGTATGAACATAAATTTCACTTGTATCAAAACACACAAATTCACACATTAAAACTTTGAGGTGTATTTCATGGGAATGGACACATGTCAAATATTTTGTTAAAGCTTTCATGTC
The DNA here is from genome assembly GCA_037367295.1 of Apogon hyalosoma. Lineage (NCBI taxonomy): Eukaryota > Metazoa > Chordata > Actinopteri > Kurtiformes > Apogonidae > Apogon > Apogon hyalosoma. The sequence continues at coordinate 6,081,081 of JAPQRP010000008.1, forward strand.
TTGTCATTTTCGTCTTTTAGACCAAAAAAGATTGCTGATGTTTAAAGCACTTGGACAAAACATAAAATCCATTGCTGATAGCTGACTGAATGTTTTCCCCTATCTAAACAAACTGTAACATTGTTTTTTCATTTAAAACAAGTCTATATAAATGCATGTAGCATGCATTTTTGTGGTATAGTTTGGATGACCTGCTCAAATCTAGTCAACACAATGTACCTATTTTAAAACCTGGCAGAGCGGATAACCTATTGTATAAAAACGTCTGCACACCAACAAAACACATCAAAGCAGAGGAGCTCTGAGAGAAATCCCTGCAGGGCCACTGCAGGATATCAGCCACAGGTTGTATGTTTGTAAAGGCACAGATTTACTGCGCTGTATTGTTTGCCATGAACTCACGCTCTGATGTCATCTCTTATCCGACACTCTGGCCCAGACCCAAAACCACACCTGCATTAAGTGAAGCATTAGACGTGTGAGCGCTGAAAGGTCTCTGAGCTGCTGTGACAGGCGTGATGAAGACATTCACATCCGTTTTGGAGTCTCTCTGACTGACGCCTCTGGCAGCTGTCCAGACAGGGCACTGCAGGGGTGTCGAGTGAAAGACAAAAAAAGAGCTGAATATCCCACCAGACATGTGTGCACTTGATAAGCTGTTTGAACTTTACAAGATTATGGTGTGCAGCTATTCATCAGCCTGTCTCTTTGATGGTTTTTATGTTTTCAATACAATAATTATGTGATTTTATACACTATTATTATAATTTATATCATTACAATAGAAATATTCACCATTAAATAGTTCCTCATATTAGAGTTTCTATAGATCACTTATTATTGCCTTATTCTGCATAATCATAGTTGATATGATATCTTGCTGCTACATGGACATTAACAGTTTTCATTTATAACCTCTTATTCAAAGATTGTCTATAGTACATGAAGAAGTTGATGTGTACTACATAACATTATGATCTTTGCCTGTACAGGTCTTTTATATGGTGATAAAGAATAGTCATTCTTGCTAAATATGGACTTGACTTATTCACTATTGGTAAATTATTTATGAGCGAGACCTGACGTTAGTAAAGGGAAAACACTCTGAGTTTGAAAGAGTTCTAGTCATCTGGACGTGTTAAATCTTGTAAAATCTTTGTGTTTTATCACAAGGAACATACCATGTTTAATGCTTAAGTACTATTTCTGAACAATGAGAACATGCATTTGACAGTAGGTCAAAATAACACTGTATCATGTCACATGCTAAATCAGCTGATAGTTTACATTATAGCTCTGATAGTTTAGCTCTGTTTTTAGACAGAAAACCACCACAGTAAAACCACAAATCACCTCCTTTTTTGTATGGTTTGTGTTGTCAGTAGTTGCACTAAAGATTTGTTTGGAATCGTCTAAACATGGTCAGAACTGCCATTGTTTTGTCTGAACCGTGGATCAACAAACAGCAAACTTAGCAAAGCCCTTAGCACTGACAAATCCTTTACTTACTACCAGCTTTAGGAGGTTATTGAAAACTGGTAGTTGTTGACATTGTCAGGCAGGGCGCGGATGGACCCAAATGCAACACATGGACGTGGAAGTTTTTAGTGTCTTTATTAAAACCCTTAGACAGTGCTGTGGTGACTCTGTGAACTGGAACGTGGAAACCCTCAGGACGGAGACGTGGAAGACAGACGGGACTATGGACTGAGACTGATACAGAGACTGGACTACGGACAGAAGCTAGAATAACCACATCTACGGACAAAGTGATTATCATCTAGCACTGAATGGGGAGCAGAGTGGGACCTAAATACACGCAGCCCGATGAGACCCAGCTGCGTCCACAGGTGAATGGAGTTAACCAAATGACAAGGTGTGGCCAAGTTAAAGGGCCAGAGACATAGAAAAAAGGCAACAGACGGATAGAAGCGTGACAGACATAGTGCTTGTAGAATATACATATTTAGAATAAGTGCCTCTTCCATGGAATAATTATGATTAGGTTTAATCTACAACAAGTTCTTTAACCCTTTAACTGATGCAGGGAGTAGCGTCTCATGATGAGTGCATCAGGGTGAGAAGAGAGGTGGGCGAAGTGATTACCCATCATGCCTTGTTCATACAGTACAATACAAGCCTTTGGGTGCAGTGTTATGACATGGGGTTAATTCAATTGGTCAGGTCCAGGTTTACAATGTTATGTGTCCATAAAATGAATATACTGAATAACCAGGTCTGAACATCAGTGGATTTTTTTTTTTTCTTTCCTGATAATACAGACATATTCCAAAATGACAATACCAGGATTCATCAGGGTCAAATTCTGAACAAGTGACTCAGGGAGCATGAGACATTTTCACACATGGATTGGCCTCCACAGACTCCAGACCTGAACCCTACTGAGACTTTTTGGGATGTGATGGGAAAGACTTCAGGCAATGGTCTGAACCTGCCATCATTAATAAAAGACATGGGTGAAAAATGAATGCAACTATTTATGGAAATAAGCTGTTTGTGACATTAATGAAGTCACAGAAAATGTGTAACAAGGCTAAGGGTGGTCCAACAAAATAATGAAGTTTTGGTTTTCTTTCTTATTCTTTTTTTTTTTTTTCTTGGACAGTGTACTGTATGTACTATTTTTACCATCACTCTTGCTGTTGTATATCAGTTGAAATGTTCAGTGCCACAATTTTCTAATGTATATTTTGGACGGTTTGCACAACAATTTATCACAACATTTTCACAGCCCAGCAGGAATATTTTTAAAGCATTCCTCAAAAAATACACCCATACATTTGTATCTTGTATTATAAAACAGCAAAAAAACAAAACAAAATACTGGTAATACTTTTAAATTTATTAGACTGCATGTGTTTTAAAAAGCTGAAACACAGCAGGGTTTGTGAAACAATTAAATGAAAAGTGTCCACTAACATCAGACCACAAATAAAACATAATATTGATACTGTTAAATGATACTTGTAAGTTTCAGTCTTGTTGATGGTATCGGGCTGGAATGTGAACTATTCACTCACCACTATGCATTTTAAAGAGATGTATAGACTTCCATTTTGAGAAGAGTGGGTTGTTTTGAGAGAAAACAAAACACATTGCTATTACTGGAAGCAAATCATGTCTGTGATGAATAAACTGAAAACAGATATCAGGCAGATAATGGATCTTTTTTTTTTACAAGAAATTGGCTATAAAGTGTAAAAGTGTCCGTAAATCTGTGCAAATGTCTGTTTTAAATATCAAGACCATACATCACTTTTGTAAAAAAAAAAAAAAAAAAAAAAAGTTTAGAAAAACAGAGATGAAATGAAGGTAAAACTGACTGAAATGAGATGTACACATTCACGCAACCTCTGACACATTATCACCATGCAAATATAAAAATGCTTAGAGTACGAGAGGTAAAAATAAAACAAAATTAAATAAAGAAAAAAAGAATATGCAAGGTCTCATAATCTTTTGACTGTAATTTTCTCTGACCTTGCTTACAAAGAGTGAAAATAAATAAGTAATGCAAATGTTTTTTTGATTAAATCCTTAGAACTCCCATTCTGTTGGTTCTACAAAAGCGTGTCAGCCTTTGTGGCAAGCCACACCATGTAGTAGGAATGTTGTTTATTGGAATTTAAAGTCTTTAAGCAAATTCATTCTCCAAAACTGTTTCCCAGCCCACTGTGTCATGACCTTGACTCCAGGGACCATTCCCAGGTTCTCAGCTAAAACATGAACATCAATCATGGTTTATACTTTGAAAGAAGGCGTCATGGATTGAAGGAACTCTGGCCGTAGCTTTGGGTTTTTTGACCACTGGGCCTTCCCTCTCCTGGGGCATTTATCAACCAGAAATGCAGTAAAAGCACACAGGGACTGTTGCCAGGGAAGGCAAAGCTCCAAACTATAGCGTGGCCAAAATAATTTTTTATTGTGGCTCAGAAGGTCCCACCAACACTCACGCACAATATTACATTAGTAATAAATATCACCTCTCAACTCATATTTTACATTTGCAATCTGCATTTGGCTTTACTTCTAATTCCCTTTTGGTGATGGATTTTTTTTACTGCTGACAGCTCAGATAAGGTTATGTGAGTGAGAGACGTTTATCTCTGTAATCGTTCATTATTAGCCACCCTGGAATAATACAGAATAATAAACAGAAATCATCTTCTCCTGTGGGACTGTGGCCTATTTTGTTATTACTCCCTGATTTAAAGAATGACAAACTTTAAGAGACCCATGGGTCAGCAGACTTTTGAGGTAAAACAGAACATATGTCTGATGTCTGTGTCCAATGGCAGCTCACTTTAAAGCTTTGCAGTCACTCACAAAATCGCCTTTGATTAAAAAAAAAAAAAAAGTGTCCTGCTTATTTTCTCATGGAGCATCAGCACAGTTACATCCATTCAAAGCAGATGCACTGCAGCTTAAAGGGGCAATATGAAGTATTTCTACTTTGCAAATATTAAAGAAAAAACACCTACAATTATGGCCTGGCAGATTTATGTGACCACTAGAGGGAGTAATGAGTCAATCTGTCAACATCAAAGGACCTTTGACAAATGCATCAAAGACTGACCAGATGGAATGAGAACCAAAAAGAAACAACTTTTAGAGACAACCTGACAAAGTGACAAAAACTGGAAACAGCTCCAAAAGAAATGAATGGAGTTTAATTATGATGCTTATGAAGAATAAAGTTATTATGTGATGTTTGTTGATCCACAGTTCAGACTAAACTGTGACAGTTCTGACCGCATTTGGACGATTCCGAACAGATTTTGTACGCAGCTATTGACAACACAAACCATACACAAAACGGAGGTAATTTGTGGTTTTGCTGTAGCTGTTATCCATGTAAAATACAGAGCTAAGCTAACAAAGCTATAATGTAAACTACTGGCTGATGTAGATCATGAAGATTATGAGACACACTATTATTTTGAATAGCTATAGGTTTTTGTTAGAAGTAGAAAACTTGATGATACCATAATACAGATGAGTGTAAACAATGAGCTTTATACTTTATTCTGTCTATGGAAAGAAGGTGGTGTTTCTTCGGTGGTTTTGGTAGTCTTACATGTGTTCTGGTACCTTTTGAGAGCATTGAATGCCAGTTGGATCAGACATACTTGTAAATTCTGAATAATATGCAAGTTTGTCTGATCCATGTATGAAATGTTTCAAAAGTGTGGACTTGTTTTGTCTATTAACTTTGAGTTAAAAGTGTTACATATTAAGATTTTGAACAACATGTAGAAAAGTGCAAAGATTTTGCTTAAAAAATTGAATTCAGTTAGGATGAATGTGGACAGTTTCCCATGTGAAACACCAAAGGTCAGTGTGGGAGTGTAAAACAAGGGGATTCTCCCAGGATGTTCACAGGGAAAAGAAGTGGTTTTTCATCAGTAAACAAGCAAGCATGGAAGCCAAGGGCAGGAGAAAGGAGTGGCCACACAAAGCCCTTTGTGCAGACAAAAAACTAAAACAAAGAAGAACAATAATGAATATTGCACCAAAGAAAAATAAAACTGCCAACATTTCTGTGGGTTTCTAAAAGGCCTGTTACTGGTAAACACTGGATATTTGTATTGAAACAGCATTATATCATAGATCAATCAGTTCAACTTGTGCCTGAAATGACCTTAAATGCAGACATTAAGACTATAATATGAACCCTGAACATATTTACCACATCATCATAAGCTTGGAACTTAAACAAATGAGTAATTACTTTTTTTTTTTTTCAAGGCACCCTGTGAAAAATTGTTGTAGTTAATGTTTGCATTGAATGTTTGCCACCAAAAGTAAGTGTTTTCATCAGTTCTGCAACCATAAATACATACAATGTCATTTTGTGAGAATTTGTGAACAAAAATTAGGTGCAATAAACATTTCTAGGTTTGGTTTTCAGAAGGTAAAGACCCAAAAGTGAACTTTGAAAGCAAGAAATCAAAAGAATTTATTTAAATAAATAAAAGTTACATGAAACCTGAGTCTGAAACAGAGGGAATTCAATGATGAACATTCAGACGTATGGAGGACAAAGGGAAAGCTTTCAAATTGTCGTTCTTCAGGTCCTCTCATCAACTTGATCTCGACTCCTCTTCTTGCGTTTCTGATGGGAGAGGCGAGAACCAGAGCAAACAAGAACCATGGCAACAGGGATTTAACAACATGAGATATCCACACCTCTGAGGTCTCATGGTGTCTTTACATGTAAGTGGTCCACTTGCCAAAAAAAAAAAAAAAAAAAAGATGGTGTAACAAGATCAATTTTCAGGTCACAACTGAGCAACAGGGAATTAAGAAGAGCTGAAGGTGTGAACTGATGTCGTGCAAGACAGAGGAAAAAGGTAACAAGGGAAAAACAGAAAAAGGCTGAAAGAACCATAACAATTATAGTGTTTAAAGCACTGTGTTTGATGGTTTTTGCCACTATTGGACATAAATTCCATAAATACACTTCAGCCTAGAAACTTCCATGCACTGTTTTCACACTGTTATGAAATCTACCCTGTGATGCAGACCTGCAGCTTCCAGTTTCCATACAAGTAGGAGGCTTAAATTTGTGATGGACAGCTGTAATTACTACTGCCGATCAGATTTCCTCAGACACGACTCTTGCTCTCTCTGTTGCTCAACATGATATTTTGGTTGTGCAGTGTCCTCTCTATTCCACAGAGGGGCTATGTAGTGTCAGGTCATGGAGTACAGAGGTGCAGAAGGAAGATGTGCACTTGGAAACTCAAGTGTCCCCCCCCCTGAATTTTAGCTCCTGAGGCTGTAACAACTCACAACAATTTTCTTCCAAATTTGTAATTATTTCTTGATTTTTTTATTGCCAAGTGTAGGTTCTGACAGCACTTGATTAGAGTCAATAGTTTGATAAGGAAAAAGTCAGAAAAGGTCAAAAGAAGGTATTTATTAATATTTGAACTTGACCATAACCTATTCCAAAACCAAGGCAAACTGTTTTTATCATCAAAACCTGAAAACCTATGGGAGTTGGGATCCAAACCCCACTGACAAAGTCCTGCATTTTGTAAACTGCACATCTACACCAACTACCTTCACATTATCCATGAAATGTCAAAAAAAGTGACCAAGCTGAAAAATCACTAAAGCATGGATATACATGTTTAAAAATGCTGATATTAAAGGTATTTTTATGTTGATGTTATGTTCATATGTGGTTTAAATGCACAATGTTAATGTATTTTTCTGAATTCTTTCTGATTTTTCATAGAAATTGCGATGTTTTGCATTCTACACATTTTACAAACTTAAAGCCTGGCGTCTACTTTTTCTTTTCTTTTTTTTTTTTTTTTTTTTTTTTTTTTTACACCCTTTTGGTGCATTACTAGGTTTTCAACACATAACCACCACTAACTACCAGTCATGAGAACAGTGAGTTGGTCTGTGGTCGATGTTAAGGGAGCTGACCATGAACCACAATGTCCCCAATGTTTGAGTCCTGGTTCAGATTACATTTGTTTCATGTCATTCCCATCTCTCTGTGTCTTTTTTTTTTTTTTTTAACAATCCAGTATTGAATAAAGAAACAAAATGAGGTTTCTCATGTGTAAACCAATGTAACCACATAATCCCCCTGGAAGTGGCCAGAGGCCTACTTTAAGACCACATTTATGCTAACTGACATCTGGGTTCACAATTTAATCTGGTATCAGAAGGAAGATGAAACTTGATCACCTGCACTTTGTCATTTCTGTTTCTGTGAGTAAGAATCTGCTGTCCTGCTTGCATTGCTTATAACCCTATATAAATGAATATATGACTATAGTATGTTTTTAATATTTACTTTTCATTAGAGCTTTTCTCTGAGTGTTACATAACATATTTAACAAGATGCAGCCCTCCTGTTACTTCATGCACAGTATAATGTACATCCTTTTGTAAAGTTGCTCTTACTTTCTCATTAAAATAAGAAAAATACAACCCAGGTCTTTCAGTCATAACTCTCACTGTGCAGCAGTTGTAAAACATTAGGGAATGGTGAGTTATAAAGTCTCATTCTTTTGTACTCTGTTTGGCAATGCACTTGGCAGAATAACCTCTATTCATGACAGCCCTTTGAGCAATAGGCTCATAATGTATAATGTTTGGGCCTATATTCAGCTGGCTTTATTCTTTTGGACCGCTTTTACAACTGCTTCATCAACATGTGGGAGTTACTGACAAAATTGACACATCAGAGGTGTTTTTAGCCACAAATTGATAACATAATGAGATGATTATCCTTTCGTGAGCTTAAGAAAATTATACATTATTTAGTTTTTCATTCTCATTATTGCTCGTTCACACCTGGCCTACCTGGATTAAGAGTCAGACTTTCTGCTGCCAAGATCCCATTTCATTTGAATGACCATAAATTACCGAGCTGTCACATGTTCTTGTCAATCTAAAACCTCCAGCTCCATCTGAAATTGTTTCACTGTGGGCTCAAATTATTGGTTGTGATCTCTGCTTGTTTTTGTAACCACACTGACAAATGAACAATGAACCGTCCACTTATTTTATTTCAGGAAAAAACACCCAAGGAGTTACACTGGAGACTAAATCACAAAAACATGGACTGCAGCCTCACATGGAACATCACCAACATAACGCAAACATTAATGCTGATTGACACTTTAAATATATGACTTACAGGGAATTTCCATAATATAATTAATGGCTGTTTCAATAAAACACAACCACCCAACACTTGTTTATGAGTCCTCCTGACATCATTGACAAGAAAAGGTGTGTTGACAGTTCAGTATAATAACACACTAAATGCTTTAAACATTTATGTTTTTAATTACACAAGAAATTTCCATCCATTTGGATTACAGTTTTAATTTAAGCAAACCAATAAACTTAATGTCATACATATTTCAGTCAAACATAAATGAAACAGGTAAGAACAAGATTCTTCCATGATGAATAAATACATTGATTGTGTACTGAATATAACCCTCAAAAACATATAATTTATTTATTTTTGACAAATATGCATCACAGTAAGCTTTTCAGTTTGTGTATGTTAAAACTAAATGAATGGAAATTGTATGTATAAATATTAAAAACAGTTTTTATGATTTATGAAAGAAGGTTATGTATGATAAGTGAAACAAAAAAGACACTGACATAGTTTGATCTATGAGGAAATATGTTTCTTCATTTTCCAACAGGGAGTTAGGCTCAAGGGTTGAAACTGTGTGTAAAAACACACAGGAAAAAAAAAACAAAACATATTACACCTTTTGGTATGTGTGTACATTTGTAGTCAACATGTTCTGTCTTGTTGGTTTATTTTACCCCAACCTGAAATGTAGCAACTAGTAAATTTTTGATTTTATGGGTATTTGGTTTTATGTGTTGCATAATTTCTTTGAGACTGGAGAATTAACCTCCCTGGCTCTTTACAGTTATGTTGCCTGGCATCCAGTGAGACTCCAGAAAGTCAGCAATACTATGGCCAAAACATATTCATACCCTCATCACTCTTAAATAAGCACATAACCCTCTGTAAAACACCAACCAACTGGTTTTATGCAGGTTGTGTAACATTAGCTAGTTGGTGGGGAGACATTCACACTGTCTAAATTCAGAAACTACCACTGGTAAACTTCCAGGCAATACACTGCATGTACAAATTACACTGTTGTCTCAAACCATAGTCCTTTTTAATGGCAATTTGCTACTGGGTAAAATAATTATTGCCAATGTTCAAGTATGATTGTTGCCTGCAGTAGCTGCCAAGCTAACAAAACTAAAGATATGTACCGTAGCTCCCCAAGTAAACACTGGATTCAATTACAAGCTCAGTCTCTAATAATAGCAAAATAATGATATAAAAGCTGCTTCTCCTTCGGGACAGGTAAAAAATAACATGGATAAACCTCTGGGGCTTGTCAAGAAATGTGCTGTCAGTTAACTCTAATGTACACTTAACAAGTTTAATGTAATGCATTCAGCGAAATAATGTGATGTGTTCAACACTGTAACTCTAACTCATTCATCTGAAGTGCTACTGTCTGATCTTGGTCACTGCAGGTGTGTGTCATTTGTTGAACCTTCCAAGCATTACAAGAAGATAATGTTTGCACAACAAAAGTTGTCCAGATAAAATCTCAGTGCTGTGCTGTGCTTTTCATGTAGTAAACATGAGTCAATTAAGACAAGGCTTTATGTGAAATACGACTATTTCTACTTATTAAACTGAGAAATTAGAAATCAAGGCTTGCCTCTAATACAAACCTACATTGAAGGCCTGGTACATTCTGCAGCTGATATACATAAAGGCCCACAAATTCCTCACTTCCTCATGTTCTGCTATGTACCGACAGAGAGGCCTTCAACATTCCACTAAACATTTAGGCTGTCATGAAAACAACACCCAGGTAATTACAATGCACTACATTTTTCTATAACGCACTTAGGCACTAAAATATAACATATAAGTAAGGGTCGGATACAAATGAGACATAGAAATTGTTTGCTTTAGTGCAATAGTTTATTTTTAAGCTAAGCTAACCAGTTTCTAGCTCCAGTTTATAGTTTCTTTTCATGGAATATGTGAAGGATAAGGTAGGGTCATTCACAAACAAGAGGCCTCTCACTTTTTAAGAAAGTAATGACTTAGTGTCTGTGGCATCAAGGACATAAAGGGAATCTCTCAAGGCTATTTCAGATTTAGGAGACAGATCTCACATTATTAGCATTCCTCCTCACACCATAGACTGAAAATATAGGAGTGAACATGGGTATAAAAAATACCCTGTCCTTCACACGGTGGGGGTGGAAATCATAGAATAATTCATGATATGATACAGTCATGACAGGTTGCAGGGGCCCATAAAATTACTAATGCCATGACAAGATCTAGACTTGTAACTACACTTGTAACAACTGCAAAAAGCAGGAATTTTTTTTGTCTCACCCTTAGATGACACTGTTAACTCATGGTTATTTCTGTTCATAATATTGAACTTGATTTCCATCAAATTAGAACAGCTGGGTTAATGTTCTCATTAGCAAAACAGTTACAGGCAAATAGACGTATTATTACAAATGTATGTTCTTTTAAACCCTAAATGTAAAGAACCTGATATGATATATTTACATAAAAACTCAATACATTTGTTCTTGATCTAATAACTCTCGGTAAATGTGCTCAGGAGAAGTGGCTCTTGAGCTCCTGCGTGTTAATAAAAACATTACATAAAAATACATGAACCAGTGATTAACTTCATAACCACAAGCTCTCAGCAAAATGGCAAATGGCTGATGGACTATTAAATGAGTTGTGCAGTGGGGGATGTAAAAATGAAAGGACAGGCTATATCATTACCATATGTCTTTTCATTCACCTTTGTTTTTCATTAACTATAAATTAATGCCTTCAAGGATTAAGTCATTGTGTTTTCAGTTTTTTTTTTCCATAGAAATGCTCAGTAAATAGAAAAGAAACATTTTCTTTAAACCTTAAACTTTCTGCACAAACAATGAATCCATTACCTGTTTGTTAGTGCTTATAACTTTTTTTAAGGTTTAGGTTGTTAGCAGTGGGTGTGGTATTGTCATTGTTGATGTTTTGTTTATTTTCTTTAACTTTTATCATTTTAAGTACATTTTGTTATTCTTCAGAAAGAGTTAAACTGTATATTTTATGAAATGTCACCCAAATATTCATTGCATGAAATACAACATTGTCTTGTAAAAGCTGTCTACACGTTTCTTCCCTCTGTCTCTGTGGAAATGAGCAGGTTGTTTTTAATCTGCCCTCAAGCCTTCTGGCACACTGCCATCACGCAGTTGTTGGTCCCCTTTCAATAGGAAACTTAGAAAGGAAAACAGACATTTTTCATCATCATAATCTCAATCATTACTCATGTCGATCTCTGAGTTTCACAGCTGGAGAATGACAATCTGAGGCCGGTTTGATAAATCAGAGTGCCAAAAAAACAGAAGTGCACCTGAAGATAATTTATCACATCTGGTGGCCGATTTGCACACATCCAAAAGCCGTTCTACTTCTTCATGTGGAAAATAACTTTTCAGCTAAATATAGTTTTTTAATATTACAATATTTAGTCACATTTTAATTTGATCGACTGTAAGAGAGCTTGTTTAGTCTGTTCTGTTTTGTGATGTGACAAAAAAGGAAAGACTGATGAAAAATGAGATTGGAAACATGGTGTCCCTCACCATAACCTTTGGCAAAACATGACAGAAACCTGTGGAGACATTTGCAATTTATTCTCCACCAAAAAATAATGACTTGAAGTGCTTTTCTGATATGAATTCCAGTTCACCCCATGCTAACATATTGAAGCCAACAGGCAGCAAAGCTCTGCAGCTCTTTCCGAATGTCAAAAATGCTTGCAGGGTTTCTTTGTTTGAATCAGATTTGTTTTGTTTGTTCATACTTTGCTTAATTTATTTCCTTAGTATTCTGGGCAGGTGTTGTGATTATTTTTCACATCTGCGTGTCATCTTGACCAGGTTTTCAGTTTTGTGTCTTCCATATCGATAGCTCAAACCAAATAAAAAATACCCATGATAAGGATTTAAAATTGATGAAAATATTACTTCAAAACATCTACATTTATTGCTCCTACATTTTATCCCAGTATGAAAAACATGACTTTGTGTTTGTGCTGCTTACATGAGTATTATTCATTCTGTGTGTCATTTCAGCTAGAACAGATCTGATGATTTTTCCAGACATGTTTTAGGGTGTTTTCCCTACAGCAGGTCTGGATTAGTTGGATCCTGGTCTTGATTGCTGCTGTTCATAAATCATAACGTATAATTAGAGCCCTCAACTGCTCATCTAACAGTCAGAAACTTAAGGATTGAATGAACAACTTTTCTAATGCCACATCGTCTGTTGTCCATGATTCCATGTGGACACAGACACTGTAGAAATAAATGAACTTATTTCTGTTAAACTCTAAAGTTTTATAGGTTTATAGCATCACCATATGACTTCATCCCCTCCTCCATTCAAGATGCTGAGCCAGTGAGAAATGAACTCAGCCTTTGGGGACTGGTAGGGCCAGACTGATGTGGCCAAAATCCAAACACATATTAACCGCAGGCAGCAGGACTTAACTTCACCGCTGTGCCAAGGTTAAAAGGCATAACTTGACGTTTTGAAAATCAGCAGATTATTTGTCGCTGCCAGGAACTTGTCCCTTTACAGGAAAAACTTGCCATTTTTTTCCCCGTAAATGACTTGCTAGCATCATTAGCATTCCCAGTTGAAACCGGGAGCCAGCTAGAAACTAAACAGCAGAGAGAAGCAGAGGGTCTGATCCATGCTGCTGCAACAGAAACCTTCACCTGAATACATTATGCATATGCAGTGTTTTTCCTCTTTAGATGTACTCCAGTAAAAATTCTTGAAACTTTAGAAAATGAATTACAGATCGTACTTATTTGCATTTACTTTGTCATTCTTTGGCCACCTATCGCTGAACTATTCCCGGGCACGTTTTAGGCATGTCAAACCCACTCTGAGCGGGGGTTAAACAAAGGACCCAAAGCAGCCGGACCACCCAAAACAGTCATATATGTCCAAAGCCGCCAGCTTGTGTCCTGCTCTTTCATTGTTCTGCATACGCTCTGTGATCACACATCCATGATTGATACCATATTTTTCATGCAGGGTTTGTCCCTGAAATTCAAATTATAGTGCGAAGAATAAATGTTAGATCTCTAAAACAAGCCCCCCACTTTTGGGTACTTACCATGTTCCCTCATAAATGAAGCACACATGGTTCTACTTAATCTCTTTCTTCATTCTGGGACCTTGATTAGAGTAAATGGAATATGAAACCTCAGATTTAGATCTGAGTGTGTGTCTTTGGATGAGCAACTCAAATGAAACATTAAATTTTTACAGCTTTTACAGCTCCATCGGAGCAGTGTTCAGCTGTATTCAGGACATTCTTTTACAGTATTTGCACAGTTACAAGCTGCTGCTGTTTCTTTTTGTTATTAAAATATGAACTATAACAACCTTCTACTCAAAGAAACACACTTTTTTTTTCTGAGCAGCATAAAAAGAAAATAAACTAATCTGAGTGCAGCCAAAAACACAAACTATATTTGTTATGTTTCTCTCTAACATTTCCCCCCAAATGCAAACACTAGAAATGTTCTACAAGTTGGAGAACGTCTAAACAATTGAAGATTATTGGTGATAACTGATACAGGTCATTGTTTTCTGTGGTGTCTGGTGTCTATTTTCACAACTGTCCTGGCTAAAATGTCTGCATTCTGTAACCACCTATCAAAGCTTGGTATTCAAAGCCCTGACACTAAATACTTAAGTTCAGAAAATGGTCATTACTCCACTTAAACGCTCTGTGATTTAGTAAATATTAAGTTCTGGCCAAAGGCATGTCCTCAGTGACCCTGTCCTCACACAGACAAGCCACATAAACACACTGAAGTCTAACGTTTATCTTTTTGCATCTCTAAACTACTCCCTGCTACAGGACTGTTTTTTTAATCTCCTTATCATATTTGCCTTAAATATTTCTCTTTATGAAGCTATTAGAAACCAGACATACAAACTATGCCCAAAAATGTTCACCTTTGAATGTACTTAAAAATAGTGCAGACATTCAAAAAAAAAAGTGCAGCAGGATTTTTGTTTCTTCCTCTGCCTAATTTATCATTTTATGTGTTATCCTTGCAGCACAGGATTGGTGTTTCTCATTTTTAGTTTCAGCCATAATCAAGCCATGTTGTGCCATCAGAGTTAATTTCACATCATTTCTGTTTTTACAAAGCACCATGTTTATATCAACCATAAAAAGGTTTTAAAATTTAGAGCTTAGATTGGGTCTTTAAGAGCTTCCTTCTGCAGATCTCCTCTCCCTGTCCAAATCAAAATAGCCTGATACTGTTTCTTTGTAAAACACTTATCTTTCATGTCAAAACATAAAGTAGAGCAGTTAAGTCAGATCTGACTGAATCTGGTCACCAATCAGTAGTGTCTATCACAGCTTTAACCCCCCCACCTGTCAGAAAATGCCTGTGATTAGCCATTGTCCTGCATTACTTGAGAAGTCTCACTGTACAAAACTCACCAGTATCTGTAAAGATCCAATAGTATACATTTTTATGGCTTTTTCATATACCCATAACATTTACAGAGAGAATACAGGAAGATCTGATCTGTTACAGATGCTTATGCATAAAATGTCTGGATAGGATATATGTCATATATCTTGACCAGATACATGTGTCAGAATGATCACAGATCTGGTCAAATGACATAAAAAGATTTTCATGCAACTGTACATAATGTAAGATGCAAGAAAATACGACTATATGTACACTTGACTATATAAATACTTGGCCAGGTTGCCCTTGCAAATGAGATCTTGTTCACTACATATATATA
>JAPQRP010000008.1:6096628-6130561 GCA_037367295.1 Apogon hyalosoma
TTGTTCACTACATATATATATATATATATATATATATATATATATATTCTTACTGGTGTATATGTACTGGCTTTATCTAAAATCATCTAGGGTGTGGCAAGAAATAGCATGTCAGCTAATTTATTTGAGACATAAACATTGTATGTTCCATATATACTGTATGTAGAATGCAAATATTGGTTTAGTTTAGTTTAGTTTAGTTTATTAGTTTTGATCCCATTAGCTACTATACACCACAGCAGCTACTCTTCCTGGGGTCATTAACAACATAAAAACAAAGCACCACAATTTCCCACAACTCACTCAACAAGTTTATTCTTGTTTATTCTTTATTGAGGATCCCCATCAGCTGATGCACAAACGCCAGGCTAGTCTTCCTGGGGTCCGCTAAAAATGTTTTTAAAAGTTCAGGATGCAAAATCACAGTACACAGATCCAGTTACAGTAAAAAGAAAGTATCAGTGGTGTTGGATGGTACAGACCCATAAGCTGACCTTTACTTCCAAATCCTACTTGATGAAGGAGCATGTAGCCTAGTTGTGTATAATTTGTTTATTTTTCCAATGTCCACAAAGTTAACATTGTAGATAGGGAATGTTTGATCTGTCACAAATGCCTCAGCAAAGTACTGTCCAGTATGTAGTATAGTGAACTGTAGAAATAAAATAGTGCACTGTGTGCAAATGGAGTACATCTGATTTTGCAGATGCATTGACTCAACAACTGTATTTCTTTGCATTTACTCAAGTCTGTTTGTATGTAAACTCAACACAACAGCATATGTCGTGTTCATTAAATTGTTTGCAGACTGCTAGTGATACTTGGTGGATAGCAAAGCCACAGCCACACAATAAAGCTAAATGTATCATTAAACTGGCACGCAGTTCGACGTAGTCTCATTGGCTGAATCATTACAAAAGTGCTTCATGAGCAGAGGTCAGCTGTGAATCTGTCACCACTGTTGTTTACAGATAAATCCTGTTCCTGCTGCAGTCAGCAGACCTCCTCTGAGATGTGCATTAATGAGGTCTCTCATTGAGCCTCACCATGTAGCCATTCACAATCACATGACTGTGTATAAAGGCCTTCTCAGAGACAGGGCATCTTTAAAATGGTCTGCGGTGTGTCTGAATCTGACTCAGTAAAACTAAAAATCTGCTGCTGATCAGACATAAGACGCCACATAGGAAATTTGTCACTAGGATCTTCAACCTAATTACCTCAAGAAGTTCTTGCTCTTCAACATATTATGGTTCCACTAAGTGATGAAATCTTTCTTTCACTGGGGAACTGTTAAAAGCAGTAAAAGAACTTGCAGTGTACAGTTAGTTTTTAAACAAGAGTGTGCTGCTGGTGAACTCAGTGAAGACACCAGCTGAGCGTCAACACCAGGCAGCAGTGATGGGTGAAGCAGAACTTTGCACATGTGAGAATTAAACTACAAAGCAAACAAAGTCTCTGCCAACTCATTCAGTTGTTTGGTGGAGTGGAAAGGTTTGCTGATGAGGATTTAGATTTTGCTAACTTTGGCTAAACAGAAAATGGGATACATCAATAATAAAAAAAAACACAGTACATCATATAAGATGTTTTTGCAAAGGCTGACCTACATTATTCTTTGTCATAAATGTGCAGAGAGAAGGAGTATCAAATTGCTAATCCAATTGTTCTTTATGTTAGCACAACCAAAGTCTTTATTAAACTGTGAAATCGATCATTTAACACTGAGACATATCAATAAAGTCTCCCTCGTTCTACAAATATAACTGGATTCTCTAAATGTAGGAATTCACATTTCCAAATCACCTGGTAACCTCACTTGGTAAAACTAAATGTTCTGTTTGATAAAGCGTCTGGCACAATAAAACCCGCAAAACCGCAACCAGATACAACTGAAAACCAAGGAGGGGAACAAATAAATATTTACATTGGCTCGGTTCCAGATTTTCCTCTATCTGCATGTATGTAGGTCAAGCAACCTTTTCTGACACATCACTTCCTTCTGTTAAAAAATGTTTAAAATATGTCTGAAACAAGACCTCCCGTGCTTCACTCTGACCTGTTTCCTTAGTCCTCAGACATGCATAAGTCATCAAGTCAGAATCACACAATTCAGATTTTCCACCTCGACACACACTCACAGCTGCTTTCTTGGACTGGTTGCAGACGCAGACTGGGAGAACGAGTCCACATTACTGCAGTGGAAAAGATTTGTAGTTGCATGTCTGAAATGTTGACTGTGAAACAAATGCACGGCAAAGTAGAGTTTATAGGTAACAGTGAAATGCAAGGCATGCTGGCCACCCATCAAACTTCTGCACATACTGTAGCTACAGATGTGAGAGTTGGTAATATGTTCACAGAGAGCATGTGGTATTTAGTCCACACTTCATCTGCAATTTCTACTCTGTTCAGTTTCACTGCTGCCCTTTGCTTTATGGTAGACTGTAGTTTAATATGGGGGGTTAAATTCCTGCAACAGAGGAAAGGTTTTGTAGCGATGTTACCTTTCATTTTTTTAAGACACTTCATAAAAAATACTGTTAACTAGTTTTCAGCATGTTGACTTATGTTTTTTATGCTTTTTTTAAATTAATGCACTCCTGCTTTCATTTTCAAGCAATACATTTTTTTGGATTAGAGGATTTTCTTGAATGTGCCAATGCCTTTTTCTGATTCAACATAAAGGTTCAGGAATAGGAAAGGTATGCTGAAAATCGTCACTTTTCCATTGACCCTCAAATTGCGTGACTATAACTTTCTAATATCTCTCGTTTTTGTGCTTGCAAGAGGTAGTTTTTCGGGCGCAGCGAAATTAGTACACAAAACTGCAATGGAAGGTCCTTTTTGCGCAATTAGGGTCACGTGAACAAAAAAAAAAACAGATGTTGATGGATGTTACAACAAACAAAGAAGAGTTTTAAAACAAACATGTGGGCTGAACACAAGGAAACAGATTCATTTTTGAATTTAGTACAGGACAGAGGGGTAATGAGTATTCTAGATTCAAAACAACAGAGAAATGCAAGCATTTTCTGGGACCTAGAGGGTGCTATGAGAGAAATATGAATATATCTGTAAATCAACGTGATATTAGTGTTTGTCGCCATGTTTATGGAATGACTTCTCATGACATCTCTCCATAATAAATAAACAAGTCATCACATGTGTGATTTAATGGAAAAAGTAACATTACACACTTCTATTTTTTTGACATTTAGTATATATTGGTAAAGTTTTGCACATGCTGTGGAAAAGCGACTAATGTCCCTTGGAAATTGCATATATGAAAAATCAATCCAATAATGATCAGTATGGATAAGGTTGGAAGGATGTGTATAACAATAATGCAACATTTCAGTCCCAGTTTTACATTAATGGCTTTATTTTTGGAATAAATATACAGAGGTCAAAGACAATTATAACTGCCTGTGTAGAAATTAAAAGATAAAAAAGTATTTTCATTATTTTTCCACAGAGCTAATAAATGTATACATAGTATACAACACAGCCTGTGTTGTTCATTGGTTTCTTTTGCTGTACAAAATGCAAAAGCTGGTTAAAAACAAACAAACAAAAAAAACATTTTACAAAAATAAAACAAACAAACAAAAAAACCAATAATAATCCAACTAGCCCAATAACCATCCTGTAGTTGAACATGGGATTGGACAATGTGGCCCCTTTAAGAAACAAAATAGGAATATAATGGATTACAGGATTTCATCAAGTGTGTAGAAAAGAACTGCTTGGCTCAGGCTGTGGGGCCAGGAACAAGGAGATTCAGGAAGACACACAATGTGTACGGCATAACAGAGGGCTCGCCAGTTTTTCTTCCTCTCCGGTTTATCGTTTCATCGGTAATAAATTATCTGTGGTAACTGTGCCAGACAGGCATGACTTAACACGCTCCACGACTGGCTGAACACTGCGAACTAAGAAGACAATTGTTGTGGTCAAATTGATAGGGGCAATAAAGAAACGTTCAAACAAGAAGACAGGAGGCAGGAATTAAGCACCATGTGTATGAGTATGAACATGCGTCAAACATCAGGCTGAGCCCAAATCTCAGATGAGCACTGAAACCATGGGTGCAGCTTGATGAGATCAGTGAGCGGCCACACCAGCTGACGAGGAGTGAAACAGCAGTCGGTGCTTTGCTGCCCTGTGTTGTTTTAGCTCAGAAAGCACAGTGAAAATGAGAAATGCTGCCTGCACTGACACAGTTTAGGTCAGGAAAGGTCTTGGGGTAAAACAAGGTTAACAGCATTGATGTTACTGCAGACCTGTATTTGATTAAGATTTAAAGGATAAGTTCAAATTCTTAATAAATCTTACACAACACTTTTACTTTTTACACTGTCTTATATGACAGCCACTTGCCTGCAGAGTTACTCTTGGCTGTGGTCAGTCCTTTCTGACTACACTATGAATAAAAAAGTAGAAAACTTGATTGACTGATGCATGATCTAGTGATGGGTTAAAGGCAGAAGACAAATTTCAGTGTGTGGTGCATGTTTACGTGTGTGACAAACTACTACTGACAAAATAAAGATTTTATTCTGTTCTATTCTATTCTATTCTATTCTATTTTATGCTATGAGTTCAATAGTTTTTGTGTTTGGTTTGGTTTTTTAAGTACAAATACTTTGAATGATATGTACTCTTTCATTTCAGAGCTTCATTAGAGAGCTTGCATTTTTGTTCTTCTACTTGAAGAAAAAAAGTAGAATCACTACATCTATTTTGAGCAGAGCATTATTGCTACATAGAAATGAGAAAAGCATGTATGAATGTGTAGCTATCTCCTAGCATTCTAACCATTAGCAGGCTAATCAATGAACCTTACTTATAACTGATCATTATTGTCAACATTAGTGTCCACATACTCATTGTAGATGCACACAGGTCTGCACACGCCATCACTGAGCTACATGTCAAGAGATAGCAAGTCAGGGAGTCTTTGTTATCCAAATCACTCACGACAGGTCATCATTTTGGTATTGAAATGACAACAAATGAAATATTTTTCTCACCGATGTTTAACCAATAGATTGGTGTATCACTAATACATTCAGCCCAAGATTTTATGAAGCTCCAGCAGATAATTAAACTAAATGGAGAGGATTTATTTGTCCTTCCAGCTATGTGCAGGTTGTGTATTAATGAAGCCTAATTCCAACTTAGATGCAGATGCTGAGAAGTGGCATTTGTGTTACTGTGATGATGCATTACGGAGAACTCTTGCAGAAAAGGAAATGTGGCATGTTGGTATTAGATCAATATCCAAACCCATTCTTTCTTTTTTATTATTTGTATTGCTGTTAGCTAACAGATTTTTAAAAAATAATATTTGGTTTGGATAAACAGTGCAGCAGCAGTACAGCAACTATGTCAAAACTATTCTATATCTGTACAAATACAGAAATTACAAAGTGATCTGCTTTATTTCAGAACCTATTCCAAGATTGTTAAAGATTCCCTGAAGAAAATAAATGAGAGACAGATGTAGTGCATCATGCATAATGCCATAAATGGATTGTCCTTGTCTGTACAAAGTGTTGTGCAGCACATGGGCATTATGTTTTATATGAGTTTGTTGATAGTGGGACAATCCTATCCTATATGCTTTTTGAAAAAGTAATTGATTTTTTTTTAAAAATATATTTATATAACAATCATTCTTCACTAATCTTTTAGTGAGATGCAACTAACACCAAACCTGCCCAGTGAAAACGTTATGACTCAAAATAGGTTCCAGACTTATAAAATAAACCAAACTGATTGCTTGAGAATGGGTATTCAGTACCTGCTGACTGTGTGTGTGTGCGTGTGCGTGTGTGTGTGTGTGTGTGTGCGCGCGTGTGTGTGCGTGCGTGCGTGTGTATGTGTGTGTGGGGGGGTCAACACATTTTTATCTACACTTATATTAAGTTGATTTGCCATCAAGTTAGACCTGCAGAATGTCTTTTGAGGTCGGAGTGATGGCAGTGAAAAATATCTTCCAGCATTTATCCTGTGGCTTTCACTTGCTTTCCAATATTCTTGTTGTTCTTCCAAGTAAGAGTCCATCATCGTCTTCTTACAGCCCCATGATGCAGGTGGAAAAATCTGCACCTGACAAACACAACATGTGTGATGCTTAGTTCAGTTCCACTTCAGTCCAGTCAAAACAACAGGTTTTTTGTCTGTAGTTTAAATCAGTCATTAGCAAGGCCTGAGGTTACAGAAGTCCAGCTCCTGTGGCTTGCGTATGCCAATGCAGTGGTCCCTTGGCAGCAAATGTCCAGTCTGAGTTTTGCAGTCCAAAGGCCGTCTCTTGAAGCCCTTTCCGCAGGTTCTGGAGCAAGGTGACCAGTTTCCAATCTTCCACTCAGGACATGGGTCTCCACAAATCCTGATGGCTGAGGGTTTTTGTGCAGGATCACAGTCCAACCCTGGCCTCCCATCTGGCCTCAGACACTGCACCATCCTCCTCTGGGTCCCACTGCCACAGGTCACTGAGCACTGGTCCCACCCTGTAGATATCCATTTGCCAAGAGACGGATCCTCTTTGCTGTAAGATTTCTTCAGGGTGTCTTTCCCTTTCACCGTGACACCATCCTCAGCCAGGACACTGTTTTGAGAGTTTGCATTCCCTTCCTTCTTCTGGGTTTTGTCTTCTTTAGTCTGACGGGCCAGGTAGAAGGAGTAGCGGATTCGTGGAGGCGTCATCCTGCCAGCGCAGAGCACCTCCACAGTCAAAGCTTCCCCCAAGGGTTTCACTGCCTGTAGGATTTCAGAGGATCCTGCTGTGCCGCTGTATCGCAAAAGGCTGTTCTTTACGATGATGTCCCTCTCTCCAGCTGACACTACATAGTTCCCATTGAGCAGGTAAAGACCATCACTGTTCTTTAATGCCAAATAGTTGTCATCACTTGTCATTCCCTTGTAACCTCGCTGTCGGATGTCTATGTTGGCTGCGCCCACTGGTAACATGACCACGAAGTTGTAGCCATGCCTGCATGGAAAAAAAAATGTTATAGTCAATGAATGCTCATAAAGTGGATTCAGTGATTTAATCATGCTGGGCCTGTATGTTTTCGTCATTGGATTTTCATTTCAGAAACATCTATTAAAGGTCCAGTATGTCCAATTTAAAGGAATTTAAGAGGATTTTTGTTTAAAATACACAATAAAAGTTGACATAAGGAAGTTTCATAGTGAAAAGGCAATGAGTGATTTTTTTAAAAATGGTTTGATTTTCATTTTACATTTTGGGGAACAAATAGTAAAATCACTACAAACTACAACCATGACCAAATGGGGTCATTTACTTGACATTTTTTTCAATTTCAATTTCTATTTCCATTTCTTTTTTAATTCCTCTTTCTTAAAAGAAGATCCAGGAAAATGTGCACAACCCATGCTGATGTAACAGAAAAAAGGATGACTAAAGCATTCCTCTCTAAAGATTAACAGCAGTTTTAATAGGTTTTACTTACATAGGCTTTGTAAAGAGTCCTGACACCTTCTTGCAACCCTTGTTATCACCTCCACACATTCCACATTTATCAAACTTTTTGGTGGAGCCAATTTTGCCGTCACATCCAGCCTTGATGCACTTGCCTTGGACACACACCCCTGTTGAATCAGGGGAACATGGAGTTCCATCCACGACCTGAAGCAAGTAAACACACAATTACTCACTGCAAACAGGTTCTCTCTAAATAAATGACAGATGATTCTGCTAAACGTGACCATGAACACCACAAAATGATTCCGTCCTAACATATATAATTTTGGAAAAACTGCCACTGAATCTCCACTTCAGATTCACTTCACAGAATGTACTGTAAATTCATTTCTCTCATAGTCATGCCTCTGTTATTTATCAGATCCAGCTGCTCTGTGATTCAGAGAAATGTGTCCCCTGAGCGGTTTTATCTACTCCTCCTCAGTCAGTACGCTGGAGTGACGTGTGAACTCTTTCACTGCTGCTCAAACTCACTCCACACCCTGCTATCTAAAAAAGATAAACTCTCCTCTCCTTCATTCCTTCCCTCATTCTTTATACTCTGACTAGAGGCAGCTCACTCATGTATATTTATCTTCTTTGGAACCATTGTTATTGTGTCCTGCATTCCTAAATTCTCAAAAAAAATTATATATTTCATGTATTGAGTCGCTTTCTGACTCAGTAGGTTATTTTGGTTATTAAACATGGTGCCATTTAAAGCAGTAGAAAATGTGAGTTTGAAAATGTTTATTTGAACTATATCTCTGTGATGAGAAACAACAAGATGCAAATATTTACCTCCAAAAAAAAAAAAAGTGTGAAAAGAGAGTACTTAATTATTATAATATTTTATTGGATCACCTTTAGCTTTGATTTCAGCATACACATGTCTTGGTATATATTAACTTTATGCAATATCACTACAAGTATTTCCATCATGTTTTGAACACGTGTTGTTTAACCTAGACCTGACCCACTGAAACAACCCCAGATCATAACACTGTCTCCACAGGCTTGTACTTTAAGCACTATGCATGCTGGGTAATAACTTCATCCACTTCTTTTCTCATCCCAATGCATCAATCACTCTTGAACGGGGTCAACCTGGACTCATCAGATCACATGACCTTTTTCTATTGAAACACAGTCCAGTCTTTAAGCTCTTTACAAACTGATGGTTATCTAAGAAATCAGAAGCGACTCACTGCATCAGTTAGAGTTGAATAATTTGTTCCCAGCTGAAACATATTAATCACTGCAGTAATTATCCACTGGACTGCTCCTATTCACTTAGTTAAATCCAGGTGGGGAATGTTTTTTTTTTTTTTGTTATTGGCCAAGCTATGTACAATATTCCAGTTTTGACTGTCTGTCAAAACTACAAAAATTACTGTTACTGATTTTCAATAAACTCAGTGGAAGGGTAGGATATGAGCTGAGAACGGACCCCTTACATTGTGAAGCAGATCCACAAAAACAAACAGACCTTGGGCTTGTTTTCCACTTTCTTTAACAATTGAGAGCTCCAGACCAACTTAAGAATTATAACAGGAAATAGGAAAAATATAGATAAATCGACTGACTAGTAGCACCAACTGATCAAAAGTAAGAAAACACAATGGACTATAGTGGACATAGTGGCACAATAAATGTGATATATTGCACAAATAGAGAAATCCATCAGTACTTTATAAGATCAAGTCAAATCATGGATCTGCAAATACGATTAAAAATATTGTGATATGATTTTTTCGTGAGAATGGCCCCTCCTGTACATCCTCAAACCTCCACTCAGTCCTATTAACATTAATTCATAACACTTGCATACCTTGGGTGCCAGTACGTAGAAGTAGCCGGTGCCATTAGCCCTGCAGATGAGTTTACACCTGTCGTTGGGAGACACTCCAGAGTACTTTGGTATCCAAACCGCAGAGGAGGCAATGCGGTTATTGTTGAAATTATAGCCGCTTATCTCACACTGCTCCTCGCGATAAGTCTTACCTGCACAGAGTGGAGGAGGAAGGAGGAGAGAATTGCAAGAGGTGAGAGATGGGAATGCTCTAGGGGGAAAATGTCATTGGACATTACTGTTTTGAACAACTTGTACCTGTGTCAGGGCAGCGGTTCAGGTTGCAGGAGCGGTATTTGACCCGAACCCCTTGGCAGTATTTACCACCATTTGATGGAACTGGGTTGTTACACTCCCTTTTAGACAGCTGGACACCACCTCCACATGTGCGTGAGCAGGAGCCAAATGGGCCCCATTTACCCCAACGGCCGTCCACCTGAAAAATACACAACCAAGCTGCACATGTTAGAATGTATATTAATGTCACGTTATTAAATCACATCCTCATTGTATGGAGAAAACAAGAAATACTGAGTCAGTGTATTAAGTGGTTGAGGTTGGACCTATTGTTGCTTGGTCAACACAAATGGAACCTTTTTTTCATTAATAACATCTATCAAATTAAAAGAAATGCTGAGCCACTTTTCCACTTGACCATTGTGAAAATGGTTAGTTTTACCTAATTGATAACAAATTGTTAGCCAGTGTATGAGTCTTACCTTCAGACTTTGGACCTCCTCTTTTTTAGAGCAGACCCCTCTGTCGCAGACCTGTCCATCCCCACAGTGGGTGCCGTCTGCCCAAGGGAAGTGTCGAGTCATACACACCAAATGGCCATTTGACTTTCCCGTGCACCACAAGCGACCGCATGGTGGCTGCATAAAAGGACAAGGCTTAGAGCCTTCACCGAATGCAAGCTCACACTGACGGTCGAGGTTGTACGATGCTCCTGGCAGGACATCAGGAAGAACCAGGGGTTTTTGAGGCTGGTCAAGCAAACAGTCACCTAAAAGAGCAAAACTTTGTTAGCAACAGACTGAGAGAACACAATGAGTGTTATTTCAAGTTGCCATGCTTTTCTGTTTCCCAGGTGTGATCATTATAGGTCATCAATATTTCCACTGGCCTTTAATCAAATGGGAATGTGTGTGGGTTTGTGGGAAGGGGTCAGCCATTGCCCTTGTGTTTATGGGCTGTTTGAAGGGTGGACTTCAGTCAGAAACTGTGCCTTGATGCAATGAATGCTGTGTACACCACACACAGATACATATACACAAATATGCATGAGCCCCCGCACAGTCACGCCCACCAGCATATCCCCAAAGTCTCTTTAAAATACATTGGCTCCATAGTTTAACCCCACCCTTACTCCATGGGTTTGACTTGCAAGGATAAAATTATATTAGAATAATCTTAAATTATCTGATATGACCATAAGATTTAACCTAAAACAGAAGATCTGCTTGTTTTTCCTTTTCACCAAAATGACAGATGTTAGAAGATGAAAGCAGTGTGCTCAATTTAAAATAAATTGCACAAGGAAATCTTTCCAGGAACAGAAAGAGTTTGCCGAGCAGGTGCTTGGAATCATGAAAGACCAACTTTAGAGAATGAGAAGGCTTCTAGGAAGAGGTTTTATGTCTCAGAAGCATACACACATCTTTCCACCCTTATGGGGAATTTACACATCCTAGAAGTCATTTTAACAGGAGGAAAACTGTGTTCACTGATTCTGAACTATTTATTGTGCCATTCATGTTGTGGTGAATTCACAGTTCTGATAAATAAGGTGGTGAATGAATGAGCTAGAGTGAGTGGCAAATTAGTTTCCTGCCATTTCACTGCAAATCTGGCAGAGGAAATGCACTGATTAACAGATATGCTGTATACACAAGGCACACCGCACTGAATACACTGAACCTCACCTCTTCCTTCCTATTCTCTCACCAGAGATCTGTGATCTGAAACAACAGCTGGTATTGTGTTTATGTGGAGAAATGAACAAGTTATAAATGATTTGGGGCATGGAACTGCATGAAAACATGTGGCATTATGTTTTTTTCAACCCACAGCTTTTTGAAGTCTAGATTTATGATAGACAAGCAAATACAAGCCAAGTTACAGTGCTGTTAAGTAGAAATGACTTCCTGTCAAGTCAAATATATTTCTCTCTCCATGTATATGTTTGCTTTTTGTTCACAGGGCATCTCCAAAATGGACACAAAAAGAAGCAAAAGTTTGTCTATTTGGAGTAAACCTGCATAAGAAGAATTGGGCAGATACACCTCGTTGTCCAAACCACTGTGGTGACTTCCCCAAGAACAAACCCTCTAATTTGGGACAGATGTTGGGCAGTTTTAAAATAAAAGTTTAGCATTACTGCTGGGCCAAGTTCTGTGGTCAGGGCTGCTTGGCAAACAATCTACATCCAACCAAATGAATTTCGTTCCTGCCAGCATGATGCCATAGAAAGCTAGGCTGATGTTACATTTGACGCATTGATGAACACTAAAATTCAATCATGCTCTCACTTCTATTTAACTCAAACGATTTGTCATGTTGGAAATAAGGAGTCTGTTAACCAAGAAAAATGTGGTAAAAACCAGAAAGAATCTGCTCTGATTCACTAGCTGCATAGAAGTCATATTTCGAACCCCTGACAAACAAAGCTGTGAACAGATATGGTGGCAGTGTGCATGATCCAGTGATCACATGCTCTCCTAATATAATCAACACCTAACCAGATGTTTGACCTCAGCCACCCTGAATACAAGCCTCTGTCTGGCTTTGCTTCAGCTTTGCACTTCTTCAAGCACACTATGAGGTTGTTTCCAGTCAAACACAGGGGTCATCTGAGTCATCCAAACTCACCATGCCCGCTGTCCAGAAACTCAGTGATGATAGCAGCACTGCAGGGGGACCAGGGGCTGGTGCGATTGATCTGAATGAGGGTGGGAGACATCATATGGTTGTCCTGCAGTTTTCCAAACACATCATCACAGGCTTTAACGTTGTCGTGTGGCATGTTGAACACATGTCCTGTTGAGAACAAACAAGAGGTCAGGTATCTTTCACTGAGGATGCTATGAATGTCGGTCTGCAATCTTGAGGAATAGATTGTTTTGGCGAGGCTCACCAAGCTCATGAGCTGTGGTGAAAGCTGAAGGTAGGCCATCGTCTTCAATCACAGAGCAGCTCCTTTTTGGGTCGCACATGGTGCCAACATCAGCCATTCCAAGAGTGTCACAGGTGGAGGCTCCACACAGATCCTGCATGAACAAATAGATTTTGCTCTGTTGAAAACTGAAAGTGTAATTTCAGATTACCACACCAATGGTCATGATTTTATCTCCACAAACTGTATTCACTCAATTTATTATTGAGATTTTTGACACTGCCAAAGGTAAAGCTTTATAAGAGAAATGATAATTCTGATGATCAAATGAAAAAAAATCTATAGTTTAGCCTGATTATCTCAGTGAATTTGATAAAACCAAAAGTGAGAACACCTAAAAATCAATCCATCTGCCAAATATGGACATTTGGTTTTGAATCCTATTTACAGTTTATTTTATTTATTTTAATTTTGTAGAAATATCACTGTTCCCTGATCTCAGTAATTAAGTAGATGAATGCAAAATTCTAAAAACCAAGGGGAATGTTGGTCAAACTAACAAAAATTAGATTCAAATTGCAGTAAACCAGAATTGTGCTTTAAATTATCATGTTGTCATTAGAGAGATTGAGAAGGGATTCCGCAGTAAGTCAGGCTTTCCACTAACTGCTCTTAAAGAGTTTTTAGTGGGCAACAGTGTTTAGAGCACACCTTCTACTATGAGGTAATGTAAATGTCCCCAATCATAACATTTCCAAGCCAGAGCAGACTTTCCAGATGACCTATTTCTCCACCACAAGGTTTTCATCCCAATCTTAGTGAGTATCCATTTGGAGCAGTTGACTGAACCTCCTAATCACAGGACAACTTCTGCAGTAACCACCACACAGATCCGCCCATCTGCCTGATCCCTAAACAGCACAGCAGTATACATACCCAGAAAAACAGGAAAACAGTGCTGGTGAGCAGTTCCAGATAAAGCATAGAGCTGGTTTAATGTCAGACAAGCTGCTCTGAACGTACACATCAAATGTTGTGCCAAGTGAAGACCTCGAGTCCTCTGACATATCATTCCTAGAATAAACCGCAAAACCACAATTGTTGGCCTTTACCAATCTAGTCCAGATGTGCTCATGTGTGCAGGCATCATCCAAATGTTTGGGCAATTTATAAGCAGAAAATAAAAACTGCAAGAAGAACAAGAAAGAAAAAACAGCAGTGTCAATGAGTTTGTTCTTTGCTCTGACCTACTTCTCACATCTGTCATCTATCTTTGCAAAATTAGTGTTTGACTGCAATTTTAAAACAATATGCAAGTTATCTTACTAAAGAAAATTTTCCATTCTCTAGTGTAAAGATTTGCGGCTGATTACAGTTGTGGTTTTAAAACTGAACATCAGCAAAAAAAAAAAGGTCTGATATAAGAGATTTATGTATATGGAAATCTTAGTCCGTATTTTTCTCAGCATGTGTTTGATCATGTAAGGAGAAGCCAAACAAACAGTAATTTTAAGTATTACCAGCCCACTCTCTTCAATACAAATTATACATTTGTGTGATTTACAGTTTAGAGACGGGCTATTCACATACAATAAACTTCTAGAGAAACTTAATGAAATGAGTAACCTTCAACATTCTTTACACAGTAATCACACAACCACAGTTCCCTCTGGACAACGCTGAGGTGGTCTTCATAAAACCTACAAAATCACACTGCAGACTGGTAAACACAACACAAGGGGCTGTGTCTTAAAAGCCCTCTGAAAGCCTGCTACACCAAAACAACACCAGTGACTAATTTTATTCATTATCACATGAATCAGTGGAAGATAGGTAGGCTGTTGTCTGGATTCTTAGCCTTTTGCTGAGTTGAGGAATCTCCTGATACTGTGCAGTTGCTTTGATTAATATTAGAAGCAAAATGAAAGATGTGCGTACTTACAGTTACTGTGAAATTTCTTCATTATGTCAATTTGTACAGCACACTACACCCACAGTAATATACTGGGACCCATAATGCTTGAAATCTGAGGACTCTGAGGAAAATTTACAAAACCTAAATAATGTTTTTATATGAATACTATGCTGAAGGGTTTTTGACCACAAATGTTTGTCTTTAAACTATGTGATAATTTCTTTTTATTAAAATTATAAACTTGGTTTGAGGGATGTTAATCAGATGTTGAGTGCTAATTTAGATACTATTAGCATTTCAGAGTCACTTCACTGATCAAAGTGATTGAGATCATTTATTCAGTCCAATCAAATGTTAAGTCAAACAGTGAATGAATCCCCAGATGCCTGTCTTCCAGCTTTATATAGCAGATTACATCCACATGATTCATTGTCTGTAGGTGTGGTCCAGTTCAGTTGAATAAGGTCATGTAAACTGGTCACAGAGTTTATAAAATCTGCACATGAGGCTTATGGTTCCATAACCCAGTAACACATTTATGGAAAACATATCTGTGAGATGTCATGACCTAGAAAAGAAAATGCTATGCTATACTATGCAACCCCAATATATGACAGAGTGAAGAACTGCAGTAACTGTGTTCCTGTGCAGGCTGAGAGCAGATGGGATTTGCCTCTTAGGAGCAGCTTGTTTCAGAGCTGATTCAGGCAGGTGGGGCAGAAACATGGAGTGATGTGAGATCTCTGACATGCACGAAGGAACCACCACGCACCACCCACTGACCCCACCTCCCTCCTCCTTTAGCCCCTATCCATCCATCTCTCCCTTCAGGGGTCTGTTTAATGAGGACCATGCAATGTAGGGATACAGCCTTGAAAACCCACAGCTGGAAGAAGACTGAAATAAATGAGACACTTCCGACTAGAGCATCCCTGAGGGCACAAATGGTCATAATATATGTTCAAGTTGCAAGTCTAATTGGCATCTATTAGACATAGAACATAATCATGTATTGAGACATATGTGCAATAGCCAAAAGTATTTCAGCACCTCAAGTTACCTCACACTCTTCTATTCTAGTTACACACACTTGAGACTAATTGCATTCACATCTGACCCTATGACTACAGACAATTCATTATAAGTTTTTAAGAGGTGTATCTGCTTAGTGACAAATGTGTGCCAAGTCTACAATGAAGAGATTAAATCCACAGGGCCAAATTCCTAAAGGCAGACAGTTCATAGATCAGTGGGTTACACATTGACCAAGCAATGATTTCATCTTTGACCCTGCCTCATCATATGCCAAATATTTGGGAGTGCAAAGCGGAGGAGGTTTCCAAGTCTGCGAAACTACCCTCTGAGGACCCAGGAAAATCAATCAATGCTGTTGTTCTATTCAGCTCAAGTAATTTCCTTGGTGACCCAGAGTCAGTGTCAAAGATCTTTTGGTATTTGTTGGATTGTATCAGTACTGAGTTCATCAGAGGTGGAGTGTTTAGTGAGAAACCAATTAAATGTTCCAATGATGATTAAAAAAACAAACAAACAAAAAAAACCTGTCAACAACATTAATGTTCTGGGTGTCATTATCAACATTACAGCATTATAATAACAGCATTTTGTAAAGTTAAACATGACAAATGTACACAAAAACATATATTGTATTTATTTGTGCATTATACTTATATCCCTAAGACCAATTTAAAGGGAACTCATTTAAAGCACTTTACCTCTCTAGTGAAAAGGATTGCTGTGTCCCAGTACTCTGGATGCTTGTCGGTGTTTTTATTCAGCTTTTTTTGCCAAGTGCAAAAGTTTCTCAGCGTCATGGCTGCGTTCCCGGACACCTTGGGTCCTTTGTCAGCCTCTGATATTATCAAGATCTTCACAACTACGATACTGATGGAGTTAAGGATACTGGGGTGTTTGTAGAGTCTGGCTGCGACTGACATCAGTGTGAGCAGGTAGTGTTTTAGATCATCTCCATGGAACTGTGCCATGGACTCGTCTGCCACTATGAGCGTCTCCACAAATCTGGGAACTGAAGCGAACCTTTTGGCTCTCCCCATCCTCTTCAATATCGTTTCGGTCACATTGTTGTAATCTTTGAGATGCTTGTACTTCTCCAACGATTGCACAACTTGGAGGCTTATGTCGCTGTCCACTGCGCACCTGGACGTTGTGTTTGGCTTCAGGTTATTGCTGGGTCTGCGCCGGATGATGTGCGCATTCTCTGCGCTTCTGGTGTCATTTTGCACAGGGCTGATAAAATATTCCCAGCCTTGGAAACCAAATGCACCCTGTAAACCCTTACACAGACTCAGAGCAGCATAGGAATTGCTATCATCATTCACATATCCGGAGTAAAAACACCTTCTCAGGTCTGTGGTGACTTCGGTGTTCGGGAGCCTGAATGCGTCTTGGTTAGAAACAGATGGGGCAAGGAAATTAGAGTCTTGTTGTAAATCGAGCACTAAGTCCTGCTGGAAAGCTCGTATTTTTATGACACATTTTCCATTAACGTTATCCACGACATTGTCAAAATCCCTCCGGTCATGGTTGTAGTTATCCAGTCTAATCGGGAAGCAAACTTCACTTTCCAAGCAGCAAGCAAGTTTTGAGAACGAGAGCGCAAAATAGAGGAGAAATATTGTTCTGATAAACATGACGATATTTGCATTCATTAAAGAATGCAATTAACAACTGGGAGAACAGAATATTTAGTCTGCGAGACTGAGGTGATAAAAGCCACACAGAAAAGGATGAAGAGAATAATCCAAGGCGCTGGGAGTCTAAACCACAGCTGGTTGTGCAAGTCCACTCAGTGCACACTCCTCCTGGTCATGACCCATTCCCATCCTCCACCTGTGTGAGTGAGTGCTCAGGCGACTGCAGCCTTCAGTCTCTCTTTTTGTAGGGGGCAGTCTTTGGAGATGTTCATTGGATCATCCTTCTCAGGGGCCACTTCATTGATACTCACCAAACATGCAGTCATATCATCATATCAGCACACATCAGGGCTCTTTAAGATCACTGTCGTTGCGACCCTCCATCTGCCCACATGCATCCATGTGCATGCATGAAGTCATGCATGACTCAGGCAGGTTAATAGCATACAGAAATTACATGTATGCGCGTGAAATAACTTTGATCACATAACTAAATACTTTAGGCTATTATTCTCTCGGTGCGCGTCGTGCTGGGACAGAACATTATCTCTTATTTCAGTACACATTGCTTTCATATAATCAGAAATCACATGCAAGCATAGAGTTGCAGTAATAGTGTAGAAAACATTGTATTTTAATTAATGAAAAATAGTTCCTTCTACACACAGCCGAAGACGAAAAGTGATGAGGAGTTCCTCAATCCTCAGGTTACTGTTTTGAGCTAAACTCTTGCGACATCTAGTGGACAATAAAAAAAGTTCAAAATTCAGCAAAGTCTGTAAAGGTGCTTCTGTGTTGACATACCCTCATTTAATAAAAGAATGACTAATGTGCTTAGTTTTATCCATGTGTTTGTGACATACAACTTAAAGAGCTCTCATTTTGCCATTTCGCAGACCCACCAAAGAGGACACCAGCCCACCCAAAAAATGACAGTGGACTGACAGCCAAATGAGATCATGGACAGACAGTGGAGCAAAGACTGTGTCTGTATGTGTAAAAACAGAAGAAAGAGGTGGAGGAAGACACTCGAGTAAAGGGTTAATGGCCTGTTCCAATTCACAGAAATGTCATAAAGTATCCTTTAAGAACAATTATATTAACTAAATTAAGAATATTTTGTGAATAATGCACGGAGGGGCGGCCATATCCAGAGCCATTTGTCCAATAAAGCGCCTGCTTTGTTTTCCCTGTGTCCGTTGTTAGGAAAGCAACTTTGGTTGCTATGCTAAGGACCCCACTTACGTGCTGTCCATAGATAAGCCAGGTTAAGTTCTGTAGTATAATTTAGAGGGGTTATTAACTTAACGGTTTTATTTTAGAATAAACACTTAAAGTAGTCTATTTATATATATTAAAACGTAAAGTTTATTTTAAATTCAACTTTATTGTGACTTTTGTGACTTTTCGGAAACGGCAGTTCGACTTGTACTTATTTCCTGTGGACAACTGTTTCCTAAAAAGAAGAAGCACAAACAAAGCTGCGCGGCTCAGGATTAACATTAACATCTATATAACTAAGTACAACTACTAATTTTTACAGGTTAAAAGTTGTAGGATTACGCAAAATCTTTCGAGTCACGGGGATGAGATATTCCTTTTACGGTTCTGAACATCACTAACTTTTTCCAAAAAGTTGACAGTTGCAGCCTCCTGTCGGCATCCTCGTCGACATGAATCTGTATCATGTTTTGGAGCTGGTAGGAGAGGGCTCCTTTGGTCGTGTTCATAAAGGAAGAAAGAGAGGCAGTGGCCAAGTAAGTCCTATGTTTGGGAGTGGTGTGACTTATTTTGTTCAGTCTTCATGTCATCACATCTGTCCATGTATTTCCATTAGATTGTTGCACTTAAGTTCATGCCCAAAGTGGGTCGATCTGAAAAGGAACTGCAGGGTCTCAAGAGGGAAATTGAAATTATGAGGGATCTTCAACACCCAAATATTGTTCAACTCTTTGACAGCTTTGAAACGGAAACTGAGGTATGTCAATATTCATCTGTGAAAATATATGAACACAATATAATGTAATTTGGCCTTAACCCATAAAGACCTAGTGTGACTTTCGTGGCAGTTCCCAAATGATTTTTTCTCTCTATTTAATCTTTCTATCCCCATTTATTTCAGTATTATCCTCTGAATTTTGCATTTTTTCCAGTGAAATTCATCTATTTTCCTATGTTTAATTGACTGATCATGTAGATGTTCTTAAAACCTCGGAGTGCAGTCAAAGGTTATGTATCAAAACAGACAAAAACTGAAAAAAATTTGGACTTTTTCAGTCAAATGTATCATTAACTGCACATAAATCCAGTGTCTCCATCCACTGTCACTGATCAAACTCCATGGGTTTTATTGGTGAATCAATGTTGTAGAAGATGACAGCGTCTCCACGTTCACTGTGGAGCCTCTGAACGTCCAAATGGGTCATGTCTGATGACCATGAAAAGACAACAAACTGTATTTTACACCAATTATTCACATGGATTTATAGGATTAGTGAATGAACAGTTTATATTAGTAGATGCTTTTGGTCAACAGTGGATGTTTTGGTCTTTATGGGTTAAAAGAATACCATAATACAGGTTTTGTGTGTTAAATGAGAAAATCCTCTAATATCTGAGGTCATTTTTCCATCCTTTACACAGGTAGTGGTTGTTACAGAGTATGCAGAAGGCCAGTTGTTCCAGGTCCTTGAGGATGATGGGAGTTTCCCAGAAAGCCGGGTATTCATGTTCACACATACGCTTTGACTAATCATGATTTTACAAGATTAACCTTTTACTTCATCTTTCCTTCTTCAGGTCAGAGAAATTGCCTGCCAGTTGGTCTCGGCTCTTTATTATTTACATTCTCATCGAATTCTCCATCGTGACATGAAACCACAAAATATTCTTTTAGGAAAAAGTGGAGTGGTAAAACTGTGCGACTTTGGGTGAGTGCATGTCAGTATTTATACAGGTAATATATGTTATTGATAAGTACAGGTTCAATTGATTTCCTGAATCGATTCAATTCACATTCATACTGCCTCAATTTAATTTGATTTCCAACTATACTTGATAAATCAGTTGCAAAGCCAATTTTGCTTGGACTTTTAAAAACAAATAAACATGCTTACTGGGTATAGGCTAATACTGAATACCAATCTGAGACCAGTGTTTAATTAATCTGTGTCTTTCACTGTATGGAGACTGGAACTGCACTCACTTTAAGCACTGCTTTATAACTTTGTGAAATAAATTTAAAACAATACACCAGCAAATTGGTAAAAAACTATTATTGGTGTAACAGTGCAACAGACCGCCAAAGTACAGACCCTTAGTTGTCAGTGTAAGAAAGGCTTTTATTACACAGAACACAGAAATAATGTAATAATTGACATATCTTAGTTATTGTTTTTAATTCTTATTTCTTAGATTTTATAAAGTAGAAAATTATTGTTTTCTCTGTGTAGAGTAATATAGAGCTGGAATGAGTAGATTGGCCACTGAATGTGAGCCATTGCCACTGATATCCAATCCAGCTGTTTGGTGGAGTTCAGTATCTGTATGACATGGATCCTCACAAAACAGTTACATAACTATACTTTTTATTTAATTTGAGTAACCTTAACTTTTTTAACCAGTATTAGATCATTCAAATGAACAACAATGCATATCAGAAAATCATTCTCTTTAATCTAGCCTTAGTTATTAATATCCACAAGATGAATGAAGGCACTCTCTTTTCAGGTTTGCAAGGGCTATGAGCGTATCGACCTTGGTGCTGACTTCAATCAAGGGAACTCCTCTGTATATGTCTCCAGAGTTGGTTGAAGAAAAGCCATATGACCACACAGCTGATCTCTGGTCTCTAGGCTGCATTCTTTATGAACTCCACACGGGGGCGCCTCCATTCTACACCAACTCCATCTTCCATCTGGTGCAGCAAATTGTGAGAGATCCAGTCAAATGGCCTGACACTATGAGTGCCATCTGCACGGTATGGTCTAACTTGTCTCCTGTCACATGCTTGGAACAAAACTGACATTTCAATTAGTAAAGAAAAGAAAATGCTGGATACACTTGTCTAAAACACAACTTAAACCCATAATATCACATTTTATAGCCAAGTTTCCCAGCGTTGTGCTAAAGATTAGGTTTTAAGTTAGACAAATGCAGCATGTTTCCTTAACGCATGTGCTCATTTGATATTCCTTTAACAGAGTTTTCTGAAGGGGTTGTTGACCAAGGAGCCTCAAAAGAGGTTGTCGTGGCCAGACCTCTTACATCATCCATTTGTAGCTGGTAATGTTGTAGGTGAGTTTGATTTAATGTCAGAATTAAAAAGGACAGGACACTGGTCTGTGATTTATAGTATAATTCTTATATCTCATTTTAACAGCTTTATTCTCTTACTGATTTGTGGTCAGTTTTGTCAGACTCCAGTGTTCATAGCCCTCTGACAGTGACACCCAGCCCTGATATGTTGGCTCTAAAACGTCAGCAAGTCTCAGCAAAGACATCACCAGCTTCTGGAGAGAGCAGATTATTGCAAAAAGTCAGGGGGCAGAGAGACAACAGAAGGAAGCCAGGTGGCACTGACATTATGAAAGTGAGTCACAATTAGATGCTTTGTCAGAAAAATTCCTCTTTTAATGAATTCACAGAGTTTGTTTAAGCTGTTCTGTGTCCTTTAACAGAAAGTAAAAGATGGAGCAGTAAAAGAAAAAGCTTCCTCCAAGGCAGCAGCATCTCCAAGAGCTCAGCCGTCCTTGAGTGAGGAGACAGTTACTCCAGGTCGCTCTATCAACCACACTGCAAACAATCGTGTCCATACAAGATCAAAACACAGGTAATTATGGAACTTGTTGTTGTGTTGAACTCACAAGTGAGTACCTAAAAATTATACTGTAATAAAAACATCTGGTGTTTATCAATGTTAATGGCATTTCCACCGCAGGGGTCAGATCAGCAGAGACTATGAGAAAGAGTTCCCTTCTGTAGAGGTTGGTCCACAAGTAGTAGTGAGGTGCAACAAGGAAAGACGAGCATTAGTGTGTACACAAGTAAGTGCAAACTGCTTTTCAAGTGTTAAAAAGAACTGTTCATGCTGAAAATGTGCTTTGTTTCATAATACAATTTAAATATAATATCCTTTTTACAGACACAGTTTTCCTTGGGTATAGCTGAACTAGTAGTTCCAACACATGTCATTTGCAATATATTATATTGAAGTTATTATTTTATTTGCGTCTTTTAGGATGTTGACAGTGAAGATTACTGGGAAAAACTGGTCCAGGAATCTGGTCAAAGCAAGCACAAACTGTTAAACCACAAGAACTTCATCCCCAGACTCACATCCAAGATTATGGAATTTAAAGCTGAGGTACAAAAGAAAGTACAAGTTTTTAGAGAGCATGACAGAACAACAAAACAGACATTTTGTTAAGGTTGTTTTTTTCTTAACAGTTGAAAAGTGGATCTGTAAAAGAACCACAGCAGATTCATCAAACTCTGAAGGTTTTAAGAATTGTGATCCTGGCGTCTGACCAGGAGAAGTCACATTACCTCTGTCGAGAAATTGGACTGCCACACCTACTCCTTGACCTGGTCCATGACATTGTGGCAAATCCAAATTTCATCAAGGTAAATAATTATGAATAGTTCAAACTCAGTAGTTTTCATGGGGCGTCAGGCATTAAAATTCTACCTTTTTTTTTTTTTTTTTTTTTTAATTTTCTGTCTGTTCAGCAACCATGGAGTGTGTCAGCACTTGGAGAAATGATCATAGTGCTCTTGATCTTCTGGGAGAAGCACTGTGACTGGGCCCAGGAAGAACACAGGTTTGATTGTTGCTTTTTCTTTGTCTTTTTTTGACTTTATGCTTTTCATCCACCTAAATTAACCTCCATTAATGCACAGTTGTAGCTCATCATCTCTTCTCTTATCGTAGAATACAAGAATACTCCAAGCCTTTCCTTGCCATTCTCAGTCAACCAAAGTTCAGTCCTTTGGCAGTAAGTACCAGAATGCACCATGTGATATAAGGGTTTTAATAAAGTGACCAGAAATGCTGCAGACATAATGTAAACTCAGAGATTATCTGATTTTTTCTGTCTCTTTTCTAGCCTCTGGCTGCCTCTGTTTTGTCTCTGTTCTTACAACATGAGTTTGATGTCAAAGTTGATGTGGATAATTTGATCTCACTGTTGAAAACACTTTTGGAAACAAATGAGGTATATAATCTCTCAAACACAATTGTAAGTGTGGCAATGAATTGACATTTATGTGATTATAAAATCTACCACTGTCTGAGTGTTTACCTTCTTTTTAGTGTCTTTTCTCATTACCTCCTAACTGGGGACTCTGTGATGGCCTCCTCTGTTTACTCCTTCACACACTCCCTGAGGTCAGAGTGCAGTGAAATTATAATATGCTATTTTTTTAGTCAGTGGAATAATGTAATAATTCTAATTAATCTCTGTACTTTACCTGCTTTATATTTAACAGCATGAAAGGGGCCCCAGATCTTCACATTTAGATCCAGTCACATTTCTGGGTCTGTGGAAGAGAATTGGCTCCTCACTGGAAAGAACACCTCCAGACACAGATTTTTGTTCAGCCAGTGGTAAATATCTTCTGCAAACTCATCTACATTAAAATAAGAAAGAAGTGTAAATGTAAAAAAAACAACAAAACAAAACACTTTTTTCTTTTCACTCTGTTTCAACACCAGGGCTGTACTCCTTTCTGTCTCTGGCACTGTTTGTGTTCACCAAGGATCCATACTCCTGCATTCCTCTGTTTTCTGACAGTGAATCAAAATGTGTGTACGTTCTCAGCCAGCTGCTCAGCACTGAATGGTTGGTATCTTCATAAACATCAGATTTTCTTCATTTTTGTCTCATCTGGAGCACCAGTCTTTAGAGGGTAGTGGTTTCTGTGGGTCCTTAAAAATTCTTTTTAAGTCTACAATCTAGTGGTTCACCTGGTAAAGCATTTTAAGGCTGAGTATTTCCAACCCAGTCCCTTTGCTGCATTTCATCCTCTCTCTCTTCAATGCATTTTCTGTTTCTTTCCATGTCTGTCCAATGAAGCAGAAAATGCCAAGGCATAATCTTTTAAATTGTCTAAAACTAATTAATATCAGGCATCAAGTACAATTTTGACAACACTTGAAAATTGCGTGGATCTTTTCCTTGGTTGAGGCCTGTTGAAAATAGCAACTTTGTACTGGAAAAAAAATCTCAAATTAGAAACTGTGAGTATAAAGGCATTGGAGTCATGTCAGAAAAATATAAAGCTGCTTAAAAAAAAACAAAAAACTATGAGCCATCATTTGCTATTCGCCAAAGTACTCAACCTAACTGGATGTTACATGAGTCATAAAATGGGATCTTAAAGAGTCTTAAATGTACCTTGTTGAAACCTCCAGACACCCTTTTGCGACACAGCTACCGTCCCTGGACCTAATAATAACCTCTCTATACCCTACAGTCTTCTTTTGTTTGCTGAAGGCAGCCCTGGGAGACCTGAGGAGGATTTGAATCATGACAATTTGTCCGTGTTGAGCTGCCACTTGCTGTGCTTCCCGTTTGCCCTGGACCTGCCTGCACACACCATGTCCAGGATTCTTGAGTTATATGACAGCTGCGGTATCGTTGCAGGCCTCCTGCAGGTTAGGGCCGTATCATACTCCAATAAAGACCTTGCTGACTGTTGTTGTAAACGTATTTGTCTGATGCAACACTGGATAACTCTTACAACACACTTACATTAGACACACAGTATTGTACAGTGTAATATGTCTGTACTTTTGGGAGAGCACTGGGTGTAATTTGTTGTTTGCTGTTTGATCTGTGATGGGGCGTCGGTTGATTTTGTTTTTATGCTTTGGCAGGTGATTCAAATGCTTACTCCTTCATCATTAGAGCTGCCTCTTTCGCTGCTGAGCCGTTTGCTGCTTTGTGACCCTGGGCGCTCCGTCTCCTGCCTCAGAAAAGCTGCCGGTGGCTTTTTGTTGCCAACCAGAGACAGTCAGCTCACCGCCTCTAGACATCCAGGAACCAGAACCGCTAACTCTCTGCTGTCTGATCTGCTGCAGCTGGATGTACTGTGGGACTCTGCTGTGGAGCTGCTCACCATGCTGTCCCATGTAGCTCGACGTGCCCCTCAGTCTACCTGCCATCAGCTGTACCTGGAAGCCTCAGTGCTGCACCAGGGCCTGACTCACTCTCATGACCCAATCAGGGCTGCCACATGCAGACTTTTGGGAAATTTGCATCCATTCAGGCCTATCATACTACCCACCCTGAAGCCTGCCATTTTCAAACACTTGATAAACTGTCTTCATGATGCCTCCGTGCCCGTCCGGCGAATGGCTTGCAGGGCAGTTGGAAGCTGGTTGGGATACATTGCAGAGGAAGGCTTTAAAATGAGCAGGTCCAATGGAAAGGGCAGTAACGTTACAGGGTGGAGCAAAGAAAAGAGCAAAAATAAACAGAAGTGTTTACCAGGAGATTTGGCTACTATAGTAGAACAGGGAGTGGATGATGAGGATGATGAGGATGGGAACAGGTGGACGGAGAAAGCGAGGAAAACCATTGCTGTTTTGGCATCCTTGATTTTTGACACTGATGCTGTGACTCGCTGTCGCTGTTGTGCAGCCCTGGGAAACCTTGTAAATGTGAATGGTGCTGTATCTCTGCTGTTAGAGGAGAACGTTTCCAGGTTACTTCTCAAAGCTGCATGCGTGGATTCCCATAATGCAGTGAGACAAGCTGCTATAGCAACTTTATGTCTGTACAGCCTGCAGGAGCCAATACGTCAGGTAATAAACTGGTTGTAAGAGAGCAGATACTGACAGTACATGATTTAAAAAAATGTTTTGTAGATGATATTTTTTAAACATATTTTTTCTTGAAGCGGTTAAGTCTAAATTGTTGTCTTGAAATCAGTCCTTTGTATATTTTTATTGCTTAAATATCATTGCTCCATGTGTGCATTGACATTTTGTCTCACAATTGTGATTTTTAAGTTGATCTCTCTGTGTTGCATTTGTTCTTACAGGTCCTGATCTCCCTCGGTGCCAGGAAGAAACTTTGTCAGGCTTCACACTGTGCACCTCCACAGTGTGACTATCAGAAGCTCATTGGACAGCTGTGATGCCTGTAAGTCACAGACCACAGATCAGTGGAAAAGAAGATATCTATTGAAATTCATCTATGTGATGCACGATAAGACTGAATACTTCTTCAGACACAGTTCTATTTTCCTGTATTTTTTTTTTCTCTAATGTTTTTTTTTTTTCTTTTTTCTTTTTTTTTTTATATAGATGAACTGGAAATGAAATGGTGCAAAAATGTCTCTTTATGATGATATTAACGCTGCTGGTTCTTGTTTCCTAATGTTTCATTAATTGACAATAGACAATAAAGGTATTAAATAAAAACAGTCGTGATATGAATCTTCGCAGAAACGTATTTTATTTGGGTGTTAATTCATATCTTTCTCGCCATCGATCATTAATAATCACAAATTTTTGCTTGCATATTTTTCCTTACAGCAACGGAGATATTTAATTTCTCTATTTTTTTTATTTATTTATTTTTTTAATTATAATTAAATCGTAGTTTAGACTGTCGGTGCGTAGATCAGATATTGTCAGATTTGACGGGCCACTCCGCTGGGAAAAAAGTGTTTCGGAGGTTTGGAGACTGAAGGCTGTATTCATTCCTTTTCTTGTAAAACTCTTCTTTCTGCATCTCACTGTAAATATCGACTTCCTGACGAATTGCCCCTCAATAATAATGCTTTTAGTAATATTAGAGGAGGTAAGTGTGGCAGTGTCCGCCGGCATGTGTCGGCTTCCATCAGGCCCTGCCGCAACTTTCCACAGAGGTCGGGAAAAACGCACGCACGGAAAGCAACAACTCTTTTTCAGCAGACTGGTTTTTTTCCATCAGTCTTTGCAAGCAGATTATAAATACCGGATGATTTACGTTTTTTTTTTTTTCCCGAATAGAAAAAAAGCTCCGAAAAAACACATCATGTTAAGTTGAAGACACACTTTATTTTGAAAATGAAACAAAAGCCGATGACAGAGAAAATGTTCATGATTCAATGAACGTTAACATTGTAAAACGCCATAATTTGCAGTATTTGTAATTATGACATTAAACATTTTTTTGGTTTCTGACAGTCGAAGCTGATAGTACACCGCAGGGAGTAAAACGACACCAGATGTGCCTCTTGCAAATTTAAAAAAAAAAAAAAAAGGAATAAAAAAAATGTAAATAAATAACTTAATAATACAAAAAATGTCCATGAGTCAGCGTTGTTCATTCAAGATTGTCTAAAACTTAATGTGCATAAATCAAGTCTATCCTCACTACAGGCATGTTTAACATAGTTGCATATAGAAGAGAACAGAAGAGTTGAAAAAGAATTCAGACAACACAGACGCTACCATAGCAAAAGCCTGCACAAAATCGTATGAAAAAGTTAACAGATATTTTCATATAATTTTCCCCAAAGAAAAGGCTAACACACTCCCTGAACATACAAAAGTAGATACAAATTAGTGCAGATCAGCCAGAGGCCCCTGTAAAAGGTATTGCCTAAAGAATTCCCACTGATATCTGAAATGCTAAATTTTCTATTTCAGAGAGAAAAACGTACATTTATGCAAAGACATGCAGATGGAGCTGCCTAAAACCCCACTAGTTACAGGATTTGTACACAAGGAAACCCAATATTTTTATATGTAAGAAAAAACAGTTTGTAATATCTTTCTCTTAAGGGGTGTTTAAAAGGTGTTTAAATTTGTAATGTCATGTTATTATTCCTCATTAATCACATTTGTAGGACTGGAGGACAAATCGCATATCCTGAGCTGCAATTGTATAATTTTCCATATGCACATGAACAAATTTCACAAACTGCTACACACAACACAATAAATTAATTTCTACTTTCAATCTTCCAAGATAATGCATTTTCATTTTTGGTCACAGGAAACCATAATCTGAACATAGAGTAATTCTAGATCACACAGTGAAATAATATTATGACTTGTTAAATTAAAAGTAAATAGTGCAAATATCAGGGTAATTGAAATAATGCAGATATGATGGATGTGAATTTAACAAAACAGAAAAGAAAGAACGAAAACTAAATCTACCCATAGTAGACAAAGTCTGTTAAGTCATAGACATTTAAGAGAAGATTTTAGTATGTAAGTGCTGAAATAAGAAATGAGCTGCCCAATGTATGTGTAGGAAAATCTTTAAGATTCACATTTTGTTGAGTTCAATGAGGAAAAAAGGTTTTCTTACTTCAGTTGAATAAATCTGAAGCCCGTGAGCAGTTCTTCCAATGATTTTAAAAGTCAATACATATTGTACAGCAGTAACATGGTAAAATATTCCTGAAATTAAAATTTAATTTGCTGCTCAAGGGAAGACAGATGCAATTCTACATAAGTATTTGGTTAGCGAGATGTTCGCAAAAATAAGTTATGCTGTATGTGTTTGATTATTACAACTACTGTAAAATGTGATAATTTTAACTAAAAATATAAAATACAAAAACATTTAGTTATATTGCTGACATCAATTCTAATGTAAGGCTGTTAAAAATTCTAAACCTGCATTATGAATCACATTAATTCTTCAGAAATAACCCTATTTCACTTAATAGATTCACGCTTTGTGAGATCTATTAGAAATGATTGTCATTTAAAGCATTTATATGCCACAGTGCAGGCTGAAGGGATTAGATCTGAAGAGTGCGAAAGCAATGGAAGCATTGGATAGTGTTGATTTAAAATGTAGAAATTAATGATTATTTGCAAAGCATGCAACCCCAACCCATCAAGAAAAAAATGAACATTCATATCTGGACAATCATAAAAACAGAAACACTCCACATTCTCCTTGTTATTCCTTCTTCAAATGTACTTGCAGGAACTTGATGTTACGCAGTCGTGTCCTGCTTGAGCCTTTGGCTGCGGGCCTTGTAAACTTCAATCAGCAGGTCTTTAACATACTGGATTTCACGTTCGACGGACTCTGCCTTGTCCCGCAGTTCCCGGTTCCTTCCTTCAAGGCAATGCAGTTGTTCCTCCAAAGAATCTAGCTCCGCCCTTTTTCGCTGGC
Source organism: Apogon hyalosoma (assembly GCA_037367295.1). Lineage (NCBI taxonomy): Eukaryota > Metazoa > Chordata > Actinopteri > Kurtiformes > Apogonidae > Apogon > Apogon hyalosoma. Next base: position 6,125,815 of record JAPQRP010000008.1, read on the forward strand.
GATACCTGCTTGGGAAAACAAATATTATTTTTTCAGTCATTATCGTAATTATGCAAATAAATATATTTTTGTACACTAACTGTTAAACATTACCTATGAGCAGCAGTTTTATTTTGATCTCTTTTCTTCTGTTTGCGCTCTCCGCCTTCTCCTGGAATGATGTCCACTTCGTACTTCACAGGACAGTCGTCCTTCAACCTGCATGCTTGTCTGTGCCCTGAAGATTCCAAGTTCAAACTCTCCCTCGCCAACAAAAGACATTCTGGGCCCTGATCTTCAAGGAAATTACAGTGTAAATCATGCTGCCCTATCTGTAGACTTTCTGCTTTGAGTTGTTCGTTGACGTTGCCTAAGAAGCTGTGATAGGCCTCAGACTGTGGTGTCGCCGGAAGATAACAACCTTCATTGCTTTCACTTTTCCAAGAAACGGTGGCTTTTGTCACCTCCACACTAGTCTTGATGCTGTTTAACACCTCGTTGTTACCTGCACTGACCTCCCTCATGCTGTACATCAACAGATCCTCTTTCTTATGTGCAACATCAAGTGATCCACCAAAACCAAATCCGCCGCCAACAATCTTTGCACCGCCTAAGACATCTTGACTGAAACAACAATTCTTTTCTTCTTTCGGTAGAACTGGACATCGTCTGACCTCAACTGCACTTCCCAGACAGTAGCTTTTTCCTACCAGTTGCTCGTCCTCTACGCAGTTATAATTACCTGTCAGGGTCACTGCTGAGTTACCTGAGTTATTTCCTTTGGAACTCAACAAACTGTTATCATAGCTTTCACTGAACCTCAACCCATCAGGAACTCTTTTCCTACCACACCCACTGGGGCGACTGCAGCTGTATGGGGCGTGTCTTGGAATTTTGGATCGCCCAATGGGCCCGCCACAGATGCTCAGGAGGTCCAGTTCACCGGTTGCCAGGGTAACAAGAAGTGGGCTTGATTCCGATTGGTTGGATGCAGCGTATGATGCGTATGGCAGCTGACTGAACGGCTGAGGACCCGCAGGCAGTGGACCCCTGTCGCATTTTCCCAGCCTCGGCCCTTTCTCTGGCAGTGGTTCGGACAGGAAGTAGTCCTCTAGTTGGGCGAGTTCCTCTTGCAGCAGAGAGGTCATGACCTCCAAGTCAGAGGGCACCTGGATATCATTCTGAAGGGGTGAAGGGGGAAGGGAGGCATTGGTGGAGGAGGGAGGGGAAGGAGGGTGTGGGAGGTACGAGGAGAAATCCACTTCTTCTGTCATCCAGTCAGTAAGACCATCACCTATGCACAAGAGAAATAAAATACTCATAAGCCGTTTGTTGAAATCCAGTGTTGCAGCTAAATCATGCAAACAGTCCGAAAACATTAATCATCCCAAATGACAAAAAACAGGTATAATCAGAATAATAGTTATAAATACATAGCAAAATAAAAAAAAAAGTTTCAAGTTTCATCAAATCAATACGGTAGTGGTAGCTAGTTTATTACTTACTGTTCAAGAGGGACGAATGTGCTGCAGTGCCGAGCCCACCTGAAATGGGGAAAAATATAAAAAAGCGTACTCGTTGCAACTCACCAATTAAGTGCTGACTCTCCTCTGACACCTCCCCCCTGCACCCCTGTGATTGGCTGTGGTTAGCCTGTGGGTGAGAGAGAGCGAGGGGGTCTGCCGGGCAGACACGAAGAGTCTTCCAAACAGGAGCTGATGTTGCCATCATTTTGTCTGTTGGTGCTCTGATTCAGTCCAAGTCCAAGCATATGCTGAGAGCAAGCAGGGTCTGACAGATGGGCCACAGAGAGCAGGGCTGGGTGAGCATAATGAAACCTGGAGGGTGAGGAGACACAGGGATCAGAAATGTGTGCATCCAAAACAAATTCAACCTATTCTGGCAACTGAAGGAACCAGCTGCTCTCAGCAAGTTTCGCAATGTGAGTCACTCTGTTGTGACACGGAGGCTGCAATAAAGAAGTCACCTTCATGTGCTTTAACTTCCAAGTCCCAGTTCTCTATGCAATTCCCTCCCATGAGTCCGGCAGATTTGTAGATTTACTCACAGGGCACCACAGTCCCCTCTGCTGCACATTCACCTTCACAGCAAAAATCTGTCTTTGAAAATAGCTGAATACAAAACAGACTACTGGAGAAAAACCATGCCAACAGAAGTGATGCTGCACAGTGAGTGACAGGGAGGTGGTGGATGAGTCCATTGGGCTTTAAACTGCCACAGAGGAAAATGCACTTGACGCCCTCAAAACACGTGGGACCCGGTGACGTTGTCAAGGGCCCAACTGTTGACAAAAAGCTCTAGATTAACTCACTGTCTCTGAGACAAACCGAGACATTAAGTCGGATTGATGGAGATCAGTGAGTTTAAATCACATGTTCTTTATGAATTAATCAGCTTTGTGTAACTGTTTAAACAGGGTTAGGGTTTACACAGCAGTCAAGTCACATGTCAGTCATGACAAATGCAGACACTGAACACAATATGATACGTTTTTACTCTATGTGCTGTTTACAGTAGCCGACAAGAAGGTTTTATTCAAGTTATCATCTTATAGTATCACATAGAAATTACATATTTAATATTAATCCTCCACTGCTATCTCTTCAAAACATAACAAAACATGAAATATGGTAAATATTTGCAAAAATAAAATGAGTCCTGAAAACAAAAGATATCAAACCAAAGAATGAACAAGTATACAGCTGTAAACCTGACATACACATATGAAAAGTGATATATTTATTTTACTGTGACAATAACCACACAATTACAAACTTAACACCGGTGCCGTAAAGACAATAACGAGTAAAGAGTGTCTGACTTACTCCATTCTTGCGGAAAAAAATGTAGAGCACTTAGGGGTGCGTTGCTAAAGCAAAGCACGACTTCTTTTCGGGTCCAACTCCTTGAGAATTTAAAGAGCCATATTTTTGGGTTGTTTTAGCTCGGAATATCCGGGGCAGCGCAAAAGGGCGAGTTGTTGCTTTGTTGTGATCGACCTGAAAACTGAGGAGCGGTTTAATTGTGAGAAAGCATCAGTTCATTCACACCTAGCAACCGACTGCGTCACCGGGATGGAGCACGCCGGAGCCCGGATCCCTCCGCCCCCCTGCGTCCGTCTGGGCCGAAGGACAGCCCACACACTGTCTGCCGCTGCGCGCGCGCACTTCACTCGCACAAAGTAACACTCATTCGAGTAGTTTGCGCACATATCAATATACCAATTTATTTGCTACAATAACGTGTTTTATTGTTAGAACACCGTAAACCTATTTCAACACCACTAATACGACTAAAAACTATCAAATCATAAACGTCGATGTAATATTTAACTTCTATCAGCATCCTGAGCGAGGGGATTTTAGATTTTCAGTAACACTGTTGTATAGTTATATCACTTTACACGTGCTGTGAGATTTCAATACCTATAAAACAATTAAATCCAAAAGTAATCTCGCTACAGTAACGCGTTACCCTATTGTTTCTCTTATGGTTACGTGTTGCTATAGAGATGATGGGACAGTACCACGCAGGCTCCACATGGGCGTGGACCTCTCGCTAAAATGAGCTTCATAAACTGAAGATAACTTCAGCACAGCTCTCAAAACAAACCCATACATGTCCCAGACTGTACCTTTCCCCTGCATGTGGCATGGCATTGTTTTGGAGCGGACTACATGATTCACAACACACTTTGTTGTTCAGGAGAAGTCTGTTTGCTGTTGCATCTCCGTTGCATCAGTAGCCCAGACTTCCTGTGATTGGCTGCCTATTCGCTGACTACTGGATTGTCATTGGCTGAAAAGGGCTACATGTGGAATCTAATTGGTCAGTGGTAGGCAAGGGAAAGCAGCACCGTGTTGTTTTGTTTTTTTCTTTCTTTTTTTTCTTTTTTTTTTGGAGGTGCAGACTGTGCACATGTTTCAAGTAAACAAACCGGGTGTGGAGATCAGTGCTGCAGTTTTTAGAGGTGTGAAATGCATTAATATGGTGTGTTACAGTTTAACCCAGATCATTCATAGACTGTCAAAATAGAACAGCAGGGAGCGACCAAGAGTACAATCTTGAGTGGAAAAAATGAAATGACATAGAAGTTAATTTGTGGTTCTCCAACCTTCTTTTGTTAGTTTGATGGAAAATATTTAATGTTAATGTAAAAAAAAAAAAAGCTTATCTTGTACAACATGCATGTGAGCTATCAAATTGTTTTTACCTGTATGATTTATGTGAAATCATGATTTTATTTTTTATTTAGTTGACATGTTAATCAATAACTGTCAACTCATGTGGGCATCAACTGCATCAAAGCTTTGTTTCATCAAATTAAGCGACAGAGAATCAGAAAGCTTTGCAGCGTATTTGTTCAGCGGAGAGTGGAAGATGTATTACTCTGTAATTTTTTTTTCACCAGTCTGAATATTTCAGAGGTAATTTAGTGACACAAAAGTTTGGCAAGTTAAATTAATTTTCTGGTAGCCACCGTCAATAACAATTATGTCAAAAAGTAATCATTGTCAGTAACAATTACATAAAGAATTAAGCTTTGTTTTTCCTCTTTCAGCAAATCCTAAAGCTGAGTGAATGTGCTGTTCTCCTGTTGCTATAGTAATAGCGGACACTGCCCCCTATTTTAGACTTGTTTTCTGGTTGCTTGTTGCCATGGGATTTACATCTCTCTCTCTCTCTCTCTCTCTCTCTCTCTCTCTCTCTCTCTCTCTCTCTCTCTCTCTCTCTGTCTCTCTCTCTC
>JAPQRP010000008.1:6130661-6189778 GCA_037367295.1 Apogon hyalosoma
TCTCTCTCTCTCTCTCTCTCTCTCTCTCTCTCTCTCTCTCTCTCTCTCTCTCTCTCTCTCTCTCTGTCTCTCTCTATATACCTACTGTTTTCTCTCCACCTTACCTCACTTTCTGCACCCCTCCCTGGCCAGACTTTTCTCTATGTCATTTGCTGAGTTGCATGTCTGTGACAGGATAATTTACCAAAACCAATAGGGTTCTTGCTTGTTTTGCTGAATTTGCATATTGATGGGACACTAACATCTAGCCTCTGATAGATTTGTCCACTGTGCAACATGTTCGTTTATTGAGTGGAAAGTCAGGAAACTGGAACTGATTCGATGTAATTGTATTATCCAGGATGGCTCTAATAGAGATATTTCCATAAAAAGTAAAACGTGTCCTTTGAGTACGGTTATGTTTCTTGATGTTACAATGATTAGGGTAAATGGGATCTTTCAAGGCTCATTCTTTTCAAGGAACTCACAAGTCTGTCTGTAGTAATATGAGTCATTTCAACAGTCTTCTTTCACAGCTATTCAGCAAAATGTCCGCAGAAGCGCCACCATATGAGTGAGCTCCATTTGAAGAAAAGCAACCTGATGCAATCTGGATAAATGCCGTCGTAATGGAGACCAGACTGATATGGTAGTGGTTGGTGAAGAAGGATAGTCTCACAGGAAATCGCTGACTGCTCTCTGCATTAATTAGTCCATAGAGGGCTACCTGTTTGCGTATCTTAAAAGAAATCCAAGGTGCTGTTCATGACAATGCTACTGCTTTCCCATGTTGAGTGTGCTATGATCGTCAGTTTCTTTTGACATTAACCAGAAAGTTATGATGTATTAATAACCCCCAAAATGACCTTATTTCTTTGGTAAAAACAATACAATGGGCATGAGGTCTTTGTAGAAAATGGAAATTTTACGGGAAATAAAATGTATTTGGCTAAACAGCTGGTGAATTCAGGGTAGAGGCCCATAAAGCTATTATCAACAACTTTTATTCCCCCCACACTTCTGATTTATTTAAGGTAGTGACAATACATTTCATTTTGGTGATACAAAGCCGCCCATCAGTTGGTATCCAAATATTATTGTTTGAATATTGTGTGTGAGCAGAGAAGTGTGAAAAGTCAATGCTGCATGCCAAGTGCATGTATGGCACGTTAGTAAGGGTTTCACCATCATTTCATCATCATCTCTCTCAGACTTTATTGTCCTCAACTTTTGCCCCTCTTTGAACATACGATGAAAACATGGAATTCAGTTACAACTTGTGAATGGGAGCATCTCTGAGGGGATTTGTGGATGTTTTTGTGTGTGTTTTGCCTACAAATTGTTGCTTTTTATTTCTGTGTTTGGCCTAAAATCAAGTCTCAAATTACTTGACAGGCGTAATGTAATTTTCATTCATTAATGTTTAAGCTAACCTGGCTTCATCTGCATTCCGCTGTCACAGATCTGAACCAACCAGTCAGGTGATTATGTTTACTATTCCTTAAGGACTTCATGGTAAATTAGAGGTGTTTGATGTAAAGGGCTACAGCGTCTGTTTTGTCCTCCTCTGGGATGTCACACTTGTAACTAACTCCTAAAGGCATCTTAAATGAAGGTGTGTGTGTCAAACAAGTTTTCAAAACTTACTTGGAATTATAAAAATAAGCCACACAGTGTAGAGGTTTATTTCAATAGCCTATACTGGTAGATGGATCGGGATTGATATTAGATATAAAATCCATTTCTAAAACAAATAAATTACAGAAAATAAACAAAAGAGCTACTAAATAACTGAGATGAACTGATGTACTTAAACAACCTGTTTGTACTTCCACTTTTTGTATGAGCTTCACTTGCAATCTTCACAGTTTTCTCTCTTTTAAGTGTTCCATTCGAAAGTATTCAGGTCCCAGTTGGTTCCTTGGTGTCATTCACAGCACTCAAACTGTGTCTGCAGCTCTGAAGAACCACTGAAACCCCAGAGGCTCAACGTCTGTCACCTCTGAGCTTCACACATATTCATTCAGACCATATGCCTAATGTCATGTCTGGAACATGACTTATATACCCCAGTTACTAGAACTATATTGACTGTTGTCATAGTGTTTTGTGTTAAACACTGAAAGTGTGATTAAGTGGGTTTTATGCTGAACTTCAAGGTAAATTAAGTTTTGTTTAACTACTTTTTTTTCCCATTTTACTGCACCATTTCAGCAACACCTGTTTAGTTTTTTTTTTTAGTTAACTGAGTTTTTAGATTACTGTTTTGTACATTTGGAATACACAGTCACATAGTTTTAAGACCATTTCACTGTGTAATTCACATTGTCAAACTGTTCGGATTAAACAAAATGACTTCAGTGACTTGAACTGTGAATCTAAAGTCTGAAAACAAGTTTAGAGAGGGCAAAAGTCAAGGAAATTTTATCCTTAATTTAAAGATCAAATAACAGACAAGAAAACAGAAAATAAAGACTGTTTTTAAGGTGATTATATAATGTATATTTATCACACATTTATTTCTTTTCAACATTTACAACGTTGTTCCTATTTCAAAGAAGAATTGTTGTGGACACTTGTAAAAAGTTGAAATAGACTGTACAGCAAAGAATACACATTGATTACTTTCCTTTCTGGGCTCAGTGAAATAAAACATCTCACACTGTGCACAGTTAGAATATTCAAATGGATGTTTTTTTGCCTCATTAGGTCAGTGATTGTGCTTTTAGATTTTTTCCCTCTGGTTATTTTTCACTTACTGATGAGCTTGCCGTGAAATCTGAAAAACAAGTTTCTTTTGTTGTAATGCAATCATTTCTGTATTGTGTATTCTATCTTGATGTAATGACAGTCTGCAGTTTCTTCAAAGAGAGTGGAATTGATTTGTTTGAAGCATTAAACATTGAGTGGGGAAGTTTCATTGGTGTATCAGACACGTTTAAGTGAAAGACGCTTTCATCTGCCGTGTCTGAGTGTGTGTGTGTATGGGATCATGTTTGGGGTTGGGCAAAGATTTTTCCTCTTTAATCTCCTAAATTACTCTGAACTCAAATGTGGATATGGAGTTATTAATTTCAAATGTCTGTACTGAACGCAGCTTAACTGGAAATGTTGTGAAGGATGTGGAAGTGGAAGTTTTTGACAGGTGATGCTATAAACTCACCCTCTGAGCCAAGCGATATCTTTATTTCATCAGATTTTTTGAGGTTGTTTTCAGACAAGGTTAATATCTCCTATTAATACTGACAAATTCATGTGAGAGCTGCACTAATTCACAGTCTGACTGCCTTATTTGTGCGCTAAAGGCCTGGGGAAAAAGGCCAGTCTGCGCATGTGAAAGTGAAGGGAGAGATCACCCATGGCTCATAAATATTTCATCAACAATAAGGCTGGGTGTCACTCATGCTCATCACCACAGTAATGAGCTCACACTGCCCTCTTAAAGATCTGTTTATTATTCAGCTTAGTGCATCAGAGACTCAACGATAATGAATGGCATGATGTGTAAAAGTCTCTTCCAAGGTCAGACACGTAAATGGTACGACTACTGTCAATGAAGTGGCAGGAGGGTATATATATCCACTGGTATTTGAGCTGTACGTAGAAAAATAGTGCCTTTGCCTTTATATAAAATAAAACCATATGGATTAAAAAGAAATCGAGACATTAAAATGATACCTGGCATGTGGGAAGGTTGATAATCTGTTAAATATTCCATTGATCTCTGAGATAAATTGAACAAAACTTCTCAGACAGACTATTATCTTCCTGCACACACACACCATGTTTCCATTGCAACAAATTAAACCTTGAGAACAAGAGGAGACACGAGGTGTAGCCTAGCCTGAGAAGAAAAACTTTGAAAACTTTTGTGCATCGTCTTTTCCAGGAAATGTTTACATGATTTCAGATTTCTCCTCATTGAATCATGCATGATAAGTTGCATGTAATTATAGAACATGCTTGTAGGCTGGTTTTATTTTTGTCATGCGACCTGCCGAGCGCAGTGTAAGCCATATAATCAACACACTGTGCTGTAAACATATACATGCATCATTACAATACTGTACTTCTGTAGATAATCAGAGATAATGAGCCCATTAGCAGATTAAACCACCTGTTTGTTCTTATGCAAATAGAGCAGTTGCAGCATCCTAAAGGGAGCAACTATATGTGTGAATGAAGAGGCATATTAGGTTGGTAAAAAAAAAATAATAAAATAAAATAATTAAGAGCTTGTTTGTGTGTTGTTATTTAAGCTTGTTTGAAACACTAATTAAGGAAGCAAGAATTGTTGTTTGTAACAGACTGTATTTAATTTATCCAATTTATTCGCAACAAGCTGACACTTTATCAGGCACAAAACAAACCAACAGATGCATCATATATTTTTATTTATTACATGTACATGTGTAGCTTACAATACTGTTACATGACTTAAACATAATTTTGTTTACGAATTTTGTTAAAATGCTAATGGAAGTGTCTCTTTAATGAATCTGTCAAACACAGACATGTAAATGCTGCTTTATTTGTCTCTGTGAGAAGCCCTTCAATAATATGACTAACATGAACTGATATTAAGTTTTGCATGGTCGGAATAAAATATTGGCACCATCTTTCAATTCAATAAATAATAGCAAATGTAGGACATTGCAGAATATTTATTTCTGAACTTAGTTAATATGAGAAATCAATATATCATCTGCCAAAAGTTGAAGATGTAAAGGCAAAAGTACAAATTGTATCAAAAAGAAAAAAGGCATTAGTAAAATTGAGAGCAATGCATGCATAAATTTGAAGCTGTAAACAGTTTGAGCTTATGTAAAGTAAGAAATTTTGTGTTCTTTCTGAAACTCATATTACATTATTATTGACAGTAAATTTAGATCTACCAACTGTTTACTTGATATATTTTCTTGTTATAATGGCTGAAAGATAAATACAACCTCTAATTAATTCATATGCACCTTTGTCATTACTAAGCCCTCGTTTGCTTTAAGGCATCGGGCTCTTTGAGCGAGCACCAGATTATTCATCTCCTCAGATGTCCATCCCTTTTAAACGCCATCAAGCCGTGTTTCACCTTCAGCTCCACTTCAGCGGCGGCAGGGAGCAGCTCCGCTCGGTTTGCAGGTGTTTGGGTGCTCGCTCAGTCCCTGCCATCCTCCGAATCTGTCACCCAATGGTCCCTCAGCTCATAAACTGTGTGTAGCCCTCGGCACCTGTTACTATGACATCCATCCAGATCCTCATGGCCTCCGGGGAGGGGGCCACCATGTAGTAAAGCCGGTCGTGAGTTTTTACACAGAAGGTCAAAGACGGGTTTGGGCTCTGGAGATATAAGAAGGAGAAGGGGAGATTTATCAGATCGAAGGCTGCAAGCAGCACCTGTTGCATGTTTTATTCAGACACATTTATCAGAGGAAAAATAAATACACTTTTGCACATAAAGTTGGAAAAAAATATTTTTACCTCTTCTCATGAAACAGTTGTGACAATGTGATTTATTCTTGGTAGATAAAGTGCAACTGGGATTGAGTGTGTAATCATTGTACCTGGTCAAAGATGATTACTGATGTGTATAAATAGGAATAAAAAAGAGGAATGCATCTTGAAAACAAAATTATTGTAACTTCATAGGCAACGGTGTATAACAGAGTAAAGTAACAGTTACAACATGACCAGGCCAGATGGTCTGTTTCCTGTCATGTGCAGATGTATTTTTGGAAGTTAAAATAAAAGATCAATGAATTAAAATAATGCAGTTGTTTCCATTAATCTAAAAATGAGGAAATGAAAGCATTATATTTCAATATAAAGATGAGATCCACTTTTGGAACAGGATTAATTTGCTGCTCAAAAATTCACCTGACAGTCCTCTCCATTAGTAAAATTAAGAGTTACTCCTGAAATTAATATATTATTGATTAAACAATAACTTTTTAACAGTGAGGCCAGTAAAAAAAAAAAAATACATATATACACCTGCTTTTATAATGAAATGTTATGTAGGTATTTTTAATCAGATACAGATTCTAACATGTAAATACTAAGGATTTTAAGTTATATGATTTCTAAACGCTCAAAAATACTTTCTTCCTAAATGCTGCACTTTTGTTACTAATTTCTTTCAACTGCGTTTCACTTAATTCTAAACAAAGATACATACAGAACAACATTCAATAGTTGATGAATTTAGAATTCAAAGTATTGAAAAAAGAGCGCTAGTTACCTTGGTAGCACTGCGTAGGTGATCATAGTAAACCTCTTCAATAGCCTGAAAGTAAATCAGTCCTTTCAGCTTGGTCTCATGCTTGTCTGAGGAGAAAAAGGAAAAAAAAAATATTAAGATACAATATATTACGTCTTGTACTGATGCAAGACCTCCGCCAGCCCAAGAAGACAGTGAAGTCAGTCAGTGTTGTAATACACACATCATGTGTGTTTTTTAAGCCAAAAAAATTAACTACAAAAATGTTCTTTAATGTTCTGTGAAATTTCTACATTTTTTGGACATGGCATCTCCTGTTGAAAAAAAAAAACAGTAGACAGTACAAAGGCAAAGATTTTTTATAGAAAGCAAATTGTTAATAAGACATTGTGTTCACTTATCAAACCTCAAAAAAGTCCTATAAAAATTTTCTTTCTTGATAAAGTCTGTCTCCTATATGGGTCAAATAAAAACAAAAAAAAAATCAAGCAGATCTGAAGGGAAAAAAAAAAGTAAACTGTTGTCCTTAAAGTTGTAATAAAATATTTTTACATCTTCTCATGAAATGATTGTGACAACGTGATTAATTCTTTATAGATAAAGTGTAACTGGGACTCAGTATGTAATCATTAAATCAAGTCAAAGGTGATTACTGATATCTATAAATAGTAATAAAAAAGGAATCTGTCTGAAAACAAAATTATAACAACTTTCTGGGCAACAGCGTATATGTGTTTCCTGCTGCAGTGACTGTTCAGCTCTGTGGCTAAGAGATACTTGTAAAGTACTTTCATTGTACTTTCATAAAGCTTTCTAGAAGTTAAAATGAAATTAATGAAAACATCACCATCAGTGACACTCTTCTCACATGCACATTTCTCAATCTCATTGTTAATTTCATATTGAACTACGTGTTTTTGTTTGTAGATAAAATCTATCGGTCGTTTCTCTTTGTTAAAACTTGAAAAAAATCTCAAGTTCCTATGTAAGTAATTGAGACTGATTAAAAAAGTTGAAGAGTTGCTTAAATGTGCATTCAGAACAAGAGAAAGGAGAAGTTGTTAACTCTTTTTTCCCAGCATCACATAATCACCCATGAATAGGTATGAGGAGCACTGTATCAGAAAAAAACATTAATTACAAGCGCGAGTCTATTTCAAGCTATGCCTGAAGTCTTTACCATCTTATTAATTTGACTTGTTTTCCTCAGTCTTTCTTTCTTAGTTGCCTCTGTGTTTTTTTAGCCTTTTTCCCACCAGCAATGTTCTCTTGTTGAGTTCTTTTGTAAATCTTAAAAAGAAATGCCTCGTCTGTGTATCTGAATTTCATCCTTTGCTCCGACGTCTACATCCCCATTCAAGCAGGTCAGACCTTCTATTCAGTGCTTCAGGTTCCTTTTTCTACTCAGTTTGGTTGTTATCTTTTGGATGACGGTCATCGGACACAGCTACTCAACTTGGGGAACTCTCTAGTTAGTAGCTAAAAGTGCGTCTAAGATGTTTTTTGTTTTGTTTTTACAATAAAATCTGTTATAAGTGCTTCTGATTCCCTTCATGTTTTCAATAAACACTGCTCTTTTGTTTTTGTGTCTTCCATGTATACTGTAGTGCCCAGCTAAGAAGCAAACACCCAACAACAATTAAAAGTAGTCTTCTGAAATGTGTCCGACACTTTCTCTTGGTTTCCCTTTTCCATAAGTCAAATCTGCTTAGTAATGAGATAAATGTTTTTGAAATGTGAGTTTCGTTTTATTAGTCACGAACAAGCCAGGAGCTAGCCTCCTCCCCAAGAAAAACACATCTAGAGAAAGTATTGCATCTTATTTCATCACCATCATCACCATCATCATCGTCAGGAGTGAGGGGGTGAAAAGGCTAGGCAAGTGAGTGGAGAGAGGAGCAAAGAGAACAGGGGCGTCCATAATGAAAATATATTGGATTCTATTTTGAATGTGATTGTAAAATAATGTCTCAAAACACGCTCATGAATTATTCAGAAAACTAACTGTTCTCGTTTAAAATCCAGGCGACGCCAGGATAGATGAGAATTAAATAGTGGCTTCAGATTTAAAACACATGAACAAGGATGAAATCTCCATCGCGGCTTTAATTAGGGTTTGGTCCAAATACAGTCACACTGGTTGGGACAGACAGTTGTAGTGTACATAATCGCCTGATCTCTGCTGTGTAAACTGAATAAATTAAATCTGGGTCTGGGCTGCAGTGACTGACCTTTACATGAAATGTATAGTTTATTTAGTGGATTTTACTGTAAGTAAATTCATCTGAGGCCTGTTCTGAAGTGGATGAACCAAGCAGAACTAGTATGTGAACACTTTTACTGAGAGTCTAAAAAATGATCCTCTTTCTGTCTTTTAAAGTCCTAATGGTGCAGACAGTGTCGAGTAGTAAATAAAGTGTGTGAAGCTGTGTCTCTTAGGCTTCAAAGGGACTCAGGAGCCAAAAGGCAGGAGGCAACTGAGGAGCCCAAAGGTGCCACTCGGCTAAAATTTTAAAGGAAACAGATATCCAATGCGTCTGTGTGCTCACTCCAGCATTTTACGGTTTGTGCTGTGGGCCCTCTAGTTTCAATTAAAATGAACTGTAATACAGCAGATGGTGAGAACTAGGAAGCCAGCTGCAAGCTACTTCTTCCTCTAAAAAGAGTGAATTTGGTTTTAAAAGAGACTTTTTCCTTTTGCACTTTTATTCACAGATTTGAAAAAAGTTAAAAAAAAAAAAAAAAAAAAGACCTAAACAGCTGCCGGTGACCAAAAGCATCTACTGATCTAACATTTTTAATGACTTCTGAACCACTATTCCCATTAATACAGGTAAATAACTCAGGTAAAATCCATTTTCTCAGTTTTTATCATCATCATCATCATCATCGTATTTGAACCATTTGGACATTTAGAGGCTCTGTAGTGAACATGGAAATGCCATCATCTTCTATAACATTAACTCACCAGTAAAACTCATGTATTCTGACAAATGACAGCAGTTGTAGACACTTAATTTATGTTTAGTTAACCCTTTATAGTTCACTCATAGAAATACTCAACCTTAGTGTGTTATTGGAGGACATAAGACTGTATTACTTTTGCGAAATTTTTCCAAAATTGTTATTATTATGTAGAAAATAAAGGTCAGTGAAGTTACCAAAATTGGTTCCTTACTTGTAAGTGGCAAAAAAAAACAAAAAAAAAAAAAACAAGAATTAAGCATAAAAAATAAAAGAAAAACACATGTAAGATGAAAGGAACCTGTATTTGATATCATTAGAACCTGCCTTTTGTACCATTTGACCAACATGCGTGCTGATCCAGACCCCTGTCCACATCCACATGATCCCTTTGAACATCTTACATTAGTACCATTACTTCATGGTACCTTACAAAGCAGGTACACTCACTGTTCATGCAGAGGTGGACCTTACAGACCCTGGAGACCACACTGGACCTCAGATAGGGGACTCACTGTCCTCACTGTAACTGCTATTGTCACTGTCTTATAATGTATGTGGAAATGACCAAAAATAGTCACTTGCTCAATAAAGGGTTAATGATATATTTTGCTGAAAAAGTCTATTTTTCTTCAGTTGTTGTCTGTTATGATATCATAACCTTTGAATTCACTCTGAGCTTTTATGAACATCTTAATTATTCTTGAATTAAATATAGGAAAATACTCAATTTTGAATGAAAATGCAGAGGATAATATTACAATAAATGATAATAAATCAGTTCAGAAAAGTTAAATGTAGAGAAAAATGCATTTGGCAGTTGCAAAAAAATTGTTTTAGATCTTTAAGAGTTAACATGTGAAGTGTCCTGATGTTTTGGGGTTTTTTTTTTTGTTTTTTTTTTATTAGGAGTGTATTAATGCACTTGCTTTCAGAATGTAACCATATGTGCGTGAGGTGAATGTGTTCACACCTTCAACAGTCATATCCTCACAGAATACATTCTGCAGGAACTCACCCACGTAGTAACAGAAGTTCCTCTTGATGCGGTCAAAAACGAACCAGCGTTTCTTCCACGATTTGATTTTGCCTCCCATCTTCACCAGGTGACCTTTGCACATTTTCTCCGTGAGGATGACGAAGGGACAGGTGTCTATGCTGTGGCCGGACGACTCCACGTGGGCACGCAGGTCGAACTCCTCCTTACGGTTTGGCAGGTAGCGTGTCATTGGACGGGCCTGTGAAGAAGATTGACAAATGGTGTGACATATGACATGACAAAACAATAAGCAGAGTTGTTTTAGAGTTACGGGTCTTTATAAGTAAATCAATGTCCTGTCTTTCAAGAGGCTGTGGGTAATATATCAAATCTAGCCAATGTATCAGGATTTGTTCCATCTTGTATATGGTATATGGTTGTTTTTTCCTATCAGAGACACATTCAGTATATTCAGAGGACCAGGGTGAATTCTATTTACAGGCACTTTATGGAGATCATAGCACTTATAGTACATTTAAAATCAGTTTTATGTGATTCTTTAGTTTGTCGGCACTAAAAGTTCAGTCAGTCCTGTGAGTGTGATGTAAAGATGACTGAAAATAAGTTTGAGCATTTTCTAATGTCTTTACTGCAGAAATGAACAGATCACAGATGTCGTGTCAACGGTTAACTGTTGGAGACAATGACTGACAAGAATCAACTCATTGAGTTTGTATAGTTGTGTAGAATACTGTATTAACAGTTTACAACTATAGGTTACAGTATGGTAACTTCTCCATTTAAACAGTGGTAAGGGTGTAAGAGATGGTTTATCATTTTCCTAATTTCTTCTATTATTGATACAATCTTTCTCTGTTATGGGCTACACTTGATTAATATTTCTAACACATTTTCAGAACATTGGCATTTAAACATTTTGGTTTTATGTATATTATGTTCTTAAGCTGTAGCCTATACATTTATTTGTCACGTATGTCAAATAATAAATAAAAGTTGTGATACATGTGATAAACAAAAGCATCACTAATACACTGTTGCCCATAAAGTTGGAATAATTTTCAGACACATCATCTTTTTATTCCTATTTATACACATCAGTAATCATCTTTGACCAGGTCCTGTGATTACATACAGTACTGAGTCCCAGTTACACTTTATCTGTCAAGAATAAATCACATTGTCACAATCATTTCATGAAGAGGTAAATATATGTTATTCAAACTTTATAAACAACTATGTATTTGAGATATTTACCTACTTCACACAAAAATAAAATGAGATATAAATCATATATTAGCATTCAGCCAAAATATATCAAGATGTGATGGTTGTCCATACTGTTTTCCCATATTTTAAAGTAACTGAAGATATAAGGAGGATGGTAAAAAGTCTTACATGATACTGTTTAAGTTAGTAATTAGCCAAGATTTAAGTGATCTCATGTAAGGGAAGTGTCAGCAGTCAGAGATTTAAGACAACAAGAAAAATAAACAGCAACACATGTCACATGAAACCTTCTGTATGTGGTCATTAACCAGATACAGATCTGAATATTTTCACAGTGAACTTAGCCGGAACAGTCACATCAAAATTCAAGCAACTTTTTCCATCACTTTAGACCAACATTCATCAAAATTCTGCACTAGTGGGTTTCTTTTCTTTTCTCTTCTTGCTCGTCCTCATCATCTGTAACCACTGCACATCAGCTTCTAAACAAAACTGCACAAACTGACTTCAGTGTTCTCCATGTTTAGTTGACTTCAGCCCGTTGCATGTGATGTCTTTGTTATTGTTCTTTTGCACATATGCTCAAGACTCATTAGACACATTGCACTGAGGCTGGTAGTATAAATGTAAAATCTGACTTGAGCTTTGTTAATTAACTTGGCTCTATGTATTTGTTTTTGATGATTTGCACATTTGTTTGCTCAAAACAACAATTAAAAACAATCAGCCGAGATTAAAGCATGAATTATGTTTGCATTATATTTTTTGGCACACCACCCCCCCGTCCTTTTTTTGCCCTGTTGTTCATCTCCGACTCTCCACCCTCCCCTCCATTCTTTCCTTTCCCTGACAATCTTTGATCTTCCCATAAAGCCAGCCTCTCTTTAGTGTCTCGCCTCTTATCCTCTCCCCCATGTCTCCCATCCCCTCCTCCCTCCCTCCCCAACGCTCTCTTCTTTGCGCTGCTGTCTCCTCCCGCTGCTCCACTGACCTGGGAGAAGTGTTTCTCTCTCATCTTCACCTCCTCCTCCACCAGCCTCTGCCTGTGGGCTGTCTCGTCCTGAAGCCTCCTCTCGGCCTCCTCTCGCCTCCTCCTCTCCTCCTCCAACATCTGCCGCCGAGCCTGCACCTCCCTCTCCTGGGAGCATTGGGAGAGGAGAAAGAGGAACAGATGGAGAGAAGAGAGAAAAAAAATAACAGGGAGTAAAGGGAGACAGGGAGAGTATGTTAATGGAAGGCAAATATTGCAATACAAAGTAAATGACTGTCAGAAGAGGCACATGAGAATTCAAGTCCCAATCCAGGGTTTTGTAAAATATATCCCCAAAGTCTGTCTATAGAGGAGTAAGCTTTGCTGATGTAAAATGCAGCTTTCAGACACTTACACACAGGTCTACTTAGAGGATTTTTTTGATTTTGTATGACTTAATATGTGTCTAGTTTGTTTCCACTTGTAGAAATAATAGAAAAGAAAAAAGTACTGACAACTTTTCACCACACCTTAACCCGAGCAGTTGGAGTTGGAAAGTGGTGGATGAAGTAACACGTTTGATTGTTAACATTTATCATCTAATTTAAAATAAAGCAATAGTGCTATACAGTTATTATTACGGTCTATAAAATGCAAATATGTGCTGCTTTTTTTGTCTTTTATGATGGTAAATGGGCCCTTGTTGGGGTTTGGTCAGGCAAAGAAAATAATCGAGGCATTAGTTTAACATTGGGGAATTTTTGATGCACATTTTTGTTATTTCACTTGGCTACTTTATAGCCTTCTTTTTATGTGTTGCTCATGATTTCATCTATATTACTCTGCCCTTACCTCAAACAAAAACTTTAGCCTTTAAGATATCTAATTACTTGCCAAGGGGGTTACGTGGTGACTCCTGTTTTTCCGTCTATTTCTCTGTCAGCTGTGTTAACCAACAACCACCACACGGACTTCAAGAAACTTGGTGGAAGGTGAACATTTGGCCACGGTTGACCCCATTAAATGTCAGAATATGAAAAAGAGGTAGCTATCTGGAGGTGCTTTTGCTTTAAGTGCACAATCCAGTTTAGAACATACCATCTTTCATATAGTTCATAATTTGAGATTAGTTTCTTTCTCATTCTGTATTGTGTAAATATATTACTGTACTCTTCCATAAGGGAACTAAAACTTTAAGTGAAGCACACAAAAGTATTGAAAGTGATAAGGTATTCAGTGGCGTTTGACACGGACATTTAAAACTTGACACCGACTTTAAGAACTCACTCTGTTCTCAATCAGCCGGGCTTTCTCCTGCTGCGCCTCCTTCAGCATCTTCTCCATCTCCTCTATCCTCTGGGCCTCAAGCCCACTGGCACTACAACACACAGAGGAAAGGAGCGTCTGATGGCATGGCTACAACAAGGCATGAAATGAAAAGATAAGCACTAAAGGCAGCAGGAGATGAAGACAAAGGTGACTTTTTAAACACCAGTAAACACGCTCTGTGAACGTCTAACTTCACAGAAAACTGGAAACTTAAAAGGGTTACCATGGCAACAGCTAGTGTACCAACACTGAGGGGAGCAGACATGTAACAAAACATGTTGTCACGGGAACAAAGCACAGTGACCCTTCTCCTGGGAGACGGGGCAGACTTGAGTGTTCCCATGGAAACAGAGCAAATTGCTCATTTTCCAGTCTCTCACCTTTCTGGGGAACAGGCGGAGTTGCCGGTGGAGACGCTGGTCTCCATGCTGTCTGAGCTCTCGAGGCTCAGTGTGTCATACGCCTGGTTGCCACTTGGTGGCGACTGATGATGCAGGAAGGAGTGATGGACTGTGGAAGAGGGATCTGTACAACCAAAGAAAAAGTCTGAACAACTGATACAGACTCATAGTGCCCTCCTCTGATGAAGATAAGTGACTACAGCTCAGTTATGACCAAAGACATCTACTATGAGCGTGTACAGTAAACTATGTAAGCTGCTCCTGCTGCTTTAAAAGAGCAAGATGCAACAACCTTCCCCAGTGTTTTAGAGCTGTTTGTCAGTGTTGTCAAATTGTATGTGGTTTGGTTTAGGCACAGACATTTGAGGTGAACCCATCCAGTGTACTACAAAGTCAAGATCGGAGTCAAATACCTTTAGTTCTTCTGGAGTCTGTGTCAAATGGATTTGACAGTTCTCTCAGTACCAACTGTAAACCCTAGGAAGTACATATCAGGGATCAGACATTGAACTACCGTGGCATTTGTAGACAGTGTGTGAATATGTTTTACTCACTTTGGCAGATGCATTTTTATCATGAGGAACTCCACTGACGATGGGTGAGGGAGCTGCACCACTGCTGACCTGAGAACATGAAGCAGCCTGTCCAACCTCACCCTCAGATTTGGATTTCAACAGCTGAGAGAAGGGAAAAAAGATGAGTTCAGCTTGTTTTTAAATTACACAGACGGTTAGCATCGAGACGGCTGCTTCTGTAACAGTTTGCAGATAACTAGTTATACTGTAAAATCAATGTGATGTAAATTATATTTCATTACTTTCCTAATGAATGTCTTAAACTGAACAAAAAGTTAAAAGAATGTCCACACATTCTTGTCCAATAAAATGACTGTTATTTTCTACATAATGGTTTTTAATTGAAAATAATATGATGTATGCTCTTTGTAATCTCCAACATTTTTATTAATAACTTTAAATTGTTGCAATCAGATTTAGTTATATTATATTAGTTATTCATCAACACTGCAGAAGATGTTTGTGTCAAAATAATTCTACTTCTTTTCTACATTCTTTGGTTCTTGATCAACTGGAATATTTTTTTTTGTGTAAATGCATAAGACATATAAACAGAAATTTTATCTGCAATGTAAAGTGCAGTGGTTATAACTATCATTTGAATAAGGTGCTTTTTTCCTTTACTCTACTATTAACACTTAGTCTTTGCAGCTGGGTCTGGTTCTCTCATCTAATCCAGATTTCACCCATTAACCTTTGACCCTTTAATCTGACTCTTATCGACTGATAACAACCCTTCTTCAGTAATGTAAATGGATGATTACAGACAACAGCTATTGTCTTTTTCATCCACTAGAGGGTTTACTTGTCCAACAAATATGCATAGTAAGTAGCTGCCCTCTATTACTTGTTTGCTGTTCTGTATCTTGATCTTTGACCTCCCTGCCAAAGATGTAACCGTAAAGCAGTGACCAAGTCAGTGTGAATTTACCTGCCCTTGTCTGCGTGCGGAAAAAGACTTTGCAGGCAGTGGTGGCGGACATGACTGAGGCTCTCCAGCAGCCATGATATCCTGGTACCAGCGCTCGAGGTTAATAGGAGGCAGTGCATTCCTGCTCAGCTCAGGCTGGCTCTACAGTGATAAAAAGTGTCCAGCCAAAGAAAAGAGGGGGCAGTAAAGCAACAGCATCAGTATCAGAAGTATCAAGCAAGAGGGAAAAATAAAAATAGGGAAATACCAAGCTAAGATTTGGACAGATTCAGAAAACGCTTTAGGGTCTGATCAAGCAAAAGTGAACATCAATATGAAAAAGTACATTTGCACACATAATTTATAAAGTGGGCACATTTTTTAGGTAAAGATCTCCATTTTATGGAACTGTTATCCTTTTCAAAATACCACTTGTAGAAAAAAGTTATAACCGATTTTATCGATTGTACTTTTTACACCATAGCCAGAATTTGATGCTAAAAATTATATCTAAAATATTTGAAAATTTATTCAGTCTGTTGACTATATACATGATTGTTAAGTTTCAAGTATTAGATTTTCATTATTTTGTGAATATTATTGATATTTATGAGTTTGAACATTTGTGAGTTGTGACATAGTGTTACTATGGCAGCCTATCTACGTGTTACCACATTATCATGTCAATAAAACAGACTTTTCAATACTTTACGCCAAAATTTATTTTCAGCATAGTTAAACATAATATCTAAAAGGTTTTGTCCTATTCGATATCAATTTCTGTCAAGAACCGCATGTTTTGAATGTTTGCATAAAGCTTAAAAAAATTGATGTCCATTTCAAATCCACGTTACCGAGCAATAATTTGACATTTTTCACCTAAAGATTTTATCTCCCCAAATGTTGCTATACATAATGTTAAAGTACTTATAAATACCTACTCAAATATGTATAATACATGCATATAAGTTACTCTGCTTACACGACAGAAACTGTTGAACACGAAATGTGTCCACGTGTTACCGCTTGATCGGACCCTTTAGTGAAAAGCAGCAACATTTGAAATGGGACTTCATGACAGTATAACAAACCTGCGCAGAAAGAAAGGAGGAGGGGGCACATGCATTTGTGTGGCACGTGAAGGTGGATTCAGAAGAGGCGAGCTGGAATGATGAAACAGAGGAGGAAGGGCAGGGATCGAGCCTCTGCACCCCAAAGATCTGGCTTAACTGACTGACTGTGATGTACTCCTTCAGCAGCCGAGAGAAACAAGACACATTTACAGACAGGAACGTGAAAAGGAAAGTCTCAAAAATTACAAATATACTGGATGTCTTTAGTATTTATTCTACTATAAGTAAGTGAAGGAAACATGGCAGAGAGCAGGAAGGGTTTCTACCTCGCAAGGCAGAGCTGGAGATACAGCGAGAGAGAGGCAGTGGAGAGCAGCAGGGGAGGGAGGGTGAGCTTGCATAGAAGCATTTCCATACATCTTATAGACATCAGACAGCCTGAGGTACTCCTGAATCAACAGCCAAAATATACAGATTAAAAAGGCTGAAGATTGGGAAAATGACAAATATTTAGAAAGAGATCACTACATGCTTAGTTTCTGTTCTTTGAAATAATATGGATGGCTACCTGACTAAGTAAAAACCTTCAGATGTTAGAAATGATTATCCTTTACAGTTCTAGGTGACATCATTCAGTGAATGATCTACCCAATGAGGAGACACACTGCAAGCCTCTATATTTTGTGAGTGTTTGCTAACGCACCATCATGCCTATTTCCCTTTACTTCAAAACTGCATTGCAGGCATTTACGATTTCAGTTTTCTCACAAAGGGGATTTTGTAGAATTTACCTCTTGTAGTCTAACAGGAAAGGTTTCAGTACAGAGTTCAGGGGAGGGGTTACAAGAGGAGGAGAAGGAGGCAGAAGAGGGACAGGGGCTATGAGGAGGACCATCCATATAAACAAGGTCAGGTTCGCTGATGTGAAGAAATTCCTGTTTAGAAAGTTCATCTAAGTTAAAAAATAAAAAATAAAAAAAAAAAGCACTTGGAAGCAGTGATTCTAATCTATTTTAGGAGCCTCATTCTGTTGACATTGTGGTGATGTGTCTCATGTTAGTGCTCACCTCTTTCATGTTACTGTTGGGCTTTGGGAAGTTCTTTCCTCCTGTCAGCGTCTGGTAACTCCTCTCCAGAGCACTCAACCTGTCCTGCTCCTAGTGTAAACAATCCACATGGACAAGACAAAATACACTGTAAGTTAGGACTACTGGTTATGCTGCTATATAAAGTGAATATGATGCAGCTCAGAGAGGGTGAAGCTAACCTTCTGCAGCAGATGCACAGTCACTGTTCTTTCCCTCACTATCCTCTCACAGTCTTGAGTAGCCTGAATTCCCAGCTGCTTCACTTGAGTTTCCAGAGCTGCCATCTTCTCCTGAAAGAAGCAACAAGTCAACAATTAAATGCACACATTAGTTGCTAACACTGGTTCCTACACATACTATAAATCCGTGTTAGACATACCTTTCTTTTGGCCATACTGCAGTGATACTCCGCTCTCTCCTGAAGGAGCTGTGAGGTCTGGGTCTCCTTCTTCTCCTCCAGACTGCTCTCCTCCTCCAGTTGACAGAACTCCAACTCCTCAAACTGTTTGGTCCCAGAATCCAGAGCTTCAGCTTTCTGTCCATTTACATACAGATGCACAAGTTAATAAATACCGTAAGTTCTTTATGAAATAGGCTTATTCAGTGTGTATGCATATTACACTGTCAAATTTAATAATACACTAAACTAATACTAACTAGAATGTTTTGTATCACTCATAATCAAATTTTAAAAGCAGACATGCAACTTTTTAGGAAAAGCTGTTAATTTTGTTATTAATTATTACAAATTGCAAATGTCACTTTCAAGCATCCAGAAAGATAGAGCAGCAGAGATTTAATAGCAGTCTAAAATTGTTGCAGGGGTAGCAAAAGCATTGCCTACTGTATTGCAGTGCTAACCAATTGCATATACTTATTATACCAGTAACAAAGGGCAACAGCAGAAGACAAGGAATACACAGACTGCAGGTTTTTGAGTAGTTCTCATTGCTTCAAACAGAGTCAGTGTTACATCTACAGCTGATTTTTTTGCAGATCAAACAGTACTGTGGTATTCTGCATATTATAACTCACTGTTGCCAGCCAGTGGGCTGTGTGAGAACACTGACCCTGCTGAGCTGCTCCTGTAACTGTTCCCTTAGAGACAAGGGGCACTTATCAAACTGCCTCTTCAGCTCATTGTACTCATTCCTCTGCTTTTCCAGGACCTTCCGCTCAGCCGACACATTAGCCCTCCCCTAAAAACACAGAAACACACACAATTGTGTCCGCATTCACACACACAAACATACACCACCCCAGGGAGAAAAAAAAAAAATCACAGCAACTCAAATCCATGCAGCCAAGCTTCACAGCTAACAAGCCAAGTTAGTTAAAGTATAAGAGCAAGCAGATATTAGATCAGGTGTTAGGCAGTAAGATGGACCACACATTTTGTTAAATGAAAACTGGAATAGTATAAAAAAAAGTTTATCTGAATGGACTTATTGTTATTTACATACAGCTAAAAGCCTAATGCAGATAAGCAAGATTTCAGCTGTTGTTATTTCTGTCTTTTCAACACAAGAACTTTTGGACACTGCAGAAGGAAGAGCAGGTTTGGCTTTGTGTTTTAGGACAGACAGCCACTATATAAGCAGTGCATGTCATTTGAAATCTGAGAAAAGAGTCCATAGATATCAAGAGTGCACACTGGTGGTGGAGTGGTTCTGTGAAATCACTGTAGAGCTGAGAATCATTGGTAAATGTTTAGGAGAAGAAATAAAAAAGTAATAACTTCAGTTTGACATTGATGTGGGAAGGGCACAGTAAATAGTGTCAATATTTAATCTAAAATTCTAATTGTTTATTCCTTTGAACAAAAATAACTTCAAAAAGCTAACTTCCACTCCAAAGTGTACATTACCAAGGAAAAGCATGTGAGTTTAAGAACAGGTCCAACATGCTCATGCAAACACTTACTGTGCATCTCACCCTATTGGTTTTAGAATCATCTGAAGGTATTTACTGTAACGCATTGTTTTGTCCTGCATGCCCACCTTGTCTTTTTCTTTCTGGGTGGCCTTGTCCAGCTGGCTGAGTTTGAGCTGCAGCTGAGTGATGATTTCATGTTCAGCCTCCACCTGCTCCTGCTCAGCTTGGCTCTCTGCCTGCAGCAGGGCTTGCTCCATTTCCACCTGCAGAAAAATCTGAAGTCAAAGTCTCTAAACAACAGCACAGTAGCATTTACTATAGCATGTGTAAGCCAGATAAATATCACTGAAAAGCTTGAAATGTGAGCTGAGGTGAACACTAGTTAAAATGTCACAGATTTGATCATGTTGTGTGAGTGTTGACCTCCTGTTTGGTCTCTTGTAGCTGCTGCTCCAGTTCACTGACTTTGCGCTTCAGGTCATCAACTCTTGCTAAAATCCTGTTTCTCTCTTCCTCCAGGTACATCTGCTCATGCCCAGCTAACAGCTCTTCACACTGAGGTGAAATGAAGAAAATATCTTTGTCACAAAAACTAACTATTCTAATACACACTCTTCTCTCCTCCTAAACACATGCATATTCAGTGTAAATGTGTAAACTACCTCTTGATGTGTACTCTCTGTGCTGCTAGACTCCTCTCTCTGATTCCCCTCTTCATTTTCTCTCAGCCTGTGGGGCCGGTCTACTTCCTGAAGGGGCATCCTCCCTCCTGTATCAGAGCAGGTTCCTCGAACACCCCCCAGAAGCCCACTCTTCACCACCTCAGACAGTTCCACAGTGCTGTCCTCCTGATTATACTCTGCACACAGATTCAGGATGGTCTCCAGCCTCTGGCGTTCCTATTGAAGACATGAATGATGTCAACATGACGTAGTTGATTACAGATCAGATTCCAGATTAGCCTTTGGTGTCCTTGTGTAACATTGTCCCGTTTAGGCAGCTGTCCCTCAGCCACTGGCACCTGTAACCTGAGAGTCAAAGCTGATGTCGTTTATCCCTCAGGAGGGGCTTCATAGAAAAACAGTCAGAGCCAGAGTTGTTTATGAGAACAGATCTTATATAGATGATAATATTTCAGAAGAAAATTAACAGCAGCAAGTTAAACTTGGGAAACTGGAGCAACTAGACTGGACTGAAAAGATGAACTAAGACAGCACAATATCAACTGTATTAGTTTTTACTTTCCATTTAGAAATGTTTAAAATGGTTTGCCCTAACACCAATCCTGCACGTTGCTTGACTGTATGGGCTTCAACAGGATTTGTAATGTTCAAAACATATTGAAAACATATTGTACCATACATGTCTGAGTTTTGGAATTATTTTTTTAGGAATCACGAACAGCTCAACAATGTTACTGAGCTTAAGCAAATTTAAATAGGCAACATAGCTTGAAGAAAAGAGGAGGAGGAGGAGAAGAAGAAGGAGAAGAAGACTAAAAACAGAAGCAATGCATTCATACATTGTTGTCCATAAAGTTGGAATCATTTTATAATCAGGCACAGTTCTCTTTTTGTTCCTATTTATACTTGTCAATAATCACCCAGTCCCATGTACACTTTATTAAGAATAAATTACATTGTCTAAATCATTTCATGACAAGAAGTTAAAAAATATTTTATTTCAACTTGGAATGTGGACATTACGTGCAACAGTGTATTTTCTTGTCATCCTCCCTGCCTCTCCTGCTTTTTCCTTTCTCTTTCTATTATCCCTGCCTAAATAAAGCAAAATACCAAAGAAAATCCCTGTGTTTTCAGTTGTGTTGGTCTCCACTGTCTGGCTTACATGCTTAAAACGTCTCTGTATCTCTCTTGTGGCCACTCTACTTGCTTTGATCCACTACAAAAACAATGCAGAATATGTAATTGCTGTTCCTGTTGAATGTTAATTAGTAATTTCAACACATTAACAACAAATGTTTGTGGTGCTTTAATTGCCCCTCTACTGTTGTCTCAACAAACAGCACCCCATGTTTGTCTGGTATTTTAATTATCCAGGTCATTAAAATAACTCTGTCATGACCTAAACCAACCCTCAACACCAAGATTTACAGCTCAACCCTGATGTAACTCTTAATTTATTCTTTGATTTTTTTCAAGGTGTAGGACAAGAACAGGATTCAATTAACAGACAGATGATAATAATAATAACCTCACTTGGATAAACACTGACAACACTGGCAAGGACATCCTATTCATTTTAACATTTAATTAATGAATTGCACACATTAACACAGATTACTCTCCAAATAAGAAGGGGTGAAATGGGCCTCTTCTCACTCACATTAACACTATGATTACATTTTCTGTTAAATCACCTTCTCTCTTGCTGTGCCCTTTATTTTCACAGCCGGAACAAAATTAAGCTTGAATTTCTGTGTATGTTAGATTGAGTAAAGTGTGATAAAAAAAAAAAAAAATGCCACATAACTGTGCCAAGTGTGCAAAAAGTGCAGTGTGCTTAATATAGGGCATTCATTTCACCAACAGGAAATCCTCTCTTTGTGTCTCTCATCTATAGGTATGCACCACATCACTATTTGTGTGTTTCTTTCAACATTTGTAGAAGCCAAAAATCAGGAACCAAAGCCCTCCTGCTTAGGTAACTACATATCAACTCTCATTATATGTACTTTTGCGATATTTATGGCAATTTCAAGATGAAAAATGACAGAAATCTCTAACAAATCATCTAACTATTGTAGAGCTCAGAGTTCAAATTGTCAATTATAATTATTACCTCTGTAAGTATGGTTTTAGTTCTATTGTTTTGTGCCATACTGTGTCCTTTTTCATTTGCATTGCTTATGTGCATTTGCGTGTCATACTGTAAATATATCATTAGATTCTCAAAACGGACTAAACCCTATAATCACAACTGTGCTTGTTGCTACACAACACATTAAAAACATAGCCAGAAACACTCAGCAAAGTGGAAACCTCCACCAACAAGAATAAATCTACATTTGGCAGTTTACACCAGTATAATACTAAGTGATGTGTTTAAGTTGTTATTATTTAAGCGTATTCTTAGATGTCAAAGTGTCTAACCACAATATAAGAGCAAAATAACATCCACAGCTGATGAAATAAATAAATAAATAAAAAACAGGCACAAATTAACACGAAGGCCATTATATTGACTTATATTCTCTATAGTCCATAACTTCAACAAAACATTCAACAGTCAAACCTCCACCAGGCTCTCATTGTCACTAACTCTCTCATATTTACCAGAAACCTTATGGATCCTGAAATAGTCTGTGGACATGGAGGGCCGGGAATTGCCCCCCCACCCCTTTCCTGTAGTGCCCTCAGCTGTCAGTGGTGAGGGGCCTCAGAGTGGTACTGGTGTTGGGGGGCCAGTGGGTGTGGATTGAGGATGCATATCAAGTATGCAGCCTGTGATCGACTGTAGTATGAATATAAAAGAACCTCCAATGGTCGAGCAGAAGCAGCACTCAAATTAAATGCCACTTGTCCTTTTGGTAAATATAGTGTTGAGCAACAGCCAGCTACGCCTTCTGCTCTGGACTTTAAGACTTCTCAAAGAATGTTCTCCCCGTGTCACTCAGGCCACATGGGCTGACGGTGCCAGTAATGCTCTGGGGAGATGAGCCAGTGGCTGTATGCCAAGAGATTTAGATGAGATATCTGAATGCAGACATGTTGTCTACCATGCCAGCAGACTTAGTGCTGAAAGAACACTTCTACCAAATGATTAAAAAGAAAAAGAAAGAAAAACATGTCTGGTAGTATACAGACGTTGCCATTTTACTAGATGTCAAAATACTGAAAAAATTCAAGCATTAGCCACATGAAATTATCACTTTAACTTTCTCCAGCTCAGACAGTGATTGAACATGGGTAAACTAAGGAAGTCTATTATTTCTGCCACCCTGTAATTTGGCAAAAATAACAAAGGGTGGCAGCAGAACACCAGATAAATATGGTGCAAATTATACCAAACATGGCATACAAATATGAGTAAATAAAACACATTGATACCCCATGACCCTCACAAGGAATAAATGGTTCAGAAAATAAATGGAAAGAACACTCATATTTATGTAAAATAACCTATAACAAAAAGTATCTTATTGAAGTACTGTACAGCTTGAGGTGCTTGTTTTCTGTATGATACTTTATATATCTATATAAACCATTTCATAGGGAAAACTTGTACTTTTTACTTCACTATATTTATTTTAATATTTGTTATTAATTATTTATAACTTCAGAAACTGCATACTTCTAATATGAGAATTTTTCAACAATGGATCAAAGAAGCTTTTAAAATACAGCTATAAAAAAAAAAAAAAAAAAGATCAGTGGTGTCTGACATTTCACAAAAAGCAAAGTGCATTCAGCACTCATTTCCTGTCTGTGAACTCTTAACATGTCAATCAAATAGTGATTTGATTTCAGCAAAATGTCTCTCATTTTTTCTTTCAATAAATGTTCAAATTATCTAGTATTAAATTACAGATTAGAAAAAAAGCAAAAATCCTTAAAAAAAATAGCAATTTATATTTATAGTTCTGATATAGTAATCTGCTGTGAGACCAATGATTAATAATCTAATATTGTCAGACATAATAACATATCCAGTATCCAGTGAGATCACTATAGTTTTACTGAAAATACTTAACATTTTTCTGCTAATGCTGGGTCTTTTACTGAAGCAGGACATCATATGCAGGACTTTTAACTTGCAATGAGTTTTTTTGCACTGTTTTATTGGTACTTTTACTTAAGTTAAGGCTCTAGATACAAATATCTGATGTACACAGGACAGAATAAGGAAGGCATCACAGAGAACAAACCAGAGCAGCCACTTTACAGTAACACCCAGATTTTGAATCAGTAAATTCTCTTCTAATCAAATATCTAGTAATATATTAACTTAAGTCAGCTCACCAGTTTCTCCATTTCCTGTTCTCGTAGCCTCTCCTCTCTCTGCCGGCGGTGATATTCCAACAAATCATCCTCATTGTCACTGATCTCAGAGATGCTGTTCTTACGCTCTCGAGTATATGGTTTTGTAAGACTTAGTTCCTTGTTGGAGCCTCCTGACATTTTCATGCAGGAGGTCTTCCTTTGGCTACGAGGGCTGGCTAGAGGAGATGAACTCGACAGGGAACCCAGACCTGAAAGTAGACCACCTCCTGGGCTGGGTCTCCTGATTCCAGGCTCTTTCTCCTGCCCAGAGATGGGTGATGGACCCTGTGCATAAAGCGCCCTCATGGCCTCTGCATTTGTAGGAGGTGTGAGTTTGCGATGGCCCTGGGGGCTGTCAGGAACGGGTTTAGAGGTGAAAAGAGGTGCAGAGAGGGAGGAACCTGAGCCCTGCGATCCTGGAGTCCCTCTGCGGGACATGTGAGGGCTGGGAGGAGGAAGTTCTCTCAGGCTGGTGGATCCAGCGGGCTCAGGAGTCCTGAGCCGTTGCTGACCCTGCTCTCGCATAGGACTGGGGGATCTCTTTTGTAGTGTTGAACCTCTTACTCGAGGGCTGGCTGGAGCTGCTGGGGAAAATTTGGATTGTCTTTGGCTTGTGTTACAGTTATCTGAGCCCTGTCCCGCCCCCCTACAAGTCTGTGTAGGACTTGACGTAGCCTCTGTCCTCATGTTCCTAAGTAGCTTTGGGCTGTCCTGGGCCTTCTGTCCACCACTACTGACATTTGAGGCGACAGAGAGGGATGTCCGTGGATGAGGGACAGGAGTGTGGTTTGTAATGGGCATACGAGCAGGGACTGGAGGGGTTTTGTTCCCGAAGTTCTGGTTCAGAACAATGCTGATGTTTTCATACGTGGATTCCTCTGTCATGCAGCCATTTCTCCCATTAAGCATGTTTATATTAGATGGCTGAGGAACAGTTTGCTTGGCCAGTTTACCGGACTCTGATGTTGATGAGGCCTTCACCACCTGGAGGTCCTGGGTGTTTTTTGATAAGCTGTTAATTTTGGAGCTGCCATTGTTGGAAAAACACGGATGGTTTCCATTCAGGACACTTTGGGAGTCTGCAAAAGGGAGATAGAAACATATGTGCATGACCATTCCACTGGAATAAATGACACACATACTTAAAAGACAGTTGCAAAAACACACAAGTGCATAAACAAACACACTGGGAATGACCTGTCCTGTGCCGTTTAGACTGCCAGATGTCAAGCCAAAACTTGGGAAAAAGGTCTGTTGCTTCAAGTGAAATTTACAAATAAAAATGCCTGCAGGATGTTTGCAACCTGATTAGTGTGTGTATAAAAGAATCAAAGCCTACATGAAGTGAAGCCGGCCAGTGGGATGTTTTGCTCCTCAGTTGTGTTGTAATCCTGCAGGGATCTGGAACTGCTAAATATAAAGGCAGCAGCTCTGTAATGTACCTCATTCAGGGCAGATGAAATCAGGGCCTGGTCAGGAAAGAGTGGGCTATACACACTGGATAGGGTGTGGTATCTTATAATGTACTGTTCACGCACTGAAAGCTGAACCATTAAGGTCAGAGGAGAATAGAGTTTAAATATCATCGACAGGACAAGGCCACAGTCACAGCAGGCGCTGATCCAGAATAATTATACGTGCTCTAATGTAAACATAACTGTCAAATATCTGCTCTTGCAATGGGGCCACACTTTGAGTGAAAACCACTTAACCAGATTACAAAGTAGGCCACAGATAATTAGTTTTGAACAAGCTATTTCTGCATCCTGTCAGGAATTATTCCATTCAAACCACATGACCAGTTTGGGCTGTAAAAACATCAAGAAGCTGACAAGGGCAAAAACCTTGTATGGTTTTGTCATTAATGAGTCACTATTATCTAACATTTACCTTCGAACATGTCTGTCAACCTGAGTACATATCTAAGTACCTGTTTGTTTTTCTCCATCTATTAAAGTAAAAATTTACTATAACATCCATCAACAAATAAAATTACATTGTTGTTTAAACTACTAGGTTTTATTTTATTTTAGATCAAGTTAAGACCAAATTGTACAACGTTTCCCAGGAATTTGGGATGTTAGCGGGTGTTGCGATTCCTTTTCAGCATCAGCATTGACTCACGTAACATGCTTGTACCTTTTTAGACAATACGCTATGTAATTTAGAATGTAACCTAATCAGCCAAAAACATTTGCACTGCCAAGAATAGGTACTGAGAAAACTGTACAGCCTTCACTTGTCACTGAGCAGCTTTTTTCAGTGTCTCTCATTAACAATACTTTTGTTTTACTCACAGATTATGGTTAGATATGGTCTTATTGTAGAGTATTGTATTATATATTTTTACCGGTTGGATGGGTCCTGGTGGTGCTCGATCCTTGGCTCCCTGCTGGCAGCATGCTCTTCATCCTCAGGGCCTCTTCTGGATGGTTGAAGCGGAAAAAGGCAGACTGACCAAAACACAGCATGCACCCTGTCAGGAGAAGACCATGTAGGGAGCAAGCTGTCAGTGATGTGTTACTGACTGTATCATCCTCAGAGAGACAATGCATTCACAGACAAAGCCACAGTGGACTAACCCAAAATGATTCTGAGCAAAATTCCTGCATTTCCAAAAACTTTGAAACGGGATTACTTCCTGAGAGCAGCACACTGAAGAGTTGTTTTCACTTATAGATATTCCACCAGTAGTTTAATTTCTCTCATCACCCAACATTGGGTCAAACATCCATATGGCATCGCTGCAACATTATTCCTCATCATTTATGTGATAAAAATGTCTTCCAATTCCTGCCTCTTTCTTTCGGTCATAATTGTCCTTTAAATGAAGCAAAGCCTAGAGTATTCTTGTTCAGCAGCTGCTGTCTCCATGCACATACACAGACACACACACCAGCTGATGACCAGGCTTCAAATGACATTCTAGTGTAGCTGCTGGCTCGGATCCCACAGAGAGGGGTCTGCGAGGGGCGGGACTTGTGTCTTTTGTACAGTAAGTATCCATGTTACTGGAACACCAGACTGATTTTCCATTGTGAGTTTGTTTTCCATGTTTGCTTCCAAATTTGACATGTTCATATTCCAGGGGTTAGTATTTTCCAAGACAGTGAGACTTATAGTATTGCACATTTTATGCAATGTTTGCATGTTTTATTCAGTGGATATCTGTTGCACACACAGCATCACAATTACAATACTATTTTTTGCTCACTAAACTTCAGTGAAACTACATGACATAATAAACTGATTATTTTTTTTGCAATAGTGGACACAATATTTCAGTCATTATTTTGTCTATATTTTTGGCAAACATATGATCAGTGAAAACTCAAGCCAGTTTAATTCATGTTGCCTCATACTGAAATGCACATTTGCCTCAAGGGGATTTACATTGTGCAATATACAACTCACAGCCAGATCTTTTTTTTTTTTTTTTTTTTTTTTTTTTTCTTCTGGGGGGGGGCAGACAGACCATGATTCACAGATATATCTCAATAACTTCAATGTAACCCAAATAGTTTGTTTTTGTTTTTTTTTGCAGCCAACAGTGTCTGTTATGTTAAAGTAAACAATGAGGACTCATTTATAATAAGCTTTTTATTGTAATCTTAACTGACTCAAAAATAATCTGGAAGGCTCCAGTTCTATGAGTACATGTGAATCCCTCTAACTGGCTTTGTTACTGGTTGTGTGGGACAATCTGTAGCAAGGTTTTGGTTCCACCATTTGTCCTTTGATGCAGAGTATAAATAAGAAGAATTCACCCCAAGAACAAAACGGGGGGGAGGGGGGTGTTTGGGGTCCCACCTCTCCAATGATCAGAATTTTACACCAATATGCATCAGTAAAAACAAGTGTTGCTGTTTCTGTCGTTGCTACCTTGTGTGAGGCGATAGGGTTTGGTGACAGGAAGGCCATCTACAGAGCATTGGTTTCCACATGGGTACAAGGTGATGCTGCCTGCCTGGTTTTCAATGTAGCAGTGCTGAGCTGCAATGCCGGGACCCTGTAAAGGGATATCTGTCCCCTCGCTGCCCAGCGTGGTTCTCCCTGCAATGACAGAAAATATTTTCAGTTACTGGAGATGTGCACGGGCCTGTGAATACTTTTGTAAAGTATTCTTAGGTCTGAGGTTCAAAGCCAGAGATGACGGGTGTTCATTTTTGAGGTCAAGGCCAGATGGGTGGAGTCACATACAGTCAGGGTAAACATGTGGCTGAACAACAGGTGGTTAAAAGGATACGCTTGGCTAAGCAGTTGACAGGCATCTTGACAATGTGAACTAATATCACTAGCCGCTTCTCACTGTTTTTGTAATGTGATTATACTCGGAATGCAAGATACACAACCCAGCATAAACACTTGCATTCTTTCCACAGAGGAGATGGAGCACAAAGAAAATCCCAGAATGCTTTTTCTGGCTTTTTTCCTGTCACACCTTCTGCTCTCTCTTCCTCTGTGGTTTCCAGGAGAGGGTGAGACAAGTGGTGCAAGAATATATCAAATAGGAGTGCTACTCTGTATGAGTAACAATGTGGTTACCATCAGTATGCTCAAAGAATGAGCTTTTCACTCTGGTAGATCCATCCTAATTTGGTACTTTTATCCTTGTTACTCCCACAAAAGTTAAACATTCAGCAGAAAAGCAAAACTGTATGTCTCACAAGCTGTTATATCATTTTTTTCTGTTAAAAATATTGTCCAAACCAGGAAAAAGGATGATTTAATACAAACAAATCCTTACCTTCAGGTAGTGGAAGCAAAGTGATGGCTGTGCTCAGGCGTCCACTTCCCAAACTGACCAAGTGAGGGCGCTCTGCCTGCACTTTTAGAGACTTGCCTGTCTCTATCAGGTCTAAAGGAGTGCTCTGCAGATTACATTTGACACATTAGTTTAGTAGCAAATGCTACCAGGATATAGCTGTACAACAGTAATGCACAATAGCAAAGTGTGTAGTATTACTAACAGATAAGTGATATTATTAACTATATTTTGTAGTATTCATAGTCGTCACATGTTTAATCCAGGCATCTGGAGCTCAAAGTGACAGAGCATGAAAATAAATAGACAGGGCCTCAGTTATTACATAAGATCATATTTAAAAGGGCCTAACTTGAAAAAAGACAATAATAATAGATTTCATTTAGTGCTAAAATCTTCTTGGTTATCACAGTTTTTTGTAACACTGAAAAAAACAAGTGATTCACACTGATGATGATACAAAGTCAGAGACCTTCATCTCAGCATCCCAGCTCTATCAGTAAAAGATCATCAGCCTCCAGGGTAATGACTCACCTGTAGGACCTGATGTGTTTGTCGCCCATGTTCCATTTTAGTCCTGCTCAGACGCTCCATATCAGCCGGGCTGTCACCGTTATCTGACACATGAAGGTCCTGAAGACACACAGTGAGAGCAGCAGATGATGAATGGGAGCAATGGGAATACTGCTACTACAGTTGTACTACAATGGGAACAGTGCTTTCCTTAGAAACCCTTCTGCCCTAGTTAAAAGCCCACGTGACTAGACCATTATACTGGGTCATTGTTTCTCCAGAACAAGCGAGACAAAATGATCCATCAGGAAACTGGTATTGATTCATGCCACAATTAGAGATGAACTGACATTTCATCACATCAGAGATTAAACACAACAGGTTATTTGACAAATATAGACATCATAACATATGTAAACATCATCACACGTGTTCTCTATATGGTATCTAAAGATACTGCAGGTGGAGACTTCAAGGGTCAGATCATTGTTTCCTCTGACGATGATGAGTCACAATGACTCACATACGCAGACCTTGCACACACAAACACACACTGTGTTCCCAGACAGATGCTGAAGATTAGATCCAGCTGTCAGCACATCAGATGAGAGGGAAATAACACGACCTTAAGGACCAGACAAGCTTCAAACAATTGCACACAGACACACAAGGATCCCAGATGACTCACCATATTCTCCTACTAAAAACTGATATCTGCGTCTTTCACTCTCACCCACATGTGTTGCTTGTCCTGGCAGCAAGTTAGTATCAGCTCAGCATTCCAAGTAAAACAGAAATAGACACAACTATGGACTATCTAGTGTCTATTTTGTCTACCATGGACCAAAGAGAAACCTAAATTAAGTCATGTTTCATCTTTTTCCCTGTGCAAAGATACAGTATACAGTTCTGACAAGCCATTTATTTACGTTATAGATTATATTTATTTAATCTGTTTTTTAAATCTAGCATCATTCTATCATGCATTATCAGCTTATAAGTCATTTGTGAAACACCTTAAACAACACATTGATCAATTAATCAATTGGTTACATATGATGAAAGAAAAAAACAACCACTACACATGTTTTTGCAGAGTCTATGTGCTCTGATGTAAATAACAAAAAATAAATAACAACCATATTTACTAAACCCTTTTGTGTTATTTACATTGAGTGCATATACAAAAAATATTTAAGACAGAATTAATGCATTCAGTAACTTGTTCTTGTCTCTTATCTGTAAAATAAAATATATACTACTTTTTCATGATGCATTCAATGCATTGCATTGTTTGTGAATCATATAAGATCATCTCTTATTGAATGTCATAATGATGATGATGTAGAGAGCGCAGTGTTCTCTTGGTTTACAATGTGATGACTAAGAAAGGCCAAAGCTTATGATTCACATTATTGTTATTTTATGCATCAAACTATGTGTACCTCAGGAAATAAATCTACTCACACAAAAATATGACCAAAAAAAAATAAAAAGCATAACCTCTCTGTGGCTCAACTCTGACATCTCTGGTGTATTGAAATTAACTAAAAAGTGTCCACAGCTGCTGTTCTCCAAGTATAGCCCTGGCTGTTGGAGACAACGGGGCGTTCTCTCTGCATCTGATGTCACTACAGTCAAGGCTGGAGGATGAAACCACACAATCATGTGTAGTGTGTGAGCCTCAGAGGACCCTGTGACTCTGAGAACAGACAGTCCCCTCTGTTCAGCAGTGACACGGACGCCTCTGCTGTCAGCCCACTGGCTGTCAACACTGGCCCTCTTTAAGCCACGCACTCAGACACAGGACAGGAGAGTGGGCAGGGTACTGTGTCTCTGTCTGTCTGACTCACACACACTTCTGCACACATATGCTTCTGCTCCCACAAGCCTCAGTGATTTAACGTACACACCCAGGCTGGAGAATAGTTTTAATGCGTGCAAATGCAGGGCCTTCCTCTGTAACCTGTCATTATGGGGGCAGTTATGCCCTTCAGAGTTGCCATGAGCTTCTGAAAATAGACACCACCAGCCACACAGTCTGGGCTGCTACTTTTAAAGAGAAATGACTTCTAAGGGATAAACAAAAAGCAAACCCTGACAAAACTGTGAAGTTAACATTTTATATGACAAATAAAATATAGTAGATTATATCATTTGTGGCAACTAGAAATAGCCAGAAAGTTACTTACAAGCACCACAAAATTAACAGGTAAGTCAAAACTTTACTTTCTACAAGTAGAGACATGCATCTCTTACCATTCCTTTATTCTAACAGAGTCCAGGCAACAGGTAAATCCATGAGTTTGGCTGAAAAGTATCAGTCCATAGAGAAGTATCCACATTATTGTTTACGTCTTGCTTCTAGCTTTTTTCATTCACTGCTCTCTCTGAGCTCCTCTGCTATTTCCCTCCTCCCAACCCCTTCTCCTCCCTGTCCCGGTGCAGAGTTACATCCCCGACACGTAGCAGAAGGGGACCCAGCATCAACACTGCCCTGCAAAATGCACTCTTACATCCAGATAAAAGACATCCTTTCCCTGTTTGGCAAATACTCCTTGTGTGTGATCCCCAAGAGAGCAGCAAACTCCAGTGTCAAAATATTTGAGCGAAACAGAGGCGTGGGTCAAAGTTCAGACCCTGCGCAGAGCCAGAGATGTGTTTACTCCTGCAAGACTGTTGGAAAGATCAAATGGACCACACCAGATGATCAGAGTGGGCTGAAAGTCTCTTCAGCAGTGATGATTGGTAAAGCAGGTGTTAACAGTCTGACAGGTTGGACCAATGGTCAGGGAGGAAATAACACAAGGGGTAGGAGATGGAAAAGACCTTGTGTCCTCATAAACTCACTTCCTGCCTGTACTGCTGATGTAACCTGTAAAGAGGGTATTTCCACTCTGGAAAACTGTTGAACAATTTATGATAAAATGACTTAGCACAGTGGATTATAATGTATCCACTGTTCTTGACACATTACGGAACGCAACACAGAAATACTATGTTCCACAGGAAGTAGCAAACACATGTGAGCCATCTTTTGAGCCATCCCGCTGGAATATTCTGGCTCAGAGACAGAAGGAGTGAGTGGAAGAGAGTGGGAGAAAGACTCCACTATTGATCTCTGGAGTCTTTTCCCATGGTCAGGGCCAGAGAGGAGATGGAGGAAATGAAACACATGATGAGTCACTAAGGAAAATGAAAACAAACAAACAGCAGCAGCTAAGTAACCACCAGATGGACCTGAAGGACGATCTACAGTGAAGGTTGACCTGAGTCAGTGAGTGATGATGTGGACGCTACAACTGAGACAATGTGAAATGATGGATATCACTTAAAACTCAAGAGATATGACTCACTCTCACCGTCTGTTGAGAGGCAGAAAATAAAGCCACAGAGCTGGTGGAAACAATTCCTTAAACTTTTCATGCATGACGTCCACATTTGTGTACACAGTTTAAGCTCACTTTCCAGAGGGTTATAAAGGCAATATTCTCCAAACCACATGGGGGCAGTCTCTACAGCCCCTAAGCCAGGGGTCTGCAACCCTGGTCCTAGAGAGCCGCTATCCTGCATGTTTTAGATGTATCCCTCTTCCAATACTCCTGATTCAAATGATCAGCCAATCATCAAGCTCTGCAGAAGCCTGATAACGACCGTCAGGTGTGACGGAAGAGAGATACATCCAAAACATGCAGGATAGCAGCTCTCTAGGACCAGGGTTGCTGACCCCTGCCCTAAGCAATACAATGAAAAAAGTATCATTTTAGTTTTAGAATTTTGACTTCTCTGTAGTCTCATAAAGTTAACCTCCTAAGACCCAGCTATGGGTTTTTTTTGTCCATGTTTGTAGACAAGACTTTCATAACTTTATACAAAAAAAAGTGTCCTCCGCAAAGGACATTCCATAAATTTTTTTTTAAAAAAAAAGTGCATCTGAATAAACTGTTGCATTAGGATGTTTCCAATATAGGCCCAATTTTGAGTAATAAAATCAATCTAAAAAAAATTAAATTTTTTTTTTCATAATTCATCCATGAAAGGGTTAAATCACTGCTGATTCTCATGAACTGACAAAACGGTTTTGTTTGATATTTGTTCTTTGTCGGAGCTCTGTAGACATGAAGTCAAAAACAGATATTAAAACAAAACTCAGCATGTGTTTAGTTTTTGAGGAAGATAATTCACCACACAAAGAGCTTTTTGTTGTGTGACCATAAAGCCATTGCATTCATGCATTGATGATGAGACAATTAGAACCATTTCTGTGGTGTACAGAAACACTTTCTTGCCCTTAACTGAGACTCTAAGACAGCACTTCCTCTGGTTATGCACAAATGAAGCCTCTTTCACTAAGACATGCTGATACATGACTTTTGCTCTGACCTTGATCTATAAACATCTGCATTGCAGAGAATGTCACTATGAATCTTCTCACTCTTATCTCAACTGGAAGGAAGGCTGCACAAGAGTCTCCATACAGGTCAAGGATGGTGAATGGACTGTATTTATAGTATTTCTCTGTTTTGGTCTAAAAATAGATTTTAAGTGTTCCTCATTCACCTTTTTACACACATACACCGCCAACCATCCAGTTTGTGGAGGACCTACTCTGCCTCCTATTAAGCTTCAGATTCAGACACTAATCCCAAGGGAGGATATATTTAAGTCTTTTATATCATTATGTGTTATTTCTGCAACATTAACAACAGAAAATAAAACCCCACCTGATGTGGCAAGACAGCATAGCTTCAGATAACTTCAGACAAATTACAACTGAAAAAATAAGAAAGTTGCAGACAGCTGAAAGTCTCCCACCTTCCAGATGTTCAGTTTCCTGTTCACCTGCCCACTTGTGTATCCAGTCGCACATGTAAAACAAGTTATGATGGAATATTTTCACATGTCATGTTCACATGCATCTCAATATAAAGTCATTCCCATTTCAAAATCACATATACTCAGACACATGTGCACCTCACACTCCTGACAAAGAAATACTTCATCAGCGGGTAATTCCATTTAAGCATATTATTAGATGTATGTACCCTGAAGACAGCGTGATCTCACACACATAAAAGTGTCCATTCACTAAGCCAGCTGGGTTTGGCTCATAATCACTCTCTGAAACCAGATGACTTCCACCTGCTCTCACTGCTCTGTAACATTCAACCTAAAAATGGTTGAACTTCAAACTACCATCATAACCTAAAAAACAATGAATGAAAATGATCACAAATGCCCCATTATCTTTTTGTCTTGGTCTCACTGCTCACACATACACAGATATTTTTGTTTTTCATTACCCGTGCTGGCAAAGAACATCGTCTTGTCTGCAGACTGATTCAATCCAAAGATTAAAAACACAAGAGCTGAGGCATTCTCCCAATTCTTCTTTGAGAAAGAACTTCCAATTCCCTTCTTGAGGATGTGGATGAAAGATTTTTATGTCATCTGCTCTCTGAGTTTCTCACAGACGTTTAAAGAGAAACTTTAAAGTCAGCTGCATCTACATACATCTCTTTGGTAGGTCCACCCCTCTTTCCGGCTCTTTCTCTTCCCACTCATCATTCCTTTTTCACCATCCATTTGACGCTTCCCACTCTAATTCTCTGCAGTACTTTTTGTTTCTAACAAGAAGGACTTATTCTCAAGTTTAGCAAAAAAATAAAAAGGGTCATTACTGTGCATATTAAGATCTTACATACCATACATATGATCAGCTGATATCACACTTCAACCTTTACCTTCACATTAATAATCTTTATTTAACCAGGTGAAATCCTCAATGTTAGAATGACTTGGCCAAGTAAATAAGCACATTATTAATTTTAATATTAATGTGATGCTTTCATGTGCATCTAATCTGTATAATTTGCTGATCTGATCTTCAAGCCTTGTATCTTGGATTATTGCAACTTTTGCTCTAACACTGGGTCTGACTACTCTTATCACTAACCAATCAATAATGCCTTATTTACTTAATACTACACTAAAACTACAAAAAGTTAGTATAAGATGGCCAAACAGGTCAAATTTACCCATACAGAATTACCAGTCTGCAAAAAATGCCCCACCTTTAAAGTATCTTTAAAGAACACTTATCACCTTGCATAGACATCAGTACAAATCAGTCTAAAGGGATAGTGAAAATATATCTAACTAAATTTTTGTATGGTACATAAAACTGTCATGAATTACTTGGCATACATCATTTTTCAGATTACACACAAACAAGTACTAAACCTAGAATGTTTAAACATAAGTGGTGTGAAAATGAATTAATTTCTACATAGATAAATTGGACCAGGTGGTTGTTGTTATAGGTGTAAATGTCTATATTTTTAACCTGGATTTATCAGGACTGCCTGTATTTAATAAGAGAGTATATAACCTTATACACCATATACACAATTTTATGAAATTCAAAATCTAGAGAAATTCAATATTTTATTAAAATAGATCCACAATTGAAAATGAGCTGTAGGTAAACTTGAACTGTCAGTATATCTAGTGTTAATGACAAGAAGGAAAAGAAAAATAACATTAAAACAAGCAACAGGCTTACCTTCAGTCTATGGTCTGAAATGAGACTGAAGTAGAAAATAACTGAGGGCAATGATGGCATGTTTTTCCAATCACAAACAATTGCTGAGGACTATAAACCTAGATTCTATAGACATAAGTCCTGAAAATATCAATGTTTTTCTATAGGGATTAATTTATCTTTGTGGTTGTTGGTTAATTTTATTGTTTTTAACAATAGAGAATGTAAGACAACTCAATTTGAGGAAAAGTTGACATTTTATCTAAACACAAAAATGCACAAATGAAAAAGACCCCTGGGCAAATTGGACCTTTTGCCAGTTTCAGTGCAGACGGAGAACATCTGTATTACTTTGCTTCATTTTTAGTGTATTAGAGATATATGTGCATATTTGAGAAAATTAATTATTAATACATTATTTGTGCATCCTCTATAATATGAACAAAAACTGAACTGCAGTGAGAAATTTGCAAGTGAAGAGTTACTTCCTCAATAACATCTGTAAAATGTAGGTAAATTTAGAACCTTTGACAGGGCGCCACTTGGGAAATGATAGTTATCACAGCCAGTGGACATTCTGGTTTTTCCTCTAAAGCTGGAATTTTTAACCTCGCTGTTGGTGTTGGACACGTTGTCAAGTCCTGAGTAATTGGTTCAGCCTGCCTTGGGCTGAGTTCAAGTTTTGTGTATCATGCTGCTTTTGCTACAAATAAAACAGTTGCACAGACAGAAATATATCTGTACAGCCTTTTCTCCACAAAACGTGCTTTTTTTTTTTTTGAATTGTGTCTATTTTTGACATGGAACAAGTAATCCACGTCACAGATAGCTAAAACAATAAACTTGGTGTGGTAACTGGAAAGAGGTTGTGAAATGTACAATTAAGTTAAACTATTAAAAGTAAAATAGTTTTTCAGACATGTTTTACAAGTGTGGAAACGATTAAAGGGAGCTACAATTAAACACAGACAACAGCTCTTCTAATCATTGAACTGAATTTCCACAGAACTTCTTGGAAAAAAGTCAAGAATGAACTGAATAGCTCTTGAAAAAAATGTGCATTGATGAAGTGCAGACAAGAGGTAAATGAGAAAAATGTGTTGGAGTTATGTGGAAGACTGACCTGGTATTTATAGCCTCTTAAGCAACTCAAGTCCCTGGCTGTCGGAGATGAAACTACTGACCCCTGGTGGTAGAATCTGTGAAGTGCATCCCCACAGTGGTCACGTTGAAGTTTTGTTTTCACTATTACAGGCTATGTACAAAACTTAAGTTGTACTAATTAACAAAACATGATCATTGGAAAGCTACACTGAAAAAGGAACAAATGGTGAAGAGAACTTAAGTATCTGACATTAGTTTAGTATCTTACCATTATTCAAAATCTGGGAATGGAAAGATATTGGAAACCATAACCTTTTGATATAATGGTTGGTAAAATACACCTAAAAACTATGTTATGTCTGGGGCTTTGTTTTCCTGGATCTCTGGGTAGCAAAGTATAAAAATATAAGAGATACAGCAGCCTACCTCTAACTTAAATCGTCATACTTTTGGTTGTTGTATCTTTTGTTACCAAAGCTACCTACATCCCATTTTACTGTTTCTAACTGAAATTCTGATTAAAAGTAACCACTGAGAAATACACATTACAGTTTTATAACCATGCCCACTGTTCACATGTAATGTCACTGAACAAATTTCACTGTTGGTAAACATGTTGCAGATGTGTCTTTATATGAAACAGGAAAACACCTGGTGTTCCAGTAGAAAAAACCGTTATTGTGTTTAACAGAGCAAAACCACACAGATCAACAACATACAATCTTCATGACACTCTACTATGTAAAAGTAGATACTGTGTACCACTAGGTCAATATGTGTACCCATGTGTTAGCATGCCCTCAGCAGGTGTAGTACACCCAGCTGCAACAGAAGCAGTTAATTGGAGAACATTTACATTACTTTTACACAGCTTAAAACAATCGAAATTTGTACCAGGTTGTAAAACTATTTTATGCTGCTGCACTATTCTATATAGTATAAGG
This sequence comes from Apogon hyalosoma, assembly GCA_037367295.1. NCBI lineage: Eukaryota > Metazoa > Chordata > Actinopteri > Kurtiformes > Apogonidae > Apogon > Apogon hyalosoma. The sequence continues at coordinate 6,169,140 of JAPQRP010000008.1, forward strand.
AGCTCAAATTGTAGAAAATATGTATAAAATGTACTACAGGTCTACAACCTATTGCATTAAAATCATTTGATTTACTAAGAAAAAGAACAGGCTTATGTTAACCATATTACCTGTTTAAAAGTGACACTTAGACCTGATCAAAAACAAAGTTGATGGATCTAAACCCTTGTGGTGGATAAAGCTGTACCACCTAAGGATCTGAGCATCTGCAGCCTCCCTGCAGCACTGTGGCCTACGAGCATGACAGGCCTTCCAGATCCTTCCCAGGCCGTTTAACAGAGGGCCACCTTTAAGGCAAAAACTGGGCTTACTGACATTTAAGTAAAAACACGATTAAAAGGGGGTTTTAGTCTACGACACGAGGAAAGAAGGAGAGATAAGAACCGGCTAGCAAAACGAGTTAAGCTAGCGCCTAACATTAACTCAGCATTTCAATAAATGTGACCACTTAACAAAAACAAGCCTTTATTAAATAACCCATGCAAAACAAGGCGATATACAGGAGAGTTGCCCTTTCATTCGGGGGTGGGTGGCCCTTAAAAGGGCCTTTGGGGTAAAAGTTATGTAGCCAGAAGGCTAATACTCCTGAGACTGTGAGGAGGCCTTCTTTCCCGCCTTGCCGGAGCTCGGTGCAGCCTGGCCGGTCTTCTTGGGCAGCAGCACGGCCTGGATGTTGGGCAGGACACCGCCCTGAGCGATGGTCACGCCACCGAGCAGTTTGTTCAGCTCCTCGTCGTTGCGGACAGCCAGCTGGAGGTGGCGAGGGATAATACGGGTCTTCTTATTGTCTCTGGCGGCGTTTCCAGCCAACTCAAGGATCTCAGCGGTCAGGTACTCCAGCACCGCGGCCAGGTACACGGGAGCCCCGGCGCCGACCCTCTCAGCGTAGTTACCTTTGCGGAGGAGACGGTGAACACGGCCGACGGGGAACTGCAGCCCAGCACGGGAGCTACGGGTCTTGGCCTTGGCGCGGGCCTTTCCTCCGGTTTTGCCTCTCCCAGACATGTTTGGTCGTATTTGATCTTAATGCACACTAGATACCTCTGTAGTCTGTTGTAGAAAGAACCAACGGCCAGAACCAGGATATAAACCCAGCTCTTTGTCCCGCCCTAAGACGCAATTGGCTGTTGGAATAGCAATACCCCAGGCTGATTGGTCGTTAAAGGTCAAAGGGAACCGGAAGTAACCGTGACTCTTCTATTTTTAGCCAATTACGTTGAGCTCCACAGACCCCCATAGCAGTGATTCGCTGAAATTACTCCGCCTTCTTGTCCGTAAGAAAGGCCAATGGTATTTGCTCCCTCCAGCTTCGAAGTTTTTGGCGCCATTAAAATATGCTGCATAAAAAGAGCAAAAAAAAAAGAAAAAGAAAGTTAGAATATGAGATGGCTAATTTATAAAGTACACCCCAGAAACTAACCCAAGACCGTTTATGCTTTTGTAAAACTGTAAGAATAAGGAAATCTAAGGGAAATAAAAGTACCAACACGTAAATGACACTTTTATGTTAGGAATACTAATGCAGAAAAGTCTTCCATTAAGACAATAAAAGCTCGTATTAACCAGAGATAAACTCTGATTTTACAATGTGCAATAAACATTAAAGTTCACCGGTCAAATCCAGACAGTGAGGTTTCAAAAATAATTTATTTGTAATAAATTAAACATTTTAACAACAGAAATTATACACATCTTCATTCTGCAGCTATGTTCCGTTTCACATTCAAGCCATATAGTATGTGCATTTAGACAGTGCAGTGCCTTTGTTCATTTCTTCATTATCTGATTGGATTTATTTTGTAAAGCACATATTGCATGTTCTTCAAAATTAGTAGTGATGGCTCTACCATTGTAATCTCTTTAAAATAACTTTAATTTCAGTGAAGTGAAGTTGTTTGTTTGTTTGTTTGTTTGTTTGTTTTTTTGACATACTATCATTAAGACAATAACTTTAATTGTTGTAAATGCTGTCTACAAAAACACAAATGCCAAACAATGTAACTATATTTTTTTTGATTATTTTTGCAGTTTGAGGATGCATCTACACTTTAGTGTGAATCAATGTGGTCAAAAGGATGAAAATATGTACTCTACCTTATAGACTCTGACAACTGCTTAAACTGACAGTGATATAAACTGCCTTTAAATAAAGAGAAATGTTTTCGTTTCCACTGCAAACCATCTTTAAGCATTTCAGTTTCTCCAATCTGGACAATACCGTGACTTGCCTGAGGTTCGACACAGCTTGAAAACTAAATCATTATTCTCCTAAACAAAAGGGTTGTTTTTGTTTGTCTAGTTGCATTTATAACTCAACAACATACCAGCATTTGCTGCTTGTGACTTTGTCAGCAACCCATGCAGTGAATTTCACATGAAATCACAATATTGCTCAACAATAATGAACAGTTATTGCAAGGATGAAGTGAAGTGTCTCATAGTCACATAGTGTGTCTAGATCTTTTAAGTATTTTGGAACAAGAGGAAAACATCTGTTAATTTAAGATATTGTAAAGTATGAATTCACTGTTTTTCTTTAAAGTTTAGAGATATATAAATTCAGATTTTTCAGCATTACAAAAAAAAGATAATTCTTTTTACTCGTTAGTAAAACATGGTTGAATTAAGTAAGAAGAAACAAACTGAAATTAATTCTATGGTCTAAAATAAAAAGTACGATAAATATATAATTTGTTTTTGTTTTAGATACAACAATGAACATTCTAAAACCAATGTAGGTACAAGCAGTTATGTACTGACATAACTAGATTAAAATGATGTTTAACTTACTTAAACTAGCTATTTAAATGGCTCTGCAAAGAAATACACTCAGCAACGTCTCTTATTTTACAGTATAATGCAGCAGTGATTACTCATTTCAAGGGCAAAATAAATAGCACTTACAAAGTACCACATAATAATAAATTATTTTCATACAACTTAGGAATTTTACATCTTCTGTAAAAAAAAAAAAAAAAAAAAAAGCAAAACAAGAAAGTGCAATAAACAGTATCATACTGGCATTTTATATTAAACAGTTTCAGTGTTTTCGTGATTGATCATAATCAACATCCACTACAGTGTTTAAACAGGGCCCAAAGTGTTTCTTTGTTTTTAATCCCTTGTTCTCACCAAGCAGAAAACTTCTCCTTGAAAGAAATAGTTTTTATAAACACATGAATGAAGCATGACTTCTGCCCTGAAGATGCAATAAATTGTCTACAGAGGAAAGTCCTCTCAGAGGTATCTTCCTTTAAAGATGTACAGGTGACAACCCTCCAGGGGTGTCTGTTCTGCCACAGAATGGATTCTTATAAAGGGTTAGTTTTTCCTCTGCCAGCCATAACAGAAACCTTACAACGACTCTGAAGGTCATGGTGACCCATGTTCCACCCTAGACATGATAGTCAGTTATCCAATGAACTCGCTCCTCCATTGGCAGCAGAGGCTTTGCCTTTTGATTTGCCAGATGAACGGAAAGAGAAGCGTTTGATGAGACGCCGGGAGAAGCTGCCAGACTTTTTACGGCTGCTGGCTGCAGCAGCAACAAAGTTATTTCCCATGTTTGAGATGTCTTCATGGGACTGGCTGAAGCAGGACTCCTTCTCTCTGTGTTTTCTGCGGAACAGCAGCTTTGTTCCACTCTGAAGAAAACCCACTGCAGGAAGCACAGAGAAAATTACACATCAACAGCTTAACAAAACAGCAATGTTGAAAATCATTTTTGTCATTGTCAAGTTCAGTCACAACCACTCTGATTTGGCTGTGTATACCACAGCCTGCTGCTCTTGCTGCTTATGCACCACCACTTTAACCGTTACTGCTGCTGCATACTGTGAAATTTGTACATATTAAGAATTTCTTTCATTATTTTTCATCTTTGTTTTGTTTTTTTGCATATTTTTTTATGGTAGTTTTATTCTACCCTACTTACCGTTTATATATTCTATTCTAGATTTTATTTATCTTCTTATGCTGCAAACCAAAATCTGGGTAACTGCATTTTGTTCTACTATGTACCGATTGAATGACAATAAAACTGAGTCTGAGTTGGAATATGGACGCTAGGGGGCAGTAGTGTCACTTTTTAGGTGTATTATGTCTGTTAATGGACATAATTATTTCAGGTTGAAAATATTCTTAGCACTTCAAATATATCCATATCCAACAAACCAAAAATCACCTAAGATCTCTATGTAAATGCATGCTTTAATGACAATTAGCTATTGTTTTGGTTTTTTTTTTTTTTTTTTTTACAGGATTTTACTAAAGGATGCTGGTGTGAACTGAAACTCTATCCTCAGTAACTTCAGCTCACAGAACAAACAGCTCTGAAATTAAATAGAGTTAATTCAGACTGAGAACTGTGTTACCTTTATGGTCCTTGAGGCTTCGTGTTTCCAAGGCACCGGTGGAGCCCGTGTCTGATTCCACATCATCCACAGATGGACGCTCTGACACGTCTGATGGTGTGGTCTCATCAGCGTCCTGGTGATGCCCTGCACCATAATGGTTGCCATGCATGGCTGCATCCATAGCTGCAGCATAACCACTCGATAATGCACAGTCATCTTCTGCGAGTGGAACCTGAAGAATATTCAGTTGTATCAAATCATGTCCTGCTGCAAATGTTTATATAGCTAAATTATTATCTTAGTTAAAGGTGATTAAGGTGTGTTACTACAGAAACTCAAACCTTAAACATCTTCTAATGATCAAACACCATGAAACCTGTACTTAGAGTGTTGTACAAGGTTTCAAGTGAAGACTTTTGTACTCATTACTTTTCTCCTCACATTCAGGATAAATCAGGTCAAAAGACTTGCTCTGCTATAATGTGGTCCAATGGGGGGCTGTGACTGTGAACTAAATTTAGATAAGCCGTTTCACCTGGCTCCATCACTGTACATCAGACTCATACAAATTACTCAGAAGAGTTTGGGATTTTTTTTTTCTTTTTTGATTTTACACTAAATAACAGACACATTCAGATCACTCCATTCGATTATGTTTTCTTCTCTGACCTTTGACACGCCTGAGATTATCAGTGTACTCCTTTTTGTGGGTGTCTTGCGTGCTGCTTTGGAGGCGGACTCTGTCAGTTGTCTAATGGCAGTATCAGCAACAGGGTCCAGGCCATTAGAGAGACGGCTGCCCTCTGAACAAGAACACAAATATGGACATGAGCACTATTTAATATACAATCTACCTGTAGGAATATCCAAAAAGACCACACATGCTTGAATTAATTTTGTTGTAATCCAAATCAAATAATACAATAATAATAATAATTTTCTGACCATTGTTAAATTCACAAACTAGGGATGTCTAAATGCCACATTGTAAGTTCAAGTATAAAATTCTGCTCTCATTGAAAACACACTATAGTTTCTGAGTTTATAGAAGACCAGGTATCTAATGGTGTCATTTGACCAGGAGAACCTGCACAAAGAGAGCATATTGCATAATATCAAGTGCATTCCTATATTGTCATGTCGTGTCTCACAGCTGCTTGATGCTTATCCTATTTTGCATCTGTTATGCAAAACAGTAAGTGTGGCATTTCACTCTAGAACTCACTGCTTGGATTTGGGCTTATGTTGCCTCTGCCATCAGACAGAATGGTGGGTTTCTTCTCTGTAACCTCTACTTTAGACGGGGACCGCATAGGAGATTCACCTGAAAGCCACAAAAACACAAACATTCATGTCATTCAGTGTCACTGTTAGTGGTTTATATCTTCTTTACTCTACATGCAAACCAATGTTATATGGTCATTTGAACTGTAATTTACCAGGACTGTGGTCCAGTTTGAGTCGAGACTGGATGGTGGTAACAGTGGTCACAATGGTTCCATCTGGCATTATGGTTCGGTCCACATCAACTTTTTTAGTAGGGGTGAGTGAGGAGCGAAGCGGCAAAGCATTGTGACTGCGAGGCTCTTCTGTTTCCACATAAAGCAGCTGAAGGAGTTGAAAGATACAAAAAAGAAATCTTATTGCTTTATCGGATCAGGTAGAATGTGCTGGGAGGGTGCAAAGTAAGGGAGATGTAAAGTATCTTGTTCAGGGAATGTGTTGTATATATGAAATGTGGGCTATTGTCTTTGTTGTCTCTCAAAAACAGCTAGGAAATATGCAGATTGGAAGAGGCTAAGAAAGAAAACATGTTGGCTGCTGAAAAGGCTACAGGAGCTTTGAAACAGCTATTATAGGAATGACAATGCACTTTTGTCTGCTGTTATACAACACGCCCTCTCCTTTTGTTGTTTATGTTTATTTCACTCCAGCTTTTTTGATGTGGAAAACTGATGTAACTGTACGCTTCAAAGCTTAAGACTTGCTTTGATTATGAGAGCTGCATCAGAGCTGTCACTCACCTCTGCAGTGACCGTGGCGTTTGGAGCCAAGCCGTAGCCAGGGCTTATTGACAGTGTATGCTGACCTGTAGGAACTTTGCTCTGGAGGTCCAAGGTTATGGAGGCATGTCCAGGCAGGAATTCTTCAGAAAAAAACAAAGACTAAATCTGAACATTTATGTATAAACAGCAGGAAAATGTAGTGCTTTACCTATAATAGGGGCATCTTTGCACATTTTATGCATCTCAAAATGCTAACAAAGACCATTGGGACAAGCCTGCCAACAGTGCATTTTAGGCGTTAATGATTTTGTTTCAGCATTCTAAACATTCCTGCTGAGCAGGTTTCTGAACAGCAGCCAGTAGTAAATTGCTAGTGAGCAGTGTCTTACGTTCCCTTTTCCCATTTCGCTCCAGAAGTCTTATTCTCAGTTCTTTGGATTCTGGGCCCAGCTCCCTTTAACACAAGAAACACATGATTTAGGCTTAAAGTGAAACCACAGTATTGAATGAAAAAATGTGATTTCATTCTAAGATGAATTTGATTCACGTATGTGCACAATTTGTCACTTTATCATGTTTCCAGTGAATTTCTGCACATTTCCTCCACTCACACTGATGTTTGATTTGTTAGAAAGAGGAGAGAGCCTATGTACTGTGTAAAGATTTTTAATTATAACAATTTAAGATGCAGTCTTACAGTGTGATTTCTTCACTCCACTCCAGTGAGGTGTTTGGATTAGTGGGCAAGGACAGGAAGCGAGTTGTTCTCTCTATGGACGGTTGATCCAGGCTGAGGACACAGCAGATCTCTCCTGATCTAGACCACTGACCTGTAAACCCACAGTGATGCACTGAGACCTGGCAATCAGCAGGAATCAGGATGGAAACCATCTGAGACTGAGGCAAAACGACTGACCTTTACTTAAGGTCACCCTGAGCTGCCGAAGTAAGAGTCGCCGCACTAGGACACTCTGGGATACAGAGTTCAATCCCAATGATAAATGGTCCATGGAGCTCTGTGAACAGAAAGTAAAATCTATTTTTAAACTTATTTATGAAATAGCATCAAGTCTTAACATTTTAATCACTATATGATGTAATATAATCACTGCAGACACTCTGTCTTATTGCTACAAAGTTAGGAGAAAACACTAAAACAGACTATGAAGCTCACCGAAGAACTGGACACACAGGTCTTGAGGTTGAGGACCATGGCTGGTTGAGTGCTGAACAAGGTGTCCTCTATCAGTCCCTTTATCATGTCGAGGTCTGCCTCACCCTCAGTGCTCTGAGATCAACAAGAGGAGAAAACTCCTTAGTAAGAAGTCAATATGTGTTATTTGTCATAGTAGGAAAGGTCAATAAACTGAATACAAACTCGGATCTATGATCAATGTAATTTACAAAAACATGTAATCTTTCTTCTAATAATATCCAAGAGGCCAAAAGGGTTGCAAATGTTTAATGTTTATGTTCTCACCTGTCTCTGCACTTTGCATGGAGACACATTCAGAGTAAAGGATGGCTGCCTCAAAAGAGTCCAGGACATCAGCAGTCCCTCGTCTTCCACCTCCTCCAGACACACCACCACCTGATGGAGGTGCACAGCAAAACATCAGAGAATACACAAACACTAAAGCTGAAAACCAGTGAGTAGTGATTCCTCTAAAACAAAATACTATGGACATACAATGTAATGAAGAATTAATTTGAAATAATTGCAAATTATGAGGATTTGTGGTAACAAACGAACATAAAGGCTACTGATTATGCTAATGTGCAGTAAATAAATCAATGTTCCACTAAAGTGCTTTACAGAGAATGGTTTAATATCAAAAATGTTTTCCTCATTGCAACAGGATGGCTGTATTCACCTAATGTGTAATTTGCACATTTGAATAACAATGCAAATTAAACATTAGCATTCTCATTTGTTTTAAAGACACGTTGTCAAAGGGTCAAATTGGTGAGCCACTGTACCTTTGCCACCATAGGTGCTATAGTGACCTGATAGGTGTCCATAGAAACAGTAGCTGGCGACTGCTGAGTGACATTCACGGGAAATGTCACTGTGTCCACCTGACACTTACAATGTAAAATCTGAAAAATAAGGACAAGTGGGAGAAAGGACTGACAGCTGTTTTATCAACACAATCTATTCGTTACATAAGGTGCACATACATTTTTGTAATCATTTCTTGAACATTTAAGTTCACAAAGTTATTACATCTACAGTTCACATCACCGCGATATAATGATCAGGGAATTGCAATGATGTATATCACTGCTCAGCCACACAAAGGAGTTCTTACATATCAAATTAAACTTGAGGGTCAATTTAAAGTCACTTCACTTACCATACGATGTGCTGACTGGTCAGTGCAGGTCACACTATCTATAGCAGAGGAAACGTTTAACTGTAGACTGCTGTCAAAAATGATCTGGATGGAGCTCTGGAAAAGACAGAAAGACAGAAAAAAACCCCAAAAATGTTACATAACAACATTAACTGAAATAGGTAAGAAAGCAGTTGAACAACGGTCCCTCAGATCGATAGTAACTATTGTTTTCATGCAAATAACGGAACTATTTCATCGTTTTCATCAGTATAAAGCAGTGCTTAAACATAAATATGCATTGTTTACTGTATTAAGATGTATGTAGTTACAGCTCCCTAAAAAGGAGGCAAAAAAAATCAAAATCTCCCCTTAGTGGCTAGCTGTGGTATTCATCAAGTACACATCCATTGACAACAAAGGTATTTTCTGTTTTGAGAAGGATTTGATCTGTACTAATTTGTGCTCAAATGTCAATGTCTGATAACTTTGTTTTTAATAAAAATGGGTGATTGACAGCCTACAAAAACCAATCACTGTCATTTAGATGTCTCTAAAATACAGATCCTGGATCTAAATTGGGTCACAGAAGCTACATGGCAGCTTTTTGCATTCAGGCCTACATATTGGCATTGTCCATCCATCTACATTTTTTTCAAGAACAACAAAACAATCCTTTAATAAACAATCTGAAAGAGTATTAATGTTCTAATGTTTATCACTGTTAAATGAATCTAACAGAAAACCATAAATGCCAAGCCAGAAACTAACAAGCAGACAAGGTGTATTTTCCCATACAGCCGAAAAGATGCAGTTGCCAACAAACCTAACATTCTGGTCTTCACAATGCCTGGCAAAACAAAGAATTGGTTTAAGCCCAGGCAGCCATGTGTACACTCCAATGAATTCTGCCAGAAGTAATTGGCATAAAAGTAGCAACATATGTTTGACCAAAGGGTGGTACACTGAAGTTATTATGAAATATTTTATAATCACTGAAGTGGCAGATCAGCTTTTATTAAATGTATTTTTTCATTCTGCTCAGACTTTCCTGTGTCTCTGGCTCGCTACTTCATCCATTATCAACACTGCACCAGTCCGTGCTTAGTCACGCTATTGCTGCCTTTTCACTAGACTTGGAAGACACCCCTAAGTAGAGGAATTAATATCTCAGTTGAAGCAGAAGAGTCTACAAAACCATGGGAACGCCAGTGACCTCATATCAGTATGTGTGCCAGAGGATCTGTTTCACTGGACAGCTTTAACTGGCTCAGGAGATGCAAAGGAGAGAAAACAAATCTCCTATTGTCAGGGCATATGTTCCTCTAGGTCTAAGTCCAATCTGTATCGAGCACAACAGAGGGGGCGGGGCAGAGGTGAGATGATGATATAACTAAGTTTGTGGCGCGTGTGTACATGTGTGAAGCACATAGTCAGTCCTCCAGCCAGAGGGGCAGGGAGCCAAGTGCAATGCTGCAGGCTTACGTAGGTTCCCTGGACAAACACTGCAGTCACATGACCCCACCGTACAACTGGCTGAGTTCACTCTGGTTGGCTGGAGCCTCTTAAACTGCTCAGTCACCCAACCATTCATTACATCCAAAGTCCAGAACAAATATGATGTGATGTAGTCTGGATTGGTTGTGACTAATAATAGATATGTAAAACTAAAGGTCAGTACAGTCAAACACCAGTGGAGTCTTTGCAATTAAAGCTAATTCGAATCAGTAGCATTGTATGATGTGAGCAAAAAGATTTTGGGATTCTATCATACAAAATTAAACAGAAAAAAGGGCTGTATAGTTTTTGTAACTGGATAATTCTAGGATACAAGCAGGGCTCAATGTATGGGAAATCACACTGAATTTACAACACCGTTGGGTTTAGTCAAACATGTTGATGCATCATGAAAAGAAACTGAAAACCTTTTATTTTCTCAAATTATTTTAGGATGCACATAAACAAAAGATGACCAAGATGAGCCAATCAAAGGTTTGCATGCCTGAAATAATCTTATGCCATTGTTAACCTTAAGACTGTTGTAAAGGTGTAGTTATCATTCACCTTAAGAAACTAAATGCTTTTACAATTTATGATTTGTTTATTATGCAGGGAGTTTACCTAGACATTTTGCATGGACTGGCTTCCTGTGCAGCCATCTGGTGCACTCTGTGGTGTTGTATGTCCTCTGGGCCACAGATCTCATTTTATCTGGATCCACAAGCAGTGCAAGCAGCATAACCATGATTTGTCCTTGTAAACCACTACAGGTCAAGTAAGCATATACATGGAGGGTATTTCTGGAAAGAGACAGCTCCTGAGGACATCCATGGTGTCACTTCAGGTTTGTCAGCATCACCCCCTTTGGGTTCTGCTGGCCGAACGCCTCTGAAAAGCATGTGGGTCAACCAGAAATACACTTGTCCTGTGGCGTTTGTTGACCCTCATCTTCCTTTTCTGCCTTTATTTGTAGTGTAATGTGTTTGTGGTTCAAAGTTTGTGGTGGAAAAAAACTTTTCAAATAGTTATTTTTCTGTTTGAGAAAATAATAAAACATAGTCTTTTGAGATTTGTTGGATTTTACACAAGCATGTGAATTTAATAGTTATATTTTTCCCAAATACAATTATTAAAAGGACTATATATAGTTGTCTGTGTATGTTCTCATTCATCCAGGTCATTTTTCATTCTTAGCAGTTCAACTAGACTGGGTTTTAGCTCACTGGCCGATAGGCCACAAGCTACTATGAAGGTACTGTGTCCGGTGTCGTCTTTGTATTTGTTAGCAATTTTTTCCAAACATCTTTTCTGATGAAACTACTGGTCAGATTCATTTCAAATTTTATATATAGCTTCCTTAGGACAATGTCTACAAAGTTTGTTCACAGTTTTGAGAAATTCTGATGTTTGACAAATCTTTGAAATATTAAAAAGTTACTAAAAATGGCATAGTATTTTAATAATATTAAAAAATACTAATAATGGTCCATATTTTGATGGCTTATAACATGGAAATGGTCAGAGATATCAATACAGTTACTATTGAGCATTGATTAGAAGTTATATATGGACTTTTGTTTAATTGTTGAGTTCTCCTCCAGTGAAAGTACCACACACTTCTATTTGGAGATTGATCTTCTGCATCAAGACCACAGGACTCTAACATCGCAGCAGAACCTGACAACCTCATAAATTTAAATTGTTATTTATCCTTGATAAAACATGCAGATGAGCAACAGGGCCATTGGTCTTAGTTTTGTTCTTAAAAACATTCATATCTCATCCAGGAGACTTCACCGGTTCTATTTACTGGTGGGGGAAAGCAGACTTATGACCTGTATGAGCAGTGGTCTGTGTAGGTTGTTTTTTCCTTATGTTAATGACTCTAAATGTAAGGGTCAGAGGGGTGACTGAGTTTCAGGGTCACTGATAAAGGATGGGTCAAGTACTTCAAGATGGGGGCTTGGTTCATCTCAGGTGAGTCCAGGTGTGAAAGGTTGCTTGTTGAGAATTGTTAAGGCAGGTTGTTTAAGGCTGTTGTAAGACTTTTGTCATTTCTTTGACAACACTACTCCTCCTGCAGGTTTATAAACCTCCTTTCCCTCACTAGCAAATAGAACTGATGAAGTCTACTGGACTGACATTTAAAATAACCAGCTATGAGGAAGACTTGATGATACCATAATACAGACGTGTGCTTTCACTCTGCTGTTGAGAATTTGTAATATATAAATACTACATATAACCCCCTTAAACATAATCTCTCTCTGACTCCTATATAAAATTATCTTTATTGTCATTTCATCTGATCGTTTTTTTTTTAATGGTATCTCTGAAGATACCAAAAATCTCAATCATATTTCTATAAGCTGTTGCAAGTCCAACTTTACAACTCAAAGCCAAAATTTAAGGTGATACAAGAAAATAATAACATCAAATGAGTATAACCATCATGCTGCAAGTAGGTGACCTTGTTATCTGAAATACTGACTGAAATACTGAAAATACATTTACACAGATAACAATACTTTGACCTCTCTATTTCTATAATAAATTAATTAACGGTTAATCTTGATTTAAAACAAGTACAATAAGACAGAACTAAACTATAGTGAGTTTTAAAAGGACTGTATCTATAAAACATTTATCTCTAATACAGTTTAACCTGACACAGAGGCTCAGGTACTCTATGAAAATGATAAAACTAATAATGTGCGAATAAAGCTCTGAGTCAAAGGGGCAGCAGAGGAGATAAATGTCTGCAATGAGAAATAGTATGATAATGAATGTTCACTGTGAAAGTGAAAGTAGCTGTTGAGTTTGAATGTCATCAACCACTGTGACTGACAGATAAAGAGGTTAGTTTCCTGCGCTATCATAGCAAATGAGCACTGAGTGTTAAACGTCCCCTGTCGTTAAGAAGGAACCTACTTGAGCATAATCACAGGGCATTAATCATCTACCAGCAGCTCGCAGTCAGAGGGGGAAAGAAGTGAACCGTGGCCTTGGGCTAATCAGCAGACTCTTTTTAATTGCAGATCTTGAATGGACAGGGAGCTTCCTTCCTCGCAGATGCACACTCTATATTCTCTATTAGTCCTCCTCCACCCAGTCAAATCAGTGCCGATGGTTTAACGCCATGTGTCAGTTGCAGATGTGCACAACGCTTCGATTCTCAGGTCTGGAGAGGCCACAGTCTGGTCCTCCAAACCACTTCCACAAACTAATCCAGCATTTCTGAATAGAGACATCTGAATAGCTTCATGTCAACTTTTTCCGCCAAGGCTAGATTATATCCAGAGGCTTCTTCAGTACTACTTCAGTAGACAGACATGTTCTGTGGATAAACTACTGAGTCATAAAGCAAACTGCATCATGGGATTACTGTCCAAAGACAAAGAGAGAAGAGAAACCAAAAGACATATATGCTATTGAGGTCATCCTAAGTGGAGGTGAAATGCAAAAATGATGTATTGCATTATATGTCAACATAAGTACTATGTATTTTTAATTGCTATATTTTTACAAGATATCATTCATTTAGCCTCATCACTGAGCCATACATCTCACACACTACAGACAAGCACATCTGAATGTTAATGAGCAAAAGCATTAATGTCAGTTCTTATAAAAATGAAAAAACCTCTGGCAATATCCTTGAATTAGAACCACAAAGGTAGAGGGAGAGGGGTGGGGGGGTTTCTTATAGTAGTCCTGTCACAGCAGGTGACAGAAGGTGAACTTGTTGAAGCATCTGCAAACCTTGAGAGGAACCCAGCTGGAAATGCTCAACCACCTTCCCTGCACCCATTAGTCTATTTTTGTCTTTTCTACATAAGACCAACAACATGCACCATTATCTCCTTGCTTCATCACAGAACCATTGTTTTTGCTGAGCTCATAAACTCTCAGCAGATCACCTACATAGTGGTAAAGCCGGCACACTCAAATATCACCCTTCAATGTGATGCAGTATTTTATATTCTGAGAGGCTGGTGTGTTCTTGTTTCCACCACAATATCAGATATGGCAACAACAAACGAATGCCCAGCCCAAACAGTGATTCATGAGCCGTCGACCGTTCGTTTGCTGCTGTAGACTAAATTCACATAAGACCCCAGTGAGAATTCAGCCGACTGAGTCATTTTTTCCATTTTGTTGTGTTCAGAGGTCAGGGTCGGGTTTCCCCTCAGGAGGGAGTGCCATGCTATGAGCACACATTGTGGCTGCACTTAAAATTTGTGAGACAGTGTGAGCTTCTGGGCCAGCAGCATTTACATGTGACCACTTCTGGCTTAACGTCACTCGCAGCTACGAGAAACATATCAAGCTAAGAGAAAGACAGTCAACACTGATTTAAGAAATGGATATGACCCAAAGCTGCAGACATAATGGGGCAGTGATGCAAAAACTACACATCCGCTACAATGGGGGTACAGCTCTACCTAATGCCTTTTGTCACTGGTAGGAGGAATAAGCTGCATCATTCCTTGACTTTAAGGCAATCTTACATGGTCTGACGAGGATTGATTGAGCCAGTCATGAGACAAAGAACGTGTTCAGGCTGAAAATAAGATTGTGTGAAAAAAAATACAAGGATCAGTATGGATGGGCATGTTTTTACAGGCAGTGGCGAGGAAATCAAACATCATCTAATAACACCAGTTTGAGTAGTAGGCTCTTTCATTGTGGAGTCTCTCATCCATTGGAGAGTTTTGTGATATCTTTGTCATTGTAGCTTTTCATTTATTACAGGTTCAGGATGTCTCCACTGCTCCACTGTTTAGATTTTTTAAGATCTTTTTACCACCTAAATTTAACACCAACCTCATGCTGATGCAGGCAAACGTATGAAGGAAATAATGGAAAAGTGTGGGGTTACAGCCATTCACTTAGGGCAGGGAAATATATTGAAATAATCTAACTAATCAAGGCTTTCCTTCCTGAAAATTATTTCAAAATGAACCTCGATTATTATTATTCCTCTAGAGATTTTTTTTGCTCAACAAAAATTCCAAATGCAGCGTTTGCTACTTGTAATAGATCAGTTATGGATGTGTTTCTCCATACATACATGGCATACTGTTTAGCAAAGAAAGAGTATTGTTGAATCAAAATTTGCCTTGAGTTCATGTAACCTGAGAACAGCCAGTTAAAAGTGTAAAGCAAACTATAGAGGGTGAGCTTGGGTGTCAATTTGGTCCTGTTAGTGGGGTTCAAAAGGTTGATTGGGACCAAATAACCCTTGCCCCGGTCCGGATAGTGGGGTGGTCCACTTACAGGAGTTTAGCTTAATGGAAAACATGAAGGAAAAATTCAGGACGGAAAAATTTGACCCACTTAGGTAGAGTGGTCCCGTTACCGGAGTGGTCCACAAGCGGGGTTCCACTGTATTTAAGTTTTGGCCATGTCATTCAGCTCTACCATTGTCAGTTGTATCTTCTAGTAAATAAGTATTCACTGTTTTAAATATTATTATTTATTAATGTGGGAATTCAAAGCTATAATTCCCATCATCCCCAGCTTGAAGGATTTCTGTCGCAAACAGCCATGATGTTCATGTAGATTGGCTGGAATTAACCCACTTGTATTTGTATTTATTTCTGATGCTACTTATTGCCTCGGCTACATTGAGAACATATGCAGATCTTTCCCAGAGCAGCTGCTGCAAACGTCTGCTATAATCCTAAAACTGGCAACACAATTTGACAAATTGTCTGTATGTGTCACAGAGATGTGTGTTGTAAACATTAAAATAGGCCAGCCTTCTATTCTTTATGTGAGGTTCTTTTATACTTAAGTGAAACATAAAGCGTCTGTTTTTAACTACTGTTGCACAGGGAAACCGTCTAGGTGTTTAAGAGTTTGGATTTAGGGTCTTGATCACTCCATCTGCTTTTATTTTACTAATACCCTAAATTAATTCACATAACTCTATACATATTATCTGATACATGTTCAATGAGATAAAAATAACATTTGCCCATTCTGTAGTTTTGAGCCATCATTAGTTTGTTAGTGTTATGTTTTCTTTCCTTAACCCATAAATGCTTAATATCTGTTGCACCATTAATCCTATCAATACACGTAAATAGTTGGTGTAAAATGCAATTTGTCATCTTTTCATGGTTATCAGATATGACCCATTTGGATGTTCAGAGGCTCCATAGTGAACGTGGAAACACCGTCATCTTCTACAACATTGATTCACCGGTAAAACCCATGGAGTTTGATAAATGACAGTGGAAAAACACACTTGTTTTTATTTTCACTTATTGATATTTTTGCTGGAAAAAGTCACTTTCTTCAGTTCTCTCTGTTTTGATATAATAATCTTAATTAACTGACTTTTCACAAACATGGAAATTAAATAAAGGAAATTAAATATAGGGGAATGCATGATTTACACTGAAAAATACAAAATACAGAGGATAATATTATAATAAATGGTGGAAAAATCACTTAAGGTTAACTAGAGAGAAAAAATTATTTGGGAACTGCCACAAAACTAGCACTGGGTCTTTATGGGTTAAAGCTGATCAATGTATTAATTCAGGCTTTTATTACTAAAATTCAACATTTAAAAGCCTCTCCATCATATTCAATACTTTTAAGACCTTGCATCTACCCCAAATTTGAAGAGCAAAGCAAAGACTGCAATGACTGTGGAATGTGGTTTTCCTATGTTGCAATATATACTGCAATATTTAATTAAATCCACAATGATAAAGTTTTCTATCCACAATGACCACTTTTAAATGTATTAATTATGGGTCGCCTAAAATTTTTATGAGTAACAGAAGTAGGTCAAATTAATTATTAGGAAACAATTTTAGCATGAAAAGAAACATGGCTCTTCTTCCTGATGGATGATAGGAGGCCAGAGGGGAAAACCATTGCCACATGGACTTATTCATCTTGTTTTATTTGGATACATTTCAACATAATTATTTAAAGACTTCTGTCAGCAGCAATCTTAAACTCTGTAGAAGTGCTTAGGTTAATGCTATAAAGGATTTGCGTGCTAATCCCCACACGATGACACTGAAGCTGTATCTTCGCGGTGCCATGTTCCTTTGGGGGAGCTCATGTTTTGTCTGATGCAGAAACATAATCATGAAATACAAGGTGAAGGAGAACGTGAGTCTTCTGGACCATACGTGGGGCCGGCTGTTGTAGTGTCCATTTCTGTTAGTAGCCACAGCAACGTGCCCAGCAGGTGGAAGGTACTTTGTGTATTTGAAAGGCAAAGAATGTGAAATGACTGGTTCGTGGCTACTTAATACCAGCTCTATCTCTCTGAACAGGTTTTTCAAGTGAGCAATTTGATGTAAAGGTTAAAGTCAGAACATGTTACAACTAAGATTTATTGAGTCTAAAACAAAATATAGACCTAACTAGTTATCACTGCATACACTCCAGTCATTTGTGTACTAGTAGTATAAATAAATTACTGGAGGGCATGGCTGAGAATTGAACTCTCTGTTGTGAACAAAGTGTGACTCGCAAACTAACAAGTGATTTACATATGCCCCAGACACATTTGGAATAACAGATAGCTCTGCCCGCAGACACAATAAGTAGTAGATATTTTATAGTGATGAGTGAGCTCAAGGAAGCTTTGGCTCAAACTCAGACTTCACAAAAAACACACACACACACCATGCAGACATAGTCAGACATGGACAGCTTGTCTAGGTCTCCTCCACTGATGTGTTTGCCCAGTCTGGAAAACTATCGCACAGCAAACATCACATAGGAGCTGGGTTACTCCTTCAACACGGCAATCACGTATTTAGTTTGGTTTTTCCTTATAAACTTAAATATCATAAAACACTGTTTAGCCATATCACCTTACTTTGTAAAACTCTTTATGAGGGGCTGCCTCTAGTTTCTAAGCCATTGCGATGTTTTAGTGCATTCTGAGACTATTTAGAGTGAGTTACTGTTTCTATCCATAATAGAGTAGTTGTGCTATGAGCCACTACAGCTCGCTTTTATCATGATTCATTTTCCTTGACTGCGCATGAGAATTACAAAGTGTTTGTTCTCTTTAAACTCTATTGAACAAACTCCCACTGAACACTTCACAGGTTCAGCCAAGTGTTGTCAAGTTTCTTGGTAACTGAGCTCAATGAGGGTCCCAGAGGATCAACTCACCATTGGACCTCCATATATATATAACAGTAAGCGGTTATTAACGGTTCCTAAGAATCACCACCTTTCAACCGTTTACAATAGTTCATCGGGGCTAACGCTGCATACTAAATCACAAGCGGTATGTGTAGAAAACAGGTGTGACCATGGAGAAATCAGGCGTTGACATGACCATGAACTAATCATATTACTCCATCTCTGTGACTTCCTCTTAGTTTGTGTTCTTGTTACCATCAACTACAAGTACATCTGCTTTTCCCACACTTCCCACTGTTAAGCTGTGGATCTACTTTCACTGGGTCAACAACTAGCAGAATAAAACGCATAGCAGTGCTGTGATACGGGACAATCAACTGTACACTATTAGCATCAGGATCCAAAACAAACACCCATCAAGCACCAAAAGTGAGATTTTCCTTTTGCAGATTAACAATCAGAAAGCCACACTGAGAGGTAAATGTTTATATGGAAATAGTCATAGAATAAAGAAAAACCTATGCTGACAATCTTGGTGTTTTGGTGTCATCTCCAGACATGCTGCCTCTGTCCTTTGCCACCTGCAGCGGAGTTGAAAACACACAAAAACAGGGACTTCATGGTACATTCACATGCACTTCATAGACATAGACATACAAATGTATATTTGAAAGGCCACAAAGTTTGTCTTTTCTTTGTTTTGCCCATAAACACCCAGTGTTACTCTTGTGGCTGTTCCCAAATCAAAATTTTCTCTAGATTTCCCCTTTCTCAAAATGATTTATCACCATTTATTACAATACTATCTTCTGTATTTTGTGTTTTTTCAAGGGAAACCATGTGATTTCTTGTATTTAATTCATTGACCATGTAGACGTTCATAGACGCTTAGATTAAAGTTGAGGGTTATTATATCAGAAACAGAAGAAAACGGAAGAAAAAGTGACTTTTTCAGCGAAGACATCAAAAACTGAATGTAAAAACAAGTGTCTTCATCCACTTTCATTGATCAAACTCCATGTGTTTACTGATGAATCGGTGTTGTAGACGATGACGGTGTTTCCACGGTAACTACAGAGCATCAGAACGTCCAAATGGGTCATATCTGATGACCGTGAAAATGTGACAAACTGCATTTTCCACCAATTATTTACATGTATTGATAGGATTAGTGGATCAGAAGTTATTAAATATTTTAGATCAGTAGATGGTTTTGATCGTGGGATGCTGTTTGGGTCTCTATGGGTTACATAAATATGCCTGTATCTTGTTCTTACACTTCAGCATTTCTAATAAAAACGTGCTAAACCACCATAATCATCCCATTCAGTTCTACATGGGCAGATTTTACAAAAAAAATGATTAAAGCAAACTGCGACTGTTCTTATCCGACATGCCCCCAAGTAGCTCTGTAATAATTTTCAGGGTTGTTTACTGTAGGATTTTTATCTACTAGCCCCTGTGGCCTGTGAATCAGAAGGTTAGTTTTGGATACCAGTCCTCAATTTTCAGCACAAGACCACTATGACAAAGTGACGAACCGCTGTGATGTCATAAACACAATTCAGTTTATTGTGTTCCTGAAGAGGCGGTTATAAAAACAGATGTTATGGTAATTCAGGTGCCTGGAAAAGAATAAATGTATCTTTTAGGTCTTAAATTGAAAAAGTTTGGGAACACTTCATCTGTGTACTTCGATGTTCAGTGGGGATACTTTGCAGATTTTTGTGCACTCCACTGGAAGCATTTGAGTGTGTGATATTTAGTGATATCTAGTGATGGATGCAGGTTACAACCAACTGAATAACCCCTGTTTAACCCTAACCTACTGGAGGCTGAAAGAAAGGCACAAGTCCCTCATTACATCTAGTGATAGTTTTTCACTTTCTGGGATATGTTGTCAGCTGGAGCTTGGACAATAACACTGCACACTCCGATATATAGTAGGTGATGGTGGTGAACCTTAACACTGGATGTCACCTCTTATAAATGGAAAAATGAGAAATGGAAGTCTGTTCTGTGCAGCTGTAGAAATATGGTGGCACAACATAGTAGACACCGTGAATGGCATCTAGCTCCTGTATACCCTGATGAAAATATAATTATACATTTCAGCAATTAGATAATCGTACATGTACACATATTGCATCTTTAAATAAGGCTCCTAAAAAGTCAAACTTAGGAAGAGCATCTACAGGGTCTACACAAAGAAGCACCTGGACAACCTGTACATACAGTTGTGCTCATAAGTTTACATACCCTGACTGAATGCACATGGGACGGTCTTGGATGTTCCAACATGACAATGA
>JAPQRP010000008.1:6190835-6216768 GCA_037367295.1 Apogon hyalosoma
CAGAGGATGAAGAACTAGGGTATGTAAACTTATGATCAGGGTCATTTGGATAGTTTCTGTTGTCAGTATGATTTAAACAGAGCAAACACTTTTTTTTTTTTTTCATACCGGTAATAAATGGGTTCACCAAACCACTAGCCACAAGTGAAAGAAAAGTTTTTGTATTATCATTCATTTTCTCTGAAAAATGGCCAAAGAATCACAAATTCTGCTAGGACATGTAAACTTAAAGCACAACTGTATAACTACCTTTTTGGCATGATCCCTTGGAGGAAGCACCACTTGAGTGTGCAGCTTGTGTAGCAAACGTTTACCAGCTAGTCTCCCCGTTAGGCTCAACAAACACCAGGTACATCTTTTCAAGTCTGCAAAAGTCTTTCCTCCAACATCTGAGGGGAGGTGTTTAATCAGCTGAGGTGAGGCACCCCTTATGAATCAGAAGTGGGTGCTGCTTGTGTATGTGCTCACACTGGATGGATCTGACCCCTTTCAGTTCCCCCACCGACTCATCTGTCTCTCAACACACAGCGTTTCCAAGCAGGGGGGCAGAGGATCCAGCTCCTCTTCCAGTGCTCAAAGGAAACATCTGACTGTGTTTCAGACTTTGATTTGCATGGATCAAAGTCACTCTTTAAAAGGCGAAAGAGACCTTTGGAAATTTACGATAAGCCTCTGACACATGGCTGACTACCAAATGTCTGCAATACTGACCACAGTGAGCTTAAGCTGCCTCTTTACTGCTGCTGCACTCTACGCACATACACACTTTTCTTTGGCATTTGATAAAATGTCATTCCTTTACACAGGGGCTGATTGCTTCATTATAACTTGATTCAGTTTTTTCACCCTTCACAGCAGGGGTTATTAGCTGCAGGTAAGACAGCTTTTCTTCTTTTACCTTAAACCCATCTATTTTTCCCCACTGAGTGAAACTCTATTTTTACAGAGTGTGGGTGTTATGCTGGTCTTGCCTCTCAGCTCTTATGTGCATTGAATCAGCGCTGTTATGCAAGGCTCTGCCCCATCCTCTTCCCGATGAGAGACACTCTAACTCCCACACCTCCACCTTTCTGCCTACACACTCTTCAAGTGCACACAAAGTCTATCAGCCTGCACTAAACAGTGTACGCCTCTGCTTAGTGGAGTGACTTTAAACGTCCATTTGTGTACACTGTGTTAATAATGTTTGCCAAATGACTTCTGCTATATTTCCTCCCATTAAAAAGATCTCAACATATCATCTTACCCCCTGCCTGCAGGCTTGTTCATTCAGGGCTTTGACCCAAGTTCTCTGCCAGTGCTCTCTGAAGGACTTGAAGGAGAACAGAGATGTCAACAAGCCTTTAACTCCAGCCTCAGACGCAGATCGTCCATCCCGGCCCGAGCGCAGGTTCTCGAGGAAGCCCCACACACCTCCAGACTGCTTCTTCTGTGCCTGTGTGGGGAAAAAGTGCTGCCAGGCTGTTTCTTTCCTGTACTGCGTGGCTGTCTTCTTGGCTCTCCAAAGCCGCAGGACTGTCAGGGAGTACTGGAAGAGCCATGCCAGCACGATGAGTAAGGAGGCGAGGAAGAGAGCCACCAGGCACAGCCACCCCAATTCCTGGAGCTCCATCAGCATCTCCTGGAGCCTCTCATGTCATCAAATGGAAATAGCAGGACTGTCAGTCACAGCAGGTCAGACCCCTTCAGCCTGTGAATGGCAGCAAAGAGACTGTGATGCATGGGGTACTAAAAGATCTGATCACACAACACATGAAAGCATGAGCTTACACATTTATTTGCCAGTTTTAGGTCACATTAAACACATTGAGTATGAAGGAGAAGGCTGAGAAACGGAACTGCGTTACTTGAATACATTATCGGGTCGATGCAGCGCAGGTTCACACAAACTCAACGTCGACATTTTCAGCAGTGGAATAAAAGCACAACCTACCTGCTCTCAACTTAAACGGACCGAGCTGCGGGTTGCAACGAATTCAAAACAGGGAATCGGTAACATGAAGCGGGTTCCTTCATGGCGATGTGCAGCGGTGCCCACAACAACAAACGTGTTTGTCATCAGCGATGTTTTCATTGACTTCCTTTTTGCTGTCACTTATCGATTCCAAAACAGAGGCTCGAGCTGTGCGTTAATGCATCAGCGGCTCTGCGAGGTTTCAAATCTCCGCCGATCGTACCCTCCTACCTCTGGCACCTCACCACCACAGACTGCTGACAACACTGACGCTCGGACACAGACCGACAGGAGCCGGCAGAGGGCGCTGCAGGGGCGGACACCACCGGAGACGACCGGAGGCAGGAGGAAGAGAAGGATACGGCCTTCAAAATAAAAGCCCGACGTGTTTAAAAAAACAAACAAAACAAAAACAAACAAACATGGTTATTTACGGGCGAATTGAAGTACAAGACGTGTTAGAATGTAGCTCATTCGGGTATATAAGTATAAATGACAATAATAAATGTATTAAGAGCGTAAGAATGTGTTTATTTTGTGGAATAGAAGAGTCAACACTAGCTATATATCATCACATCTTATACTCACGTTTTTTCATTTATTCATTCATTCATTCATTCAAGCCTCAATAGTCATGCTTCCTTTAAGCCTCAAATTACTGAACTTTCTCTCATTTACAATGATGTCTGACAAATGTGAAATTAAGAACCTCCAAAAAGATCCATCCATCCATCCATCCATCCATCTTCTAAAATGTTTAATCCATAGTTTATCCCAGCTACCTTCTGGTAAAGTTAGGGTACACCCCAGATGTATCACCAGTTCATTGCAGTCCAAACAGAAAAAAAATAATTAAAATAAGTACATACTAAGTAAAGAAATAAAGAAGTAAGAAAAAATACACAAGTGGTTTGAAATTGTTGTCTTAATATGTTCAAAATTGCTGATCTTATTGGAGTTTTTTTTTCTCTACTTTGTGCACACAAACTTTCCTTGTTATGAATTAACCTGTGTTACTTGAAGCTTGAGGCAGTCAGTTTTGGTGGTCCAATTAAGCCTAGATTTTATAATGTACAGAGAGGTGAGTGTCCAGTAAGAAATTTATGGCTGAGAAGTTGAAGATCATCATACCTCTGTGCCAGAGAGGACCAACCACCTTTATTGCACATAATATTATGGTGAGTGCCGTATGAATCACCGGAAATGAGATTTCAGGGTGGAAGCAGCAGCATGTCTGTAGATTAATCCCCCATAATATAAGACAGAAAGACAGAACGCTTGAAATATTGATTCAATTCAGAGGAATGTTATGTCACTGAAGCTCTTTTTCCCCACTCTGTGGTGTATGTCAAGTGTAACAACTTATCAGTGGTGAGACAAGAAAATTAAATGTACCTATTGATGACAGCATTGTACACTCTTGGCGTTTTCTCAATCATATTCATTTCATGAGGTAGTCACCTGGAATGGTTTTCAGTTAACTGGTGTGCCTTGTCAAGAGTGGATTTATGGAATCTCCTGCCTTTCTGATGTGTCTGAGACCATCAAATGTGCACAGTTATGGTTCAAAGCTCTATACGGTACACCACCCTAGTCGACTACTGCTCTAATTCATATAATGACAAGAACCATTCACTTTAAGTAAAGAGAAACAACAGTCCATCATAAGCTGAACACATGAAGGTCAGTTAATACGGAAAATGTAAAGATCCTCAAATGCAGTCACGAAAACCATTATGTGATGACGTGATGAAACATAAAACAACAGAGGTAACGAAAGCTACCTTTGCTGCACCTCAGATTAAAACCCACAGAAATGCATCAGAGTTCAAGCAGCACATCTCAAGCGGTTGATCTTAACATAAACTATTCAGCAAAAACAACAACAGAACCTCTTGGGTGAGAAACAGAAGGTAAATAATTTGATTAAGTTAAGTATGTCAAGTTAAAGCTCTTCTCTGCCTCTTATTTTGACAACAGGTGGCTGAATGAACTAATGACATATATATATATATATATATATATATATATATGTATGAAGATGTGACTTCCCTGTTAAGTTTTCTGCTGCTGTGTGTAATAGCAGGAAACTGTACTGATGAGCTTTGTGTGTATCAACAGATTAAAAAGATGACACATTTATTATTCTTCAGAAATAATTAGAAAGCCTTATAATAACATATATAAAAATACAAAACATATACATTCTGATTTATTTATTTTTTTATTCAATTTTCGGAGTGATACGCACACTATCTAGACTACGTAATACTTTATTTTGAAGGGACTGATAGGAAGTTGTGGTTCTTAAACGGTTAAACTGATTTTCAGACGTGGAGTTAAGACAGAGCCTCACGTATAATATAACAAAACCTAATGAAATACTGTATGGACCACAGCCCAGACTTATGGATTCATTGCTGTGTAACACCGAGATTACGGAGGTGTATTTTGCTCTAAAATGACGGTATGACATGTTTTGTTTACAGTAAAGACAGCCAAAGCTCGTCCATCGATCGTGGAGAAACTAACGTCATATTAGCCAGAAACGAGACTTGACCCGTCAGGAACAAAAACCACAAAATGACTGAAAAAATGTCACCGGTTCCCGTCCTGCCGCTTGTGATTAACTGTTTTATGTCTGTGCTCGGATGCTTGGCCACAATTAAACTTATCCCTGCTTTTAAAGAGCATTTCATCTCAGCTAGATTGTACGGAATGGACCTAAACAAAACATCCAAAAAGGAAGTGTAAGTCAGTATGTTATTTATCCAGTGGTGGTCTGTGATCCTCCAGTCTGGTCATTGTCGTGTTTTTGATCAATGTCAGTACATGTACTTCCATTTGCCTTTATTTGTTGTCTTCCTGTTACCCAGTCCAGAGTCCCAGGGGGTCATCAGTGGGACGGTCTTCCTCATCATCCTCTTCTGCTTTATCCCAGTGCCTTTCCTTAGCTGCTTTGTAGGAGACCAGTGCATGGGTTTTCCACATGATGAGGTATTTCACACTGATAATAAATAAACCTCTGTATTTTTCTATTAAACCATACATTTGCCTCTAATTTCTCTTTGTTTTTTTGTCAGTTTGTACAGCTGATCGGTGCACTCCTGGCCATCTGTTGCATGATCTTCCTTGGCTTTGCTGATGATGTGTTGAACCTGCGGTGGAGACACAAGCTCCTGCTTCCCACCATGGCATCCTTGCCCTTGCTCATGGTCTATTTTACCAACTTTGGCAATACAGTCATTGTGGTGCCCAAACCATTTAGAGCCCTGCTTGGACTGCACTTGGATATGGGTTGGTTGTTTTGTTCTTCATATCCATACTCTTTGCACTAGTTATACACATTGCCATCATGTGTTATGGTTAAAGTTGTTACATGTCATATTGATATTCCTAAATCTCAAGAGCAGGAGGCCACCACATACCAGAATACACTTACAACTACCAAAAACACTACCAAATTAATGCTATGTATCCACAGACTTTATCACTCACTGAATAAAGTATGAAACTGATTGTTTACACACATCCGTTTTATACTCACGCTGGTGTATGAATGTGTATGAATGTTTGGTGGTGGTCGGAGGGGCCATTGGCACGGACTGACAGCCACACTTCTGTCAGGCTGTGCCAGGGCAGCTGTGGCTACATATGTTGTTTACCACCACCAGAGTGTGAGTGAATGTATAATGGATCCATTGTATGCGTTTTGAGTATGTGTTAATAGAAAATCGCCATCTAATCCATTATTTATTATTATTACTATTATTATTATTATTATTTTGATATCACTGAGTCTCCTTCTTCAAACAAAAACTTGTAGCTGGTTATTTTGATAGTCAGTTAAAATAACATTGTGTTCTGTCTTAATGTGTTGGGTCAGCCAATAGTTTACATTATAACGCTATTAGCTTAGCTCATGATATACTATGGTTGTTATTAGACAGAAAACAGCCATGGTAAAACTACATATCACCACTGTTTTTTTATAGTTTGTACAACTTAACAAATATAATAACATCAATCATAACTTGACCCTTCCGTTGCCTTCCACATCCACATCCCACAGATGAAGGTAACGGAATGGGGTCAGATTGACCCTAAGTGAACTCACTGTGTAGTAGAAATGCTGCAATTACAGTCAAACTCCATTCTTTTTATTTTGAGCTGTGTCAAGTGGTGAAAACAATACCAGTGCTTCTAGCTTTTATCACTGTGTCACTTTCTTAGACTCTAAAAATAGTTTCTTAACAGTTTTCATCCCATCTCTTTACTTTCTGACATTTTAGTCAAAGGGCCTGTTCCGTTCGTTCACAACACCATTAGAGATCTGTAGTGACTCCTTCTTCCCTAGTGGTCACATAAAACCAACAGACCATTGGTATGAATATATTCAGTTCATATCTCTACAGTCCAATACATTGTTGTCTTCAGCATAAAATCAGAGTTCTTTATTCAAAACACACTTAACCAAGATATTATACAAATGAAAGTCACCCACATCTCAAGAACTTCAATTTTTAATCATTTTCGTAGGTATGGCTTGTCACACTGTATTATAAGTTATACTTTCAATGTCACAGAGATGCTCCCACTTCATGCTCCCACTTACAAATCATATTTATACATCAGGGACTGTGGACCATTCCCACAAAAATCATGACTCATATCTCATTTGCAGTATCTTGTCAGCATAATTTAGATCATTCAGCCCTGGTTGCATTAGCCCTGTCCATTAGGGTTCTATGCTTGATTACTTATCCTATACTACATCAACCCGAATCTTAAGTGATGTTCTTTTCTTTTGCAGGTATTCTCTACTATGTTTACATGGGAATGCTTGCTGTTTTCTGCACAAATGCAATCAACATCTTAGCTGGAATCAATGGCATCGAGTCTGGCCAAGCGCTGTTTATTTCTGGCTCCATCATTATATTTAACCTCCTGGAACTCAGTGGTGTGTGGTTGTTTCTTTTCTCTTCATCAATACAGATTATACTGTTTTATACAGCAAATGTTATGTTTTTTTTTTTTTTTTTTTTACTGTCTCATGAAGCTTTCATATATAATATTCCAAGTAAGTAATATAGATTTATATTATTTAGTTGAAGAAATATAAGTTCTTATGTAGCAGAAATCATCAAAACTTGTGCCATGGGAAATAATAGAGGAATTAAAGAATCTATCAATCGTTACAACAAAAAAAAATAATTTTTTTTACTGAATGGGATACTGTAAGATTTAATCATGTTGATATTTCACACACCTTTTGTAATGTGTTTTGTATACTTTATTTTTCAGGAGATTACCGTGATGACCATGTTTTCTCCCTGTACTTCATGATACCATTCTTCTTCACCACATTAGGACTGTTTTACCACAACTGGTGAGTTAAAAACCTCCACTGTCAGGATGATTATTGGAAAGACAGAAAGGAGAAGTGTATTGATGTCAACATGCTACACTGCTTCCTCACAGGTATCCCTCATCTGTATTTGTGGGAGACACTTTCTGCTATTTTGCTGGGATGACCTTTGCTGTAGTAGGCATCCTGGGACACTTCAGCAAAACTATGCTGCTGTTCTTCATTCCCCAAGTGGTTAACTTCATCTACTCCCTGCCTCAGCTCTTCCATATCATCCCTTGTCCCAGACATCGACTCCCCAGGTAACATGATGCTCATATTATTCCCAAAATTTGCTCCTGAACTATTGTCATTCACAGTTTATGCTCATATTG
This sequence comes from Apogon hyalosoma, assembly GCA_037367295.1. Taxonomy (NCBI): domain Eukaryota; kingdom Metazoa; phylum Chordata; class Actinopteri; order Kurtiformes; family Apogonidae; genus Apogon; species Apogon hyalosoma. Next base: position 6,198,532 of record JAPQRP010000008.1, read on the forward strand.
TATCTTTACTGTTGTTTTTTTCTTATTTGTCCCTCTTCCACCGTTGCTGGCGATGAAAGGCTAAACCCAGATACAGGCAAGCTGGGGATGAGCTACTCTAAATTTAAAAGAAAGGACCTCTCTAAGTTAGGTCATCTAATTTTGAAGGTAAATATCTTAATGTTTTACTCATGTATTTTATTTTGCATATACTTACCATATTCTTGACTTTAATTTGAGTAAATGTTTTAAACAATCCAACATTAATAAAGGACATTATTAATATTTGAGACTGTGTCTAGGTGGGTAAACATCCACATCTATCAAATCAGTGGCTAGCTTCTTTATTTAAAGCTTTTTCTTCCTCAACAGGTGGCAGAGTTATTGAAGCTGCTAGAGGTGCGACGGGACCCGAAGGGAGAAGATGAATTTATTGAGTGCAACAACATGACCTTAATAAATTTAGTACTAAAATTACTTGGTCCCATCCATGAGAGAAATCTTACAGTCATCATGCTCATTATACAGGTATATTACAGCATCTGCATCATCCAAATACCTTAGAAAAGTTTTCTCATTTATTATTGTTTACTCTGGTGCTCATTTTTGCATCTCTCTCTCAGGTGATGGGAAGCACTATGGCTTTTGGAATCCGTTATCATCTAGTTCGTCTCTTTTATGATGTCTAGATGACTCAGCAAGAAAAGGAGAGAAAGCTGCCTGAGAAAATATGATGCTGTTTGTTATGGAACTATTTTACAGGCTTATGGTTCTTCTGTCTTTTAACAGAGTCCATTGCCTCACTGTTACTTTTCTGCCTCACTCTTAACATGCAGTAAAGACCCAGTGAAAGTTAATTTCACATTTTCACATAAAAAAAATTAATGATTAAGGGTCTAATGCAGTCTTCTTTTGGATGCACCTTCCATCATGGGTATCAGTGATTACAAGCAGGAAGAGGTTATTTTGGAAAATGGTTATTTGTCATCATTTCCAAATGTGTATTTTTGTACCGCAGTCCAATAAGCAAAGGAATAGTAGTATGTCAAAACAATGTAGAGTAAGGAAAGTTTGTTTTTTGTGGCAGCAGAGCAAACGCCACAGTCTGACCGCTCCTGAACTGTTACCAAAGATAACAGTGTAAAAATTAGAAGTTCTCTTTGGTGATTTTTTTTTCTCAATGATCCATTGCTTGATCCTCTGATAAAATAAATTAACTCACATTACCATCAATCCATACAGCAAGTGGGGAAACTATAATTTTCTCTACCTCAAATAAAGAATAAATGCGCACACAATGTTTATAGTGAATAAAGTAATGAAAAAAGGAGATGATGAAATGTAGCCACGTAACTGAAGGAATATTGGTAAGATGATCTGAGATTACAGCGTCTGGGTTGTTGTAAAGGTTACTTTTGTTATATGGGAGGTGGAGGGACTGTTGACTACAACAGTATGATTTAATTGTTTCAATATTCTGCATATTATGGGGTGCAAAGTTGTATTTTTATGACTGACAAACATTTTTGCCCTAAGGGTTCAGTATGCATCAATGTGAAGTCAAATGGCACTGGACTATTTTGTTTATGAACATAATTACACATGAACAGTTGTTTACTGTTAAAAAGGAAAGATTCAGCTTGATAAATAAAATCTCTGGAAAAAAAATGCCAGATTTCTTTGTTATTATTTAAAACATAAATGAAAAATAAGGGACCATTGTATACTGTGTTGAATATGTCCAAAATACAAGACCAACTAGTGGAAGGCACAGCTGTCAATCAAAAAGTAATACATTTATTTGTTTTTGGATAGATATACATTTATTGTCTTTTTCCTGTACATTCAGTATCTTTTCTTGAGGATGTTGAATGAAGGGGAGAAGATCCCCTCCGGTATACCCATGAGAAAACATGAATTACAGCATCACAGAACTTAGTCCAACAGAGAAGGTGTGTTTCAGCTTCATGATGTGCTGTGTTACTGTTAATACAAACAACAAACAGTGATTGAAATAAGTTTTGATGCCAAATGACTTGAGGCTTCAGTAATAATAATTTTTAAAAATAATATTTTGATAAATTATTCAACAGATTGTCTTTTTGTCTTTTCATCAGACAAAAAAAAAAAAAATCTGATTTATGGATTCAGAATCAGTGTTTCTGTTAGATCAAATCACACATTATTCTCCTGGTAGCAAAATCAGTGGGCAGTGACCCAGGGATATTTAATTTTTTTTTTTTTTAAATGAAAAGAAAATAAATAAATCCAAGGTGCATATATAACGACTTGGTCTGGTATGTTGTGACCAAGAGTGATATCACGTAAGCCTACAAGAAAAAAAATTCTGTTATAAATTCTTTTATAAAATCCTCTTCTTTAATATTTACATAATTTCATTTAATTTTTTATAAAATTTTTGGCCGTTTTTCATTAATGTGTAACCCCATAATTTACATGGGCACCGCAACGGTGTTAAATCCCGGAACCTTTATTCTATTGATTGTTTCCAGTGAAACATACATGAGTGCTGCACAGCCCGCGTTTCTGTGATTGGCTAAATGACATTTCCATGTTTACATCATTATAGTGCCTCTAAAATAACAAGCCAGTACATTTAAGTGTCTTCTGTAAATATACATTTCGCTGTGTATACCTTGTTCTTGTTTAATATGTGAGAATAATCGCGTTACTTAAGTTTTATTTCAACTAGTCAAGGTTTTATGAGTGCTGGTAACATTTCACACCAAACAGCAGTTGGTGTTAGCTAGCACCTGGTACATGGCAGGTGGCGGTCAAACCTGGGGAAAACGACGGTTGTAGCGTCCTTTTGTGAGAACCAGTTCATTTAGCGCAGCTCACAGAAATGCCGCCGAACAAAAGGATTCAGAAAAAAACTCTGAAACTGGACTGTGAATGGGGCTCCTGTCAAGAGACTTTCAGTCAGATGGAGAACTTCTGCAAACACATCGAGGGTCACCTGAGCGCCGTGAACATGGCGGAGGACGTAGAAGACGAGGATGGTGAGAACTTCAGAGTATTCTATTGTACATTCTGTCCGTGGTAGGGCAGAGTAATGTGGAATAACATTTTTAGAATATAAAAATGTTTGTTTGTAATTATCCTCATGTAAATAATTACAAATCAGTACTAATTTCAAATTTAGATACTGATTGAGTACGGATACTGATTTAGTTCAGACTGAAAGTTAACGAAATGAGATGGATAATTGTTTTAAAATGATTCTACATCCGCAGAACATGATAACCACTTGTCAGTAGACTATTTCACAGACGTAACATGAGAGCCTTCAAAGCAATTATTATTATTATTATCATCATTATTGAAGTGTTTTCAAACTTAAGACGCAGAAAACATATACTGTGACATAAAGTTAGCAATATGAAAGTATGGTGCAAAAACAATAATTGTCATTGTTTTTATTGTTTGCCTAGAATCTGGAGAACATGTAATAATTTGTTCCCTCTTGGCACAAACTGAAGCACACTGTTTTTTAATGAAACTCAAACCTTCAAATTCTGTTTTGTTTTGTACAAAGGAATGCAAAACTGCCTCTGGAGAGACTGTGGTTTCTGCTCTGCTGATGGTCCTGAGGAGTTGAGACGGCATGTGTTTTTTCACTGTTATCATATTAAACTGAAGCAGCTTGGTCAGCAGGTGCTCAATGCCCAACCAGAAATTGGTTCTTGCTCCATTGGATACCACAACCGGAACATCATCCCTGATATCCCAGACAGTTTTATCTGTCTCTGGGAGGATTGTGATGTAAGTGTCACATATATTTATTAATTATAAACCAGTTAGTCAGGAAAGTCCTAGATAGTTAATCAAATTTTATTGCAGACTATGGTCCAGGTAAAAAAAAAAAACAAGCCAAGACACAGAATAAGCATCACTCAAAAATTACAGTAAATAAAGCCAGAAGCACAATGTGCATTATTTTAAAAGACTATAAATCACCATACCAAACTGTGTGAATTTTCTTTCAGTCTTCAATTGCATGTTGTCTAAAACCATGTGCTTGACTGACACATAGATAACAATTTCATTTTCAGAGTCATCAGGCAGGCAAATTAATTTATACATAAGTTTTTAAAGAATAGCCTCTATTTACTCCTGCAGTTACGAACACCACCTATGTCTCCTCAGTTATAAACTCATATCACCATAAACACTTTAAGCTAGTTTTTCTCTTGACTACACGTGTGTAGGATTGAGTGGTGTAACTAGTGGTTAAAAACCTGTCTCAAGTAAAGGTGTGACACTCATTAACCTATAACTAATTCAAGTCTTCACTGAACAGGTGATTATAAAGATGTATGAATACATTGCTGGAAAACATTTAATTCCCAAAGAACTATTTTGTCAATGATTAATCAGTTTTTTTGGCCTTAATGAATTCATGTATGTAATTATGACATTTCCTGTTTCTAAGTCAATCATTCATTTCTTTGTATTTGTGTATGTGTTTTAAGCAATCACCGTATGAAAACCCAGAATGGTTTTATCGCCACGTAGAGATGCATAGCCTGTGTGTAGATATACCAGCAGGAGAGTGTGATTTCCCAATACGTTGTGGATGGAAAGGTAGTTTTTTTTTTTGTTTTTTGTTTTTTTTTTCTTAAAACTTGATTGTTTTGAAATGAGAGCAATATTCTTAAAATTACACAACTGAATTATTGTGTTTATCTGTTACACTTTCTCCAGATTGTGAAGCTACCGCTAAAGGACGTCCTAAGCTGAGGGAACACCTGCGCAGCCACACCCAAGAAAAAGTAGTGGCGTGTCCAGGCTGTGGTGGCATGTACGCTAGCAACACTAAGTTATTTGACCACATCATAAGGCAAAGTGCCATGGAAGGTAATGATGAAGATTGACAGAATTTAAAGCTACTTTTTATTCCAGTTATTACATCAGTAATTATTTTTGACATTTTCTCTGTATGTTGTTGTACTGCAGGTCAGAGATTCCAGTGTTCGCATTGTTCGAAACGTTTTGCAACAGAAAGGCTACTGAGAGACCACATGAGGACCCATGGTCAGTACCTTCTTCATGATGATATTACCAGTGACTGAAGTCAATTTCACACAGACTTCTAAAGTTTGAAACCAAAGTCGTGATCCTGAAGAAAATCAAAGATTCACAATAGGTGGAAACCACTTGTTATTTTTGCAGTGAAACCATAGAATACATTCTGGGGAGGGGGACTCACACTTTATGCATGCAGTTCAACCTCTCAAGTATCCAGTGGCTGGTTTTAGGATGAAGTGTCGTATAGTATGTGTCTTTCCTCAGTATTTGTGACATAGCACACCTGTCACTAAGAAGTGCAATGTTATTTTTAGCCATTCTCCTGGTGAAATGCAGATGTACTTAGTGTTTTCTGTCCTTTGGGATAATGCCAACTTTTCTGAACAGCAAATTAACTCACTGTTACTGTCCTCAATCCAATTTTCAGACACTACAAATTATATCCAGTTCCAAACAGCCAAAAGACCCTTTCAGTTTGATCTTGTACTGGAGTGAATTGGCAAAGATGAAGCTTCACCTTATCTTGTTGTGAATCTTTGGTCTGACCTGGACTTTACTTGATCACAAGTCTGTTAGCTGTTTTGTCCCAAATAATTAAGTCCTACATGCTTTCAAGGATTAAAAAGACTTTTATTCCAGTTGACCATGTGTTGGAGTGGTGTCCACGACAGTGTTGACTATTAACAGCTCTATAATATTTTAGGTGTCTGAAGCTAATTTCTGGTCTTTCTCTTGGTTCATACAGTGAGTCACTACAAATGCCCACTGTGTGACATGACTTGTCCATCACCATCATCGCTGCGTAACCATATTAAATTCCGCCACAGTAATGAGAAGCCATATAGCTGTGAATATTGCGAATACAGGTATCACAGTCTCTGAAGTTATAGCCGGCACATGTCGGTATTTACACCCTTCTTGAGAAGTAATTTAGTTGACTTCACATTGATGTATTGATTTTACATTTATAGCTGTAAGAATCTGATTGACTTGCGTAAACACCTGGATACGCACAGCAGTGAACCAGCGTTCCACTGTGACTTTCCTGGCTGTGGCTTCACCTCGCGTACACTCTGCACCATGAAGATTCACCACAAAAGAGAACATGAGGTGAATGAGCACACAGAATTTTAATATACTTTGCACTCAGGCAAGTCATTTTCACATCTAACATTGTTGTCTCTGTCGTCTGTGTGTAGGGGGATTTTGTTGCCCGGTACAAATGCCATGTGTGTGGGCAGTGCTTCACCAGGGGGAACAATCTAACTGTTCATCTGCACAAAAAGCACCAGTTCAAATGGCCCTCTGGGCACCCCAGGTTTAGGTAAGACTTGCATCAGTGCAAAATATAAATAAGCCCACTAAGGTGAATTTGACCTTTTTGAAATTGCACCAATTGACTCTCTTTCAGGTACAAGGAGCATGAGGATGGGTTTATGCGGCTGCAGCTAATTCGCTATGAGAGTGTAGAACTTACAGAACAGCTGATGAGGGAAAAACAAAACGGACAGTCAGTGGCAGAGGAGGGCAGCGGCCAGGAGATGTGTGAGGCATCATCAGTCCCTACAGAGATGCAGGTTGAACTGAGGGGAGTGCTGCTGGAGGAGCAGAGGACTGAGGAACTGGTCAGCAGCACAGAGCAGGGTGCTCAGGAACAGGGCATGCTGTATGTTTTCACCGGAGATTTAACACCAGCAGGGGAGGACACTGTCATGTTGCAGCTCCAGGACTCTGCTCAGGAGCAAGGAATTCAAGTGGTTTGACTGCCAGACCTGAGTGAACACACTGTACACAAATGAACATTTTGTACCATTTCCTGAAGACATAACAAACATATCATGTGAAGGATCATCACAAAATGTTGCACTGATTTAAGAAGAAATCTAATAAAAGTCTAAATGACAGAAATGATGCATCATAATTATAAGCCTATAAGTGACAAACTTATACCTCATGATTTCTGTCTTTTCATTGTATCTTGTGTTGTAACATCAGACATGCATACTAAAGCTGAATTTCATAGTTCCACCGAAAAAAGAAAATAATCATTAGTCACATCTGTAATAGTTCACTGGTAAACTGTTCACAAAAGTCACCTCAATAGATTTTAGGGTGATAATATCTATTGAGGTGACTTGTGGCTAGGCGAGTGTGCATTTATGATGCATAAACATACAGATAAATTTTATTAATCCAAAGGGGAAAATCAAGTGTCCAGTTCAAGGAAGTAAAATAAAGCAAAAACATACAAAAGGTTATCTAGTAAACTGCTACTTCAGTAAACTTTCAGTTATTTAAAAATGTACATTTAATTTATTTTATAGTTTATATATTTTTGTTTGTAGCTCTGTCAGGTGCTTTTAGTGTTGCATGTTATTCCTCTTATTGACTTAGAGCATTTTTAAAGATGGAATATGGATAGTTTTTTTATTTGTGGTATACAAGCTTCTACATTGTGTCCTCATTCTCTGCCAGTTCAATGTCACCACCTGCTGGAAAGAGTTAAGTACTGTAGCTACTGGGTTGTTTATCAAAAATATCAGCTCAGCTTTAAGTAGCTAAATGAGTGTAAGGAGGTCTGTAAACTAAAAAAGAACTAAATGTTTCTTTAGTAATGGTGACTCAAAGTTATGTGCTTATGTGTCCACTCAAATGGTACACCATGTGGGCATGGTCACGTTTGGGTGTGTGTTAAGAGTGTGAAGGTGTGACAATGACACAACACTTAATCTACTTAGTGAATCTTACCTTACATTTATCAAAGTTAATAGTACTAACTCAATGGTAAGTGCACTTCCTGATATAAACAAAGTAAACACAGGATAAATTTTTTTAGTTTTGCCTCCCAAATCCATTGACCATTTGTTTATTGGCAACTATTTAGATCAGAAAGAGATTACAAGGGACTGATCTTTTATGCTTTTGCCTTTAAAGCCTAAAACACTGATGTTTAGCTGAATTTAGTTGTGGTAAACCTGTACTAAAGCAGTGTGCCCTCTCAGTGTGAACTGTAGTACATGTTGGCATTAACTTTGTGCAGAAGATTAAGCAGCACACAGAGCTTAGCGTAAGTGTAACTGCACTCTGCTTTCCCATTCTGAACTCAGCACTACTGGGATGTCTTCTGATGGCTTTATGTGTGCTGACTCTGCAGGCTAAAGGATTTTTGTGGACAGCAATATGACTTAGACTCATAGATCCATATGTAGTCTGCTCTATAGAAACTGATTACATCAGGAGATGGGAAATCTAACATTTTATCTGCTGCTGCTGCTGTTTGTTTCCTCACAAAGAGTAATTTGTCAGCTGACTGAATGGATCGGAGGCGTGGAAGGTAGTGGTAAGACATCTTATGATGCAAATATTGTATTTGACATCATTATGGCTCCAATAGTTGCTTTATGTGTAGAAGTAATACCTTGGTTTTGGTGTTTGATCTTGCAGGCAGAGCCATTGTTGATTTATTGTCAGATGCATTAAAGTGTTAATGACTTTAACTGCAGGTGACACAGACTGGAGTCCCCAGCCAGACTTTGTAGACTACACATACTGGTCTGGGACGGCGCCTCTTTGTGTAGGAGGCTGTAACGCACGGCACAAGGAACTGAGGAGGGATCGCTGTGGAGACTCAAGCTGCTGCTGGCTTGGCTACAAGTCTATGTGCAGAGGTCAGACTACCACAAAATCAACAACTGACACTCTGTAGAGCTGCAATAATTAATCAATTAAATAATCACTTGTCAGTCTCAATATTAATCAACCACTTCTTTGATAATGGATTTATTAGCTTGAGTAATTTTGAGAAAAAAGTCCAGTTTCTGTGATTCCAGCTAAATTGTAATATTTTTTGGTTTCTCCACTTCCTGCTTTTTTTTTTTTTTACCATTTTCAGACAGTTTATTCATAAAACATCTCATCACCAGTTCCAGCTCTGCCTCCGTGTCTTTAACCACTAAAGACCTACAACTAGTTTTGTCGACTTCCAAAACTATTTTTCTCTGTATTTAACCTTTCCTATAGGATCTATCACTATTATTCTATTATCCTATACATTTAGAGGTTTTCAGTGAAAACCAGGTATTTTCCTATATTTCTTTTCCTAATCATGTAGATTTTCCTAAAAGCTCAAAGTAAAATTCGGTGGTTATTATGTCAACAGTGAGTTTTGCAGCATTATGCATATCATTGACATAAAAACAAATGTCTGCAACCACTGTCATTTGTCAATCTATGGTGGGTTTATCGGTGAATCAATGTTGTAGAAGATGACGGTCTTTCTATGTTCAGTACAGAGCCTCTCAACATCAAATTTGTCAAATCTGATACTGCTGAAAATCTGAGAAACTGCATTTTACCTGAATTATTTACATGCATTTGTAGGATTAGTGATCCAGAACTTATTAAACATATTAGATCCATAGATGCTTTTTTTGTTGCCAGCAGCTGTTTAGGCCTTTGAGGGTTAATGGACCTTCATGTCATGCTTCACCCTTATTTCTTTCCTGTGTGTTGCAGTGAACTGTGGGAAGCCAGATGTGGACTTTAACGGTGCTGTGTTTGGTAATGACTGGTGGGTGGGCTCTGTGGTCAGGTACACCTGTCGCTCTGGCTTCATGCTGGTAGGAAGTCTTACCAGAACCTGCCAACCTAATGGCCTCTGGACCCCAAAACCCATCTGCCTCCGTGAGTTTGGACCCTTTTATCTCTTAATATGGGGAACGCATTGTCTTTACATCACATTACACTGTCTATACGTCTTTAAAACTTTGTTGTTTTATTACTCTATTTAGGAATGTGCAAAAAGGGACGCATTGAAATCAGTGAAAGGGAGCTGAATGGGACCTGCTCGGCCACCTGCGCCTATAAGAGCTACTATGGACCTCCTAAACAAGGGTGCACTAGCATAAACAACTGTAAGAAGAAGGAGACTGGCTGGAAACGTTTCTTTTCACAGTGTGTCCCTTGTATTTGCGACTGTTCCTTATCATGTGGTGAGTAGTTTTCCCGCCAAAGATATGATAGATAGTATAATGTAAGCTTAATGCAGTGTTGTCTCCGAGAAAATGCACTTGGATAGGGTTATTAATAAAAACTTAAACATGTTTGTTTTTCATATCCATACTGTTAATTCAATTCCTTTTTTTTTTTTTTTTCTATTTTCAGTATCTGCAGGATAAAACATGGAGAAACTGACCAAACAGTGAGACCTGCACAGAGCTTTACCACTTTTCATCAAATTAATGGTTGATGTTTGTAGAATTAATGTCATGTTTCTTGTGCAATGAGGCCAATATTATTTGTCTTGGGTTCAGTTGATAGGATTCTATACTGCAATTAGAAAACTTCAGTGCCTCAGCAGAACCAGAATGTTTAGTCAATGTCAGTGAGTAGAGAGTGGCAAAAGGAAGAGAGAAAAAAAAAGGTGATTTTTAATTTAGGTAAAAGGATCTGAGAAGCTATATAATTATCCGTATCTTACATAACCGTGGTATGGTCTACTTTTAGTAAAATATTCACTTTGACTCAGAAAGTTTATCATAAATGGGTAACTGGTTGTGCAGGCTCTAGTCTGTGTTCAGCTCATTTAAGGTAATCCAACAAGGAAACATCTTACACTGTTTGTGTTTAAGGAAATTGGAAAAGGAGAAAGGGAAGTAAAACCACAGAGATTAGTGTCTCTGCCTCATCACTCTTCCGCTCAGTCCATCTGTCCTGGAAGAAGCTGAAACCTTAATCTTGTTAGCCAGGGAGGAGTTTTGGCCACGAAACTCAGGGGTCAAAGAAGACTGTTGTAGACCGTATAAACAGATTCCTTTCATAGATAGTGCACTCTGTGTGTGTTTATTGTTTTTTAAGTGGGGGAAAAAAATAGTACAAATATCTATTTTTGCTGTAAAATCTTTTATTTTTGTATAGGAGAAATATGTGTGAATGTGAAAAGATGTGACGTGCAAAGAAAATAAAAACATCCTCTCCATTTTTCTTTAATAAAGTCCAGCAGTCAGTGACGATGACAGGCATGCAATTTGTCAGTCTACTTCATTAACAAAGCCATTTAATTATTGAAAACAGCTTCTATGGATTTCTACATAGCTTCAAACCTCTCCCTAAACTTCTTCTCTTATCATTCTTCCAGAAATCTGATACTTTCATACATATATTTTTAACTAGTGCATTCTAAATAATGGACAAATAATTTTAAACTTGCATTAATGTATAAAATATACATGAGGGAATCTCCAAAGTGCAAATTCAGTTTAAAAACTCCTCATGTGCATTTAACAGATGATATTACATCTGAAAGCCACTAGATGTTGCTCTTATATTTTTCCTTACACAGCAGGTCATAACATTTAGCACTGCTTTACACATCAAAAGATCTGTAATCCAGAGAGGGTCTTCATCTGACCGCTTTTCTCCTCCAACTACTGAAAACTGCAACTAATCACTTCTGGGACTAGGCGCTGAACCTAAGGATGATGTGTTCATGTGCTTGAGGTTTGTAACATCCAAGTCCTGTGGAAAGCCAGAAGAAAAAAGTTTTGATTGCATGGTGAGTTGATGCAGAGCAATTTAATCAGATGGAATTATGTTTACAGCTACTATAAGGTCACTCTACTAGTTAAATGTGTCCAGTTCAGCTGCTAAAATCACACACAAAAAAACTTATGATTGAGTTTTAATAATTTAGAATGTTTGAATAATTACATTAAACATTTCCTGAGGCACTGAGTGTAGTCAGATAATCTCCCTCGTCATTATGGCTCATTACGCATACCACAGATATATTGTATTATCACTCTGGGGAGGGAGGATACTCACCCACATCCAGCCTGCTGTACTCTCCAGAGCGTTCAGACAGAATCTCCCAGTACCTGTTCTTGTGTTTATCTGATGCTATTCCATTCACGCTCTCCAGAAATGGGCCAAAGTCTGGATCCTCCTTCACTGTGAACCTGCAAATGTACAGACCTGAGCCACATGCATGAGCCTTAAAACTAGTCATTAACCCATAAAGACCCAGGACTACTTTTGTGGCAGTTCCCAAATGAATTTTTCTCTATACTGAACCTTTTTCAAATGATTTATCAACATTTATTGTAATATTATCCTCTGTATTTTGCATTTTATCAGTGAAAATCATGTATTTTCCTATATCTAATTTACTAATCATGTTGATTTTCATTAAGGCTCAGTGTAAATTCAGAGGTTATTACATCAAAACAGAGAAAACTTAAAAAATGTATCATTAGCTGAACCTGATGCAAGTGTCTCCATCCACTGTCACTGATCAAACTCCATGGGTTTTACTGGAGAATCAATGTTGTAGAAGATGACAGTGTTTCAAGGTTCACTACGGAGTCTCTGAATATCCAAATGGGTCATATCTGATGACCATGAAAAGATGAAAAACTGTATTTTGTGCCAATTATTTACACGTATTGTTAAGATTAGTGGATCAACAGGTATTAGACATTTTGCATCAGTAATTTTTGGATGTTTGGGTCTTTATGGGGTACACTTAAATGAGAATTCTGACAAATGTGGAGATGTTAAAGCAGGTGTCATGGGTGGTCTCACTTGAAGTCCTGCTGAGTTTCCTGCAGTCGTCTCAGAGCACCCAGCAGTACACCTCCCTCCACAACAGAGCAGGAGTAGGTCTCTGGTGTCATGTTTAGCAGGTCATTCTCCACAGACAGCGTGATGGGAACAATCTCTGGACCTGCACACCATTTCATTCTCTAATACAATGATGCTTTGCTCAAGATATGTAATAATTTAACATTTGCATTGTCTTATAAACTTACCCTTATCTGTGAAAGAGCCCCGTAGCAGCAACAGCAGAACTCCTACAAAGAGCGGCGCCATCCTGAGTACTCCTATACTTCAGCTGTCTGTGAAGCATCTGCATGAACACAGCAGCTCTGTACTTATATGTGCCTAACCCTCATTTGAGAGCACACTCAAGTTCAAGATTACATTCATTCCTACATCTCTCCAAAGACTTTTTTGTTGAGTTTAGATTATAACTAGAACTAATATAAGTGTTTGCTATTCTCTCAAAAGTGACGTCTGGTTTATGAATTGAAAAAAGCTATTAACTCTGATTAATGGCTGCTTTGTGCTTGTCTACCCTCAGAACACATGAATGAGAACAGTTGGTTATTTTTAGATCATTTATGCATGCAAAGTCATTCTCCATACAATGTAAGAAAGGTCATCTTTCGTTCCTCAAGGCATTCCTTTATACAATCAAGACCTGGCCTTTGAAGTAGAATAATAGATGGATCAGGCCATAAATGTAACTATGGTGTCGTGGCTGCAGTCTGTCTGACTTTATTAAACAAAACTCAAAGTGTAGTGGAAGATAAAAAAAGAAAGCCTTCATCTTTAATTTTAATCCAGTCTTGTCTCCATGATGCCAAGACTGAGCAGCAGAGAAAATAAGTTCTGACTGGCAACAGTGCAGACAGTGCAGACAGTGCAGATGTAAAACTGTGCTGTTGCATAAATCTAGTCTTACAGTCTGTAGGATTTTCAGTTTAGATATGTTTTAGTGTCTTTATCTAAAAATAATATAGCCTATAGGGGTTGCTGGCACTAAGGAGGCAGAGAGATGGGATGCTGTGATGAAAAGGCTCATGTGGCGACATAAGAGCTCGTTTTAAATGGGTCTGATTAAGAGCCAGGTGCGATTGGCTAAAAATGGTTTTGATTTCCTCTCAGGGGTGATGTAAGACATGTAGGGCCCGTTTGAACGAGAGTAACCCCGGCTGTTTTACCGAAAATAACCCGGGCACTGCAGCATCAGCACCAGGCAGCTGCGCAGGTGCGGCCTTTAAAGAGACAGCGGGTCTACATTTCACCAAAACCTTCCTCATGTTTACACTCAGTGCCAACAACACACTATGAACAATGTGCCCCGGATTAAAATCGATCCATTTATAGTTTTTATGACAGGAGACTATTCACTGGCCGTATCGTTATTTTCATCGGGTTATTCCCACTCCTCTTATTTCTCCGGAGACAGCAGATCCATGTGGAATAGTTAAAGGTTAAAACTGTCATATGATGGACTAATTTAATGAAACAGTCTTTAGTGGTCAGACTGATCTGAGTAAATTGAATTAACTTTGAAGTAATACCAACATTCTTGCCAGTCCTTTATCAGTAAATCACCATAGCATCATTAAAATATTCTACTACTAGACTAAAAGTTTATATTTTTAACGAATCTTGCTTTTGCAAATAATGTCATATTTAGGCTATAAATTAGGCTACTTCTTTTACATTTACATTTTTGTTCCTGTTGTATGTGAGACCTCATTCGGGCCCATAAAATGCGGTAAGAAATGATTTCCCCTCAGAATAATCAAAATCAAAACAGATTTTTTCCCCCTAGTAGCATCCTGACAGCAACGCCCTGCATCCCAGACCGGCGTGCGTACCACACAGACGCACCAACCGGTAAGAGCATCACAGAGGCTGCTATATCGAGCTGCTGATGATGCTGTTGAAGCATCTGCAGCACTATTTGGATGTTTTTGTTTTTATTCCGGATGTCAGAGATTGAAAAGCATCGTGAGCATCACTGAGGAAGATGTTTGTGCCTGTTTCGAAGCGGGATGGATGGATTTAATGAGAGGGGGGGTTATTTTACCGAGGAAAAACATGACATGCATCCTGTTCCCCTGACGATTCTCTGGGATGCAGTCATAGTTTGAGGCCGGACATGATTTTAATCTCAGGAGTTGCTGTAGTAGATGCGGGATGATGTGCGCCGCACCCCGAGAGATATTGATAAGGAGAACACAGCTCGGTCCTTTGATGCCTCGCAACGCATCCGGATTTTTTCTGGACTGTGGCGCACAGTGACCATCTTGTGTCTTCTTTTTTTTAATGCTTGGTATAGACTGTTTGGCGGGACCCTCTGATGTGGAGGAATTGTGCTGCTTTGTCTGAAAGGATCCACTGAGCACTGTTGCTCTTATCCAGAGAGCAGGGCTGAGCTTCTCACCTGGTCATTTCAACACAATATAAGAAGTATGTGCAGTGTGAACGAGCGTGTGTGCGTGTGCGTGTGCATGGCAACATACTGCAGGACAAGGTTCAGCCACTGCTTGATGCCTCCTCAGATGAGAGTAATTATTGACCAAACTGCACCTAAAAGAGTAAATTCTTCTTATTGCTTTGGTGTTAACAGGTGCTTGGAAAATCTGTCTCCACTGACAACGGAGTCATTACAAAGGACAAAATCAAAAGTCATTAAAAAAAAATACATCTACAAACCATATTTCACTCCTTTGGGCACTTTTGCTGTGGCTGTGTGTTCTCACGTGTTCTAGCCTTAGGACCACACATGACAAAACATGGAGGCCTTCATCTGCCTGAGAGGCCATTAAAGTCTGTCAGTGTTTTACAGAGCTTATATGCAGGCTGGTAATGGAAATTCACTAATGGCAGGATGATCAATAGGAGCCATGGTCAATTTTCTTCCTCCTCACATGGGTATACTTATTACACAGTAGGTCATGTAGTTGAGGAGTACTACAAGTCTACATGGCAGCAGTAGTTTGTTTGTGTTCACAGTGACAGTGGCCAATCATTATAAGAATACTGTCGAAGTTATGTGGTGGCTTTAGCATATCAGGATTTATCAGTGCAGCCTTGCCTTTAGTAGGACAGGTGACAAAAAGCATGCTTAGTTCAACTGTGCAGGAAACAATTAAATTCAGTCTAATTCATTTTAATATGCAGTATTTGTATGAATGAAAGGTGAATAACATGAGCTGCAAATCAGTCATAAATAGAAAACCATCAGTAATCAATGTTTGATGTTGTTTATGCTTGTATATCTGCACAGTGTGGGATCAAAATCATACAAAGCAGCTCTGACAGTCTTTGTAGAGGAGAGATTTCTATTAATTTCAGGCTTTTATGAACATACAATGCATTTAGTCTCTCAAATACGGTATGTAGTAGCTGTGCCAGTGTGTTGTATTGACTATGTGATGACTGAATCAATTACAACATTGTCATATAAAATGTGTAAGTACTTTGTGTGATCAAAAGAGATGTAAAACAAGTACTTGAATAGCAAATAGGAAATAAAAACACCTTTTGGCTTTCTATAGGTTTACTCTCAAAATGTTTCCAGAAATAGCCTTTCCTTCATACACAACACCTACAAGTCTGAGGTATAGACTCGCATGTAAACATGATGAATGGCAATCCAGTGAAACGCAAATGAATATAATATAATATGATATAATATAATATAATATAATATAATATAATGACATACCTGTAAGCTTATATCACCCTTCTGTATAAATGGTTAATACAATGATCTTAAAAACCAAATGGGGGAAGGGATACCAAAATGAAATCTGAGACAGAACTGTTACTCCTTGATTTATCTCACAAACTACACCCTGTGATGATGTGGAAACATGAAAGGCTGTGAATCACTGTCTGGCTGGATGATTTCAGTCACCTCTGGTTTTTCAGACAACAGCATGTTATTTTTGGCAAGGTCAAAATTTCTAGTAGTCATAAAGTAATAGGACTGCTGACATTTTAAGAGATTTTTCAAGCTCACTTCGAGGTATGAAGCAATCCAAAGTACATGCTGCAATATAAAACAACAGTTATAACAGACATTTTGCCAGACATTTTGCATTCATTTTCCTACTCCTCCAATCCATGATCAAAATCTCTTACACTGGATATCACAATGAAGTCAAATCTTTTAATCTACATTTAATTCACCTTTGCCTTGTGTGAGAGAGAAGAATAAGCAAAATGCATTTGCAAATAAAACAGCCCATTTGTTTTCACCTCTAAACCTCAAACCAATAATGACATGGAACTGTATTTACACTTGAATATTCAAGCCGGAAATCTAATTAACTTTAACAATGTCATTTAAATTTTGCACATAATCCTGGTTATTAATTTAATTCAGCAGCAGAGCATTTCTTATAACAATATTTACATTATACCCAATTACTAAACCAACAATGATATGATTCTGATGTCTTAGCATCTTTTTTTTTTTTTTACTCTTGTATCAGGGAAACACTGTGCCTCTCTGTTTCAGGGTCAGTTCATCAGAAAGTTAATGGATCAGCAGGCACTACATGGTATAACAGACTCTTTAGGCAGACCCCCCTGTCTAGGAGGAAATTTATTATGTGAATCAGCAGTATAACCGTGCTGCAGGGCTGAAACCAGATCCTGACTCCTCACACTCAGAATCTCATTCCCTTCAACCAGCCGGTCCATAATATAAACTGTAATCAGATCAGGTCCAGCACCTAGTTTTAAGATAATGCCTACAGTCATCCTAAAATCTTTCCTTCACAAAGGATTTGGGGGGTTGGTAAATACAAACTATGGACATCAGTTACATTTTAATCAACAATAATAGATGCCAGTAAAATCTATTGTGACCGGTTAAATTCTACATACACTGCCTATTTATTAACAGTAACAATTGCTACTTAAAATAATATAATAAAATCTACCCCATAATATTGTGACATGTTGGAGGAGCAGCTGGGAGGAGTTTCCCAGCATGCATAGGGACAATCTAGTTGGGACAGTTTTAATGTGTTTTACAATGTTCTGAGTTGGTAAGAAATGTTGTTCATTTTATATAGCAGAGTTATGGTGTGTTTTACCCTCTTTTTTTTTTTTTTAATGAATATTTCTATTGAGTTGCATGTTCTTGCGCCATGAGCAAAGTTGCTCCTTTGTTTCATGACCCTCTGTAATGGTATTCCACTGGGGTGATAAAATTAATATATAAGTTTTAAGTAAACATGTCTGATTCATCACATGTTAGATAGGGTCAGGGATTGAGTAAGGAATGTTTCCTGTTATCTGATGAGTCTGGTTTACAAGTAAAACTAATCTTCCTTGAATAAGCAATGGATAATTAGTTATACTGATTAGTTGTTAATAATGATTGAATAGATGAATATATACTTAGTAACAATTAAGAGTTAATATTACTCACTTTTTATGAGTATTTTGTTGTGTAATCTATTAGTACATGTTAGGTGGATTTTACCTCATTTCTTTTACTGTGTTATAGCTGTTAAATTTAGTTACATTTTATTCAAAATACAGGTTAAAATCTACTCAACCAAAATAAGTACAAATTGTTACCTCACTTTTATTGAGTAGATTCTAAAGTGT
>JAPQRP010000008.1:6235291-6256908 GCA_037367295.1 Apogon hyalosoma
AACTTGAAGGCTTTCATTTCATAGAGATTACTAAAGTGTTACAGAAAGTTGTGTCCAAACATTCCCAAGAACCAGAATAATGACTTTCTCAGTTTTCATTCACATTTTACAGCTGAAGTACACCATTGTCCTGATGACTGCATGAACAGTAAATGAGAGGAGACATAATGCACCATGATAGGAGTAATTTAAGTGGTTCCACAAATGCATATAATGGCCTCATTCAGCTCAGCAAAGCAGTTTTGACAGAAATTATATTAGTCGGGAGACAAAATGTCTCACTAAAAAGGGTGTATCCTGATAATTATGCAATGAAACTGTTGCTGAGTTTAGAGGGCAAGAGAAAAGTAGGTTTAGACTTTAACATAAAGTTTTGGACATATAGAATCAGTGACTTGAAGTTCTTGATAATGCAATTAAAGAAGGTGTAAATTTTATAATAACTGAATAAGAGCTGGACAAAAAAGAAAAACATAATCTCTTTAAATTTAATTTAAATAAACATATTTCTCTTAATTTTCACAGAAATCTTAACCTGACAAGCAAAGTAGACAACAAACGCCTTTAGACTTAGATCGTTTTGTTAACACAGATGTTGAGGACAGTGTTTTAAGCCTGTTTAGTCCGGCTGTTGAGGCTTTATTAAACTGTGGACAAGAGAGGCCCCTGCTGGTAAAAACACCACCTCCACAGACAACACTGTAATCCAGGGGTCAGCAACCCTGGTCCTCGAGGGCCCTATCCAACATGTTTTAGATGTTTCCCTCTTCCAGCACAACTGATGGTCATTATTTGGCTTCTGCAGAGCTTGATGATAGGCTTATCATGTGAATCAGGTGTGTTGGAAGAGGGATACATCTAAAACATGCAGGATAGGGGCCCTTGAGGACCAGGGTTGCTGACCCCTGCTGTAATCGATACATGAGTATAATGACAAACACCCTTACATTTTTTTCTCCCTGTAAAGCAGTTTTGTATAACATCAACCTGTCTAGGGACTGCTGGTAGAAAAGAATCTGGCACAAGCATTGTCATAGATAAGTTTTGACATTGTGTACTGTCAATGAATAAAATAAATAAATGACAAAATAAACCATAATAACAGGTACTGTTGGAAAATAGGCTATTCCGTTACTGTAGTAGGATTTGTCATATCTTAGTTCCTCTCCTGATGAGACACTAAACCTGTGGTGAGAGGGGGTTGTATAATGTACCTGTGATAAGTACTATCCTTAGGCAGCCACCCTTTTCACTGAGAACTGATCACTCATGGAATCTGCCACCACTTAAAAATGACTGTGACACATAGCCTGTTGTTCACTTCAAATTCATTTAAAATCATGTCTGAAAGACACTCAAGTGTGTAGCCTGAAGCTGGCGTATTGTTATCTTTGTTTTGATCCTGGTTTTAATGAATTTTATATGTTTTTGTGAAGCATGGTGTCCTGCGCTACAGAGTCGTGGCATGTGTGTTTTATTCCTTTTGTGGAATCTCTTCAGTTCTTGCCTGTGAGTATGCACATGTGAAATGTCATCAATCTCAACATAGTATATGCTATTACATGTAGCATCTAGTTGGATTTGATTTCATACAACATATTTATTTTGGTTGCACCACTGTTAAATCACACATTCACACTGGAAACACCTTTAATGACGTTAATGTAAAACTGTTCTTGCGAAAGAGTGTCTGCACCACACCATCCAATGGGTTTCCACTCTGCATCTGTATTTTGACACATGTTTGTCTCTTCCTATCACTGAAAACCACACTGTTTTGATGTTTTGTTTTGTTTGTTTGTTTGTTTGTTTTGTTTATTTATTTGTCTCAAACCAAAATAATAATAATTAAAATAAAATAAAGTCAACAAGTCAATTACATATGCTGATCATTAATCACAGAAAAGGTAACAATACATAAATTTAACATAAATGTACAAATAAACTCAAAAAACGCAGTTTGAGAAGGAACAGAAAGAAGCAAAAGCTTATCTAGTCCTGCCCCTTCCTTACTTTAAGTGTCAGATTCATAATCAAATGTATTTCCTTCATTGGCTGTTTATCACATTAAACTAGAGAACAAGGAAACTAGTCATAACACCTTTATACTGGCTGGATGTGGTGTTATAGTATTGGGGGTTTATCAGATGGGCCCTACTACTCTTTTCAGACCAACCATCTGACTAGGCAGAAATTATCATTATTTCCAATGGAAAGAAATGGGCCCCTTTACATTTTGACTCCCTGTACGTAACCATATTTCTCTCTGAAAGCAGTGTTAGGCCTACACAGGTAATATAGCGGGGGAAAAAACACTGCCACACACCATGATCATTGGAATTTGGATCAAAATATTGATTTAAATTGTTGAGCAATAAAAAAAAATTGTTGGGTGTCTTTGCTCTACAGATGTTCCTTAGACCTGTAAAATATCCAGTTAAACCTAATGAGAAGGTGAATGAAGCCGTACAGGATTCACTGACCTGGGCTGTAGATAGAACGGATAGCAATGCAAGAAACCAGACCTTAAAAAGTCAAAACATGCACAAATATACCAGGAGAAGCGTTTTAGGAATTTAACAGTGCATTTCAGTCCATAAAGTTAACCTGGATCGAATGGGTTAACGCATTATTATTACTTATTTTAATTACAATACTACATTATTTGTTTCTTTGCGTTTCCTGTTTAGTTCTGGGTGCGACGTCCGCTTACCCCGTTTGCCGTAGAAGTCCATCTTGCCGTGTATTTAATCTTTGGCAGAGACCGGCATTTTCCCACAACACCCTGCTCCTGCTTTTACAGATGACGAAAATGGCGGACAACTCAGCATCGGTAGGTTTTCGAAAGATGCTAATTTATTTTAGTGATATTAGCAATTTAATTAACTCAAATTAATGTATTGTTTTCGACAGGTTGAAATCGTTGAGGGCTGTCGCCTCCCTGTTCTTCGTAAAAATCAAGAAAATGAAGACGAATGGCGTAAGTATTGTCCGGTTTTTCGGAGCTAGCTAAGCTGCTTGGCTAACGCTAGAGAGCGAACCTCAGCTGTTGTGAATAGGCAGCTCGGCCTCCACTGAAACCACTGTAAACACCGACAACACATGCAGCTGTGCATTTAGTGGCACAGTGTTCCTGGGGTGAATTTACATGCTGTATTAAACTACCATCACTTTCAGTATGGAACTAACAAACCAAACTTGTATGGATATAAAGAATTTATTTAGAAATATTAGATGACACCAGGCTTTTTGTAAAGAAACTGGTGTTATTACTTTATTTTAAACAAATGTTACAAGGAAGAAAGTAAAACCCGACGTATGTACATACAGTTCTGTCAGCTGCAATATTCAGAGGCGTATTCGGTAAATAACGTATATATATTTTTTATAGACCACAATGAAGATGTTGTAGAATAGAAATAGTCACAACAACGTAGTTTATTCAAACGCAGCAGTCTTGTCATTTAATTTGTGAGACGCCCAGTTATTTGTAAAACTAAAATGAATAAATGCACGAAGTTGCAATGATTTTCTAATTAGTTTTTATCTAATGGTCAGATGTCATCTTTCATCAATGAATGGAAGAAGTTTTATTTTTGGTCCCGTCAACTCCATTAACTTGTAAATTATAATGACTGTTGAGCATACGGGTTAATGTGTAATGTTTTAGTTGCTGTGCAGTTGCCACCGTAAATATATTTGTTCATTCAAAAATGTTCAATGTGGTTTAAATATTAACTGGATTTCACTGATTTCTTTCTAGCACTGGCTGAAATTCTAAGTGTGAAGGAAGTTTCTGCAAGAAAGCTTTATTATGTCCATTATATTGACTGTGAGTATGATTTTAGTTACTATTTTTCTTGCATATTAAAGGTAATGTAAGCTGGGTTGCATTACGCTGCTCTGAAGAATCACAAAAATGTGTTCTTGTTTGTGTAAAATTGCTTGTGTTAAAAGTTAATAAGCGTCTGGATGAGTGGGTCACATCGGACCGGCTGGACATGAAGAAGCTTCAGTTCCCTAAGAAAGAAGCTAAAACACCAACAAAAAATGGTCTTCCAGGCTCCCGCCCCAGCTCTCCAGAGAGAGAAGTGGTAAGTCGTTATCACACCACCAGGAGACGAATTCAAACTATCAGTAGTTGAAGCAGTGAAGTCAGGTTTGGCAGCATTATTCTAATATGATACAGATAATACAATGGCAGCACTAGGTTATTTTTTACCCCACCCTGTAACATCTGAAAAAGGAAAATCAAATGTGAATATTTCTTTACATTATCACTTTCCATGCTTTGAAATTCCTGCTAAGGGAAGCATGAAATGAATTGAATTGATTTTTATAATTTAAATAGAGGCACAGGATTATGTATGTCTAAATTTAGCAGCCTTGTTTTATTCACAAATGATGTTAACAGTACCGTTTCTCATCATTATCAATCTCTTTTCTACTTGTAATGAATCGGGTAATACTTGAAGTATTGTGATATTGTATACACTATGGGATATATGTGCTTTAAATGAGCATACTCATTAAAAAAATTTAATCTGACTTATGTATTGGTAAATTTATTGAAAAGTTGATCTATAGCTGTAAATTAAAATTGTTATAAGAAGTCAGTAAGGTAATATATGTAGATATATTAAGATAACAAAACAGAAATAAAACAAAAATATAATAAAAAATGCAGCTGATTAATAATAATGTACAATGTACTTCTTCCTTTTCGGGAAAAATGATTTGTCAAAATTAACCTGCCAGGATGAAGATTGTTAGTTGTATTACAAACCTCTCATTATTATGTTTTTGCTTTCATCCTTTCTCATTAAATTACAACTTATAATAACTGCCAAATATTTCCTCCTTCAAGTCAGTTGTTTGTCAAGTGAAGACCTGAGTGCCTTTAAGGGTTAACATGAATGTGAGTTAACCCCCTCTTCCCTCTCCTCCTTTCTGTTCAATTCAGAAGAAGAGTCTAGATCTCAACGTACAACCCACAGCCACAGCCACAACCACAGCCACAGCTCCTTCCAGAGGCAAAACCCTCCCCACACCGGTACAACTTGAATTCACCCCTTCTAGAGAGCCATGATTGAGACCTTGTTTACAGCTGGTGTTAACATGCGTCATGTGTGATTGTGTTACCTTCAGGTCCGACTGAACTGCACAAAGAAATTAGATTTTTCTTTAAAAAAAAAGAGAAAAGTAGATTGGGTTTTATGTCATCTTATTGTTTGTCAGGTTTATGTGATAAGAGGTCAGTTGCAGCATTCTTTGTCTCAAGATCCTAATTTCATCAGAAAACCTTGAGGTAGAAAGAAATGCAACAGAGAAGATTCAGGAAATCAATGTAAATGTTTTTGGTTTTTTTTTTTAGCATTTTAGCAATGCAAGAACAGTGTATTTTCTCCTACACACATCTGAGCAGCAACAAATAGTTCACTGGGAAAGTAATTGCAAAGATGTTAAGAAATTTTCCTCTAACAATTTGCCATTTGTCTCTTGTACCCAACAGTCATTGATGCATCTTTAGATTTTGGACTGTCAATGAGAAATGAAATCTGAAAACATAACTTCAGGCTGTAGAAGATTATGAGGAAAAGTTCTTAAACTTGCCATTGAACATCAAGAAAGTCTGAGAGATAAATACAGCTCTAATTTAAAAGATGCAGTTCCACTTGGCCTGCACATGTGCCATGTTAATACCAGGCTTAAATGGGGTTTGATTTAGATTGGACTAATCTAAAATGGAGACATCCATTGAATGAGAGATCCATGAATTGGTAAAACCTACTTATTTTCAGTGTGCTGTGGCTATTAATCAGACACAGACTTATCTAATAACAGTGAGCAGTCAGTGAATGCAGGTAATGACCCTTGATGCGGAAGTGGCGTGTCTTTGTAAACTGCCAGAGTGCCCATCTTTTAGTCCTGTTTTTACACCTGCCTCTGGTCTGGCTGGAACCATTTTTAATCTAAAATTCTCATGGATTTATTTCAAGTGTCTTTTTTTTTTCTCTGGTGATTATAAATCCAGCCATTTAACAGTATTTGTTTTCTGCAGAAGAGGAAGGTAGAACCTGTCCCGTTGGCACCTCAGGTATCCCCCGTCACCCCCGTGCCCTCCTTGCCGAGTTCAGCTGAAGCGTCTCAGGCAGCCGTTTATCCTGCAGCAAGGGAGACCAGCACCTTCAAGTCCCGTGAAGACCATGAGCAGCTCACGTCACTCACAACGGTACAGCAGATCCTCCAAAGTCTTTATGTTTCACAGTCTCAAATCCTTTCTAATGTCAAATCTTTGTTGTTCTACTTGACAGCAAAACGGTACTGCACGACGGCTCATTCCATCTCAGCCTGGGAGGAAGAGGAAAGCGAACTGTGGTGGTACCGATGAGGTATGTAGTTTAAGTGTTCATAACAGTCAGATTATTTTCTCATTTGAAGTTTTTTTTTTTTTTTTAATCATAGCATTTCCATGTTTGGTTGTGTAAATGTTTTGCTGTTATTAATATTGCAAAGTAGTAGAATGTTTTTAAACAGTAGTATATCCCCTCTAAGGCCAGCTGTATGGTTTGGATTTCAGATGTCTGGACTACATACCTTTTTAGTATCTTGCTACTGAACTCAAAGTCTTTTTTGTATTTATTCTGCTTAAAGCTGCGTATGGCTTTTGTCACCAATTTTTCATCAAATCTGTAAAACCTGAGTGATTCCATTAGTCTTTCTGTTATTACACACCTGAATCACTACCCTCACAGTGAACAACTTCAAAGCGTACTCCATCACAAGCAGTCTGTTTGTGTACATACCAAAACGAAACCAAACCGTCACTCGGGCCTTTTGGAATTCCATGCAGCAGCAAGAAGCAATGAAGCCGTTTCCATGTTTGTTGCTTCTGTGGCAACACTGTGGCTGCATGGAATTCTCATTCCCACAATGCACTTCACAACAAAATTTCCAAAAAGGCCTGAGTGACATATCGGTTTGCTATGTAAACAAATGGACTGCTTGTGATGGAGTACACTTGGAAGTTCTTCACTGTGAGGGAAGTGATTCAGATGTGTTAGCATGGAAAGACTAATGGGTTCGTGATACTTAGGCTATCACTCAGGTTTTTCAGACTTGATGAAAATTTGATGACAAATGTCATACACTGCTTTAAGATACAGTGTATTAATTTGTGTACTACTTAGATGAAATCATAAAATGATTCATAGTATGAAAGTTGTCAATTCTTTTGTATCTAATTTACTAAGATGTATTTTTACTTCCATGCCAAGAAGAATCTTTCTTGACGTATGTGTTGTTCCATGTTGACATTTAGTGACATGATTAATTGTTGCGCTTAAAGTGTTTGATAGTTTGCTAATACTTTGACAGAGAAGAATACTAAGCTACACTAGGACACAGATTATAAAATATAGTGAAACAAAATAAAAAGACTTAAAATTGATCTTGTAAAGAGACCATTTAAAAATGCTCTTAAAAGAAGTATGCTCTAATTTGTTGTGGCAGGTAAACACTGCTGTAGATGGCATTAATGTTAATTCACAATTGATAGAAGTAAGACAAAGAGGGTCAGACTGTGGTTTCAGGACTTTCTGTATTTACTGCTTCACGCTCCCTTTACACAAGCAACATAATGTTAATTCTACAAAACAAAATTGCTGTTGCTGTCCTTCCAGTGAATTACTTTTTCTGACCCATGGTTTTCCAGGAAATAACTCAGACCCCACATATCATCAGTCTAACCTGTGGTTGTCCCCTCTTGTCATTTTGTGTCTTCCCTGAATTGCCAGTGTTGCTGGCTTTCTCCTGTTGAACCCATACTGGAGTGTCTTAAAAATACACACCTTAAAATGAAGTTCACTGTTGCTCTTAGCCTGTCCCCTTTAACTAAATTGCCAACTCAAACATTTACTGTAAATGAAGAGAAATCTTATTCCCCTCTTTAGTTTCCAAAAGCCCGTGTTTGTGTGTCTTTTTCTGCTAGATGATAAAGGTTTTGCAGTATAACAACCCTCAAAGTGCCAGTGTCTATCTACCACCACCAGAGGTCTGTTTAATTTCCTATTATTGCCCGTTGATTGTGTGTTGCTGTCAAGGTTCAGCTTTGCCATAGTGGGTCCAATAAAACAGAGGTGCTGCTTACCTCAGACCCAAGTTTAGTTGATTTGGTAACATATATAACCACTGTGATTATATGTGTTACTTACTTAAAAAAAATCTACAGTCTTTATGTGAAAATCATAAATCTAATTTTGCTCCATTTGATCAATTCATAACTACTTGACAAAAGGAGTGCATGGAAATGGTAAACTGATTGTCTGATGTCTGCATTGTTTTTAAACAGGATTCCCAGGACAGTTCTGATGGCATCCCATCTGCACCCCGCATGACGGGCAGTCTGGTGTCTGATCGTAGCCATGACGACATTGTCACCCGGATGAAAAATATAGAGTGTATAGAGCTGGGACGTCACAGACTGAAGCCGTGGTACTTTTCGCCGTACCCACAGGAACTCACCGCGTTGCCCATCCTCTACCTCTGTGAATTCTGCCTGAAGTACCTCAAAAGCCTCAAGTGTCTGCAGAGACATTTGGTAATAAACGTCATCAGTCTGTTGTTGTTTTAAGCCCTTAATCTCGTCCTCCATAGATTGTTGCATGTTACGCTCATCCTCTCATTTTTCATCCCTGACAGACAAAATGTAATCTAAGACATCCTCCAGGCAATGAGATCTACCGCAAAGGCACCATCTCATTCTTTGAGATTGACGGCAGGAAAAACAAAGTTAGTGATTGGATTTTTATTTTATTGTGATGGTTTTCAATTGTATGTGCTTTTTTTTTTTTTTTTCTTATCTCAGAGTTCCCATGGGTTCTGTAAAAAGTCTAGAACCCAATAATCTTTAACAATGTCTTAAATACTGCTTTTACATATTGAATTGATGAAGTTAAAAATTCTGTTTTTTTTTTGTTTTGTTTTTTCAATTATCTTTATTAGATTTTATTACATTTTTACAACAACAAATGGCTCAGCACAACACCTGGTCTATATGAAAATTAAATTATGAAACTGTTGGAAGATAAGCAGAGTAAGAACAAGAAGAGTAGTCTAGTCCAAGATAAAGCAAATAGTACACATTATGGATTTACAGTGAGGATAAAACAAAGATCAGCTAATCAAGCAGTGGCAGGTGAGAACAGAAGTGATCTTCCTGTGAACAATCACCAAAGATTATCAGTCATTGATGAAGTCTGAAAGCATAGAAGTGACTGATGAGTTAGTGAAACGAAGGTATGGAATCCAAATTCTCACAAACTGTCTCTGAAGAATGAAGTAAACAGGTAAAATATTCCATAGGAAAGCATTCCATAAGGATTTTATGCCAAGTTGTTTTAGTGGGAGGTTTGTCATTTATCCAAGACATAAAAATATTTTTCCTTGCAGCATATGCGAGGATATCATAAAGTCTTTTCAGGCTTTTGTCCATAATGTCCCGACTTGGATGTTCCAAGAGTAGAGATGAAGGGTCCAGTTTCAAAGACATTCAACGAATCTTTTCCACATCCTGTAAAATATTTTCCCAATAAGATTGAATTTTTAGACATGACCAGATACAGTGTGTATAGATTCCTATAGTAGTCTTGCACTTTAAAGATTCTGCTTTAAAGTTGCTTTAACATCAGTCTTTTAAATATTTTAATTATGTTGTAACAACTGCAAAATGAAACCAACATGGATCTAATGAACACTAAGTAAATTGAGCAGCCCAGTCAGAACTACAGTACTATAATATATACTTGCTTCACTTATTACTTTCATCCAATATAAGCAAGTGGAAGATCAAGACGATCTGCCCGTAGAACCCAAAAAATTGCTTCCATAAAGGTCTTAAAATTGATCTTTTGAAACCTTCTTGAGGCCTATTGGTTTCTATTTGTTTTGTTTCAGACATACGTTTTGTTTATGTGCCTTTTTCTTCTTTGACATATCCTTATGTTTTTTCCAGACATATTCTCAGAACCTTTGTTTAATTGCAAAGTGTTTCCTGGACCACAAGACCTTGTACTATGACACAGACCCTTTCCTCTTCTACGTAATGACAGAATACGACCCCAAAGGCTTCCATATAGTGGGGTACTTCTCGAAGGTACAGTATGTTCACATTGCTGTGAGGTATATGTAGGCACAATAAAAATAAGGTTCCAAAAACATAACCGACCCTCCATTCTCTGCATACAGGAGAAAGAATCAACTGAAGATTATAATGTGGCCTGTATCCTTACTTTACCCCCGTACCAGCGGAGAGGCTACGGAAAACTGCTCATTGAGTTCAGTAAGTGACTAATTCATTCAACCTCATTCTACTGTACTAAATGGAAGCAGCTCATGTTTATTCCTGGGTGTTTGTAACTTGTGTGTTAATTTTGTCGGCTTTGATTTGCTCTTATTGCACAAATTTTAAAAAAAGTATCTAAAGCCAATATATGTGTATGTGCTTTTGGATGCCAATGAGATATGATCCAAAAAACAAAACATTTAAAGAAAATCTATTCATTCATGACACACAATAAAATAAGTCTGCAGTCAATGTAACAAGTAGTGACTGGACAGGCAGAAGCAAAAATGTTTACTCAGTTTTGGAAATGATTATTAGACAGCTCAACGGTTGTCATAAATGTGACTTGTAAATGTTTTTGTGTGCAAATGTAAATGTAAAACCTGGCAAAATGCACACATTTGTTTTATGTATTTAGTAATGAAATGACGTGTGCTTAAATTAATAAACAACTAAAACAATTAAATTCCAAGACTAGTACAATGAATTTCTATTTTTAAAAAATTCACAGATGTTTCCAAATCTCTATATACTTGCCTAGATTCCTATTACTTTTAAGTTACCATCCAGAAATAAAAACAGAAAAAGTAAAATCATTCATTTGTTTGCATCGTTCTGTAATTTACTCCCATCGGTTGTAATATTTTTTTTCTTTTAGCACAATAAACGTATGAACTACATTAATATTCTTTCAATTAAATTAAATGTATACTTCTCAGATCATATTTGTTCTTTCTATAATTCTGAGTGACTTTCATTTTGCTTTTAACAATATTTATACTTTTTTATAATACATTGAAACATTACATTGCAAGGCATCCAAATTCTACACATTAAGTTTGATGTGGTAGTTAAAGTTGTAATAATAGTAACTTTATTCTGTCAGTGAGGGCAAATTAAAAAGTCCTCCTCAGTAGAAAGTATGCAGTCCATTTAACATCATCATTTCCAAAACTCTTCTCAGTTCACTTGTTTAATAACTGTTGACTTTGTATTTATCAGGTTATGAGCTCTCTAAGGTAGAAGGAAAGACGGGCACTCCTGAAAAGCCACTTTCTGACCTTGGTCTTCTGTCCTACCGCTCCTACTGGTCCCAAACCATCTTGGAAATTCTCATGGGGCTTAAACCTGACAATGGGGAAAGGCCTCAGATAACCATTAAGTACGTTACCTGTTTTCACTGTTTGTATTAAAACATATCCACAAAATTAAATCGCCTAATTGACACCATGTACTACCATTTTCATCTGACATTGTGTTTGCTTTCACAGTGAGATCAGTGAGATCACTAGTGTAAAAAAAGAAGATGTTATTTCAACACTGCAGTACCTCAACCTGATCAACTATTACAAGGTGAGAGAGACATGACTGCATCTGAATACTTACTGTAACACTGTCTGATTTCTACATTTGCAGCATTTTTTGGCAAGATTTTGTCAAGTAATATCACAAGGTATCCTAAAAAGTACTGAATGATAAATATATCCCCGAACGGAGTTTCGGGGGATATTATGTTTTTGGTCTGACTGCTGCCGCCGGATATCCTTCGTGTGAACGCGATAACTTGAAAAATACTCAGTTTAGAAATTCCATATTTTCCATATCGATGAATATCATGGAGAGGAAGAACTGATTCGATTTTTGACAATTTACCATTTCTAGATTGCCCACAAGGGGCCGCTCAAAAGTTGAAAATCACTAAACACTCTTTTGTTCATATCTCTGGAACTATTTGTCTGATTGACTTCAAATCAAGTGCAAATGAAAGGTCATGACCTGGGGATGCCTCATGTCATGACATCATAGCTATCTGGTTAAGGATTGGGGGTGTTCGGGGACATACCCCTAGCCGTCGCTTCCGACGGTGTAAGCCTAGTTTGATTCTGATTTTAGTTTTACACAAAACATTCACATCTCTGGATTAAAAATATGATTTTATCATAGCTTAGAAGTGGCTGCTCCTTAACTGTATTCTTAATATCATTTAACAATAGAAATGTGGTGTGTAAATGAGAATTGCTTCATAGTCAATACTGCTTTATTAAAACACACTATATGTGACCACAGAGAACAGGAGTAACTAAGCTGATTGGTCAATTAAAGTAAACTCTTAACATGTGAGTAGTGATGACTTTAGTTTTCCACACCATACATGTAAAAGGGGGTTATTAGGTCCTGATTGACTTGAAAATATGTTAGTCACAAATTATGTCTTTAAGTACACAACTTAACCTCTAACGTTTCATCACCAGGTTCATTTCCATAAATGTATTTAAATCCACATTTGGAAATTTGCATTGGAAGATTTTTACCTAACTTCAACAAAACAAAAATGTTCTCATTTAAGTGTTTTTTGTTTTGTTTTTTTCACAAAGTAAATGTGTATAGATGAAAAAGAAACGCCTATCTGAATAAATTCTGACGTCGCAGACATTTAACTCATGATTCTCATCAGCTTCTTGCTGTGTGTGCACAGATATTCTAATTAGTGAAAACATTAGAACTTTCTTTTTACTGAAGTTTTCAAATTGAAAGTATTTATTTGTATTGCATGAATATCTTATCTCAACCCTTTGTCTTCTATGTGGAAAAAGTCACGTTTTAATCGTTAAAAGAATGAATGTCACCATCTGAAACTTGACTTTGTTTTGTTTGTTGAATCCAGGGTCAGTACATCCTGACACTGTCAGAGGACATTGTGGATGGCCATGAAAGAGCGATGCACAAGAGACACCTGCGTATAGATCCAAAATGCCTTCACTTCACACCTAAAGACTGGAGCAAGAGGGGTAAATGGTAGACCCCACCATGGTTCAGTCAATCTCCTCCTCAGCCCTCGATGAGCTGAAAGGCTGACAGTGGATCAGATAAACATTTCATTAAGCTGTTCCATCACCAAGATGGGTCCTCAAATGTAAAACAAGACTTTTATTGTGAATATTCATTATATATGGTCAATTTTCAGAGTTCTGAATCCTTAGGAGTAAAGTAGACACTGGTTAATAAACACCACACAGTAAAACATCACATCTATGTAAAAGATCACAGTGCGTTATAAAAGTGGATTGTCAGCTAAATAAAATCCCAAAATGGAAAAGCACTGATGAAAATGAGACGGCTATTGGAAGTGTTTTTGTTTACATCCTTTGTAGCTGCCACACAAAGAAGTTCAGTTACATCCAAATCAATTTACAATGTGGATCTAGAAACTGTATCAACAGCTGATTTGAACAGATAGAAGAGAATTAAATTGCCAAAGCATAGCACTCCAGAATTTAGTTGCTACTATTTGTGGAAATGTCGTACATGTTAGTAAATGAAGTGACACACTAAGGTAGAGAACACACTACAGTTGAAGTCAAAGCTGTAGTT
Organism: Apogon hyalosoma; assembly: GCA_037367295.1. Classification (NCBI taxonomy): domain Eukaryota; kingdom Metazoa; phylum Chordata; class Actinopteri; order Kurtiformes; family Apogonidae; genus Apogon; species Apogon hyalosoma. The sequence goes on from JAPQRP010000008.1 coordinate 6,249,006, forward strand.
ACTGTGCGTCTGATGTGTGGTAAAGATCGGATGTACAATGTAATGTGTAATCGAATGGAGTCATATTTTGAGATTGGTTGTGATGAGTCGCATTTTTAAGTAGAAATATAGTTGTTACACATTCAGATGTTCACATACACAACAGTAGAAATGTCACGTTTATTCTTCTGGAGTGCCTGAACTCTTGCTCTAGCGTCTCTACTAACAGGAAGTGCAGAAGCAAATTGCAAGAAATTCCCTGATTGTCGCCATCATCGCATCAAAATGATAGAGTAATAATCAGATGAAAACGCAAAACCCTTGGATGTACATGGAGTTTCAGTTGCTCAACATGTTTGTTTCCTTCCACAGTACCTGTACTGTTTTTCCACTTTTCCATGTTGGACTTATTTATACTCTGTGATCATGCTGATGAATATTACTACATATCGTTTTAATCCCTTGTCATGACCATATGTACACAATGTACAATGAGACAAATCAACCTCCTAAGTATCTTTATGTTCCCTGTAACTGTACATACTGAACCTGATTGTAAAGAAAAAAGTATGCTTAGAAGAAATAAGCCATGTTGAACTGTTAGAGGAATGTAAATTATGTGTACAGTTGTCTTTAAATTTTTTTTACTCAGTGTAAACTAACGGGCCGCACAATATTGCTAGGAAAAGACAGAAGGTGATATCTTTGTTTGACATTGTGTTTTATGTTTACATGTCTCAAAGGATGTTGGATTTAGTATATCTTTAAGTGACACAGTGGAGAGTATGATTTGAACATTTGATATGAGAATCTTGTTGAATTGATAAAAAAATTCATACAAACCCCAGAGGTGTGTCTCTTGTGTTGTAGTTTACACTGTTTTTACTCGGGCGTTAATGGTTGACATCTGGAAATATTCAATTTATGTTTTTAAAGGACACAATGAGATGTTATTTACACTTTATCCTTAAAAAACACTGGTCTACAAGTTAGAAACAAACGAGAAAATTGACCAGGTTTAACGCACTAATATTTAAAATGCTGGTTGGCTGTAGTTTCCAAGATACAGTCTTGAGTCAAAATGTAAAATTTGGAGAATTATAGAACAGAATAACACTATCATATACATTGAAAACATCAGCTTAACAGCACATGTAATTTGTTTTCCCAATTTATCTTATTAAAGTATGTAAGATTTAGCACATTTAATCTCTTGAGGCGGATCATTTTATAAATGATTGCAGACCAGTGATATCAAAAATGTGGTTTATAAGTACTAGGGCTCGCAATGTTACATGTGAGTTTGTGAGGTCTTAGTTGCTCCAAAAATGTATGCTTTAGTTTTTAGTTATTTTTGTCAACACGAATCAAGATCTATATCACGTCCACATTATTGATGTGCCAAACCATGTGCCTCTGAACCTAATACTTAAATGTAACTGTTGACCAAGTGCATGTGGACCTAACACTTCAATAATCCCATTTTTACTAAAAACCTTCCTCTACGTAGAGTTTAAAGAATAAATGAATTGCTGTGGTGAAGCTGTCATGAGATCAGTCATAGGGGATTATTTGTATCAAATGCAGGTCTAAATCTGGCAGAACACACGTGAAATGTTTGGTTTGGAACGTTAATAAATAGATGGTATGTATTCAAAGGAATGACAACATAAACCCAATTTTCTCAGTAACATTAACTGAAAACATGATGTAGAAAAACAACCCAGACACAAACAACATACTTAAAAAAAAAACCTGGTTAAACAAATTAGATTTTAACCATTTCAGTCTTGTAAAATGAGAAAAGAAAAACATGTAGGTAAAACATAAAAATTAGAGGTTTATAAAATAGCTCTTGGAGTACATAACCTGTGACAAAAACCTCAATGTAAAAAAACCCAAAAACAACAAAAAAACAGTGTTGCAGAAGTTCATGTGATGGCCACCAGGGGGCAGCCGAGCCACTCTATCCGTCTGTATCTAAAATGACATTGCAGACGTTCAGACCACAGCAGAGACAGAAGGATGAGGGATGCATGTTAAAGTCAAATGTAATAATCCAGCTCTGGTGACTTTTTCAGCTCTGTTAGAGTCAGGTAAATACTGACAACACATACATTCAACAGTAAATTTGCTTAAGACAGATATTCACTGAGCTAAGCAACTTCCCTTTTTCTTATGTCTTCTGAGCTGCTCCTGTGGAACTGGACGAGGAAAGGTGGGCTGATGTTTACATTCCTGCAAAATAATCGCTCTGAAAAGCCTGAATGTGGGAGGTGCGTGTCCCCTGTGCGCTGGGCATCATTTGTTTGCAGCGAATACAAAGTTTTTTGTCAGTCATGCTCGATATTGAATTACCAGTCTGTGGAGATGTGGTTGCAGTGTGTCTGTGGTGAAGCCAGTCCCACCGTCAGCTCACACCCATTTTCAGTCCACACCTGGCAGTCACACCAGTCCCCACGAGGGCAGGAATTTCACACTAATCTAATATCCTTACCTCAGTGCTCATTGGAGCAGCCTCCCTGGCACCAAGCTTCATCCTCATCTTCATTTCCTGCAGGTACGTAGAAATAAATACATATTTTTTAGGCCTCTGAAATGTGCTGTTTTTGAGTTCTTTATAGTGTCATTTCAGAAAGTACAGTGTTAAAGAGTTGGATATATTATCCATTATCCATTATATTATCCATTAGTGCCCCTGAACCAGAGAAAATGTATGATTTACAACATGCAACAAAAATGATCATCTAAAAATATTTTAGAATAATGATTTTTTTCTTTAAGTTTGGTTGAATATCTCTTCTCTAACAGGAAGTTTTGACAATTTTTTCTCTGTATGACTGGAAATGTCCCTTCCACATGGTGTCACTGTAGCACTGGCGACTTGTTAAAGGCTATTTCTTTTCCAAATTTACCTCTTACTAATGATAAGCTCAGAAGATTCAGACCATCACAAATCAAAGTCAAACACTGACATATGATACTGTAATCAGTGTCAAACCAACACTGTTTCAGTGTTAATCTAAAAATGAAACCCACTGAATCATCGTTGAAAGTTAACATTGATTTTCCCTGAAATAGTGTTTTATCAACAGTAGAACGTCAGTCAAGATGGGCACAAAATCAATATTAGGTCATCTTAAATTCAGTTTTAACATTGAATCAACATTGATACAGCATCAAGTCATGTTGTTTTTGTGTAACAGGATAATGCAGAGGTCATGTGCAGCTGCAGTTGATGTGATTCTGAAGTAAAATGTCATTTCAGTTCAATTCAGTTAAATTCAAACACCTTTATTTATCCATTAGGAACTTCGTGAGTGAGAAAACATCAGTGCAACCACAAAAGAACACACAGAATTTCACATCTATACAAACATACCTGTGCATCTTTAACAGAAACGCTTTTAAATGTCACTAGTAAAAATACATTAATAACTAAAAACTAGAGCGATAAAGTTACAAGCTCAAAATAAATAACTTCTTTCAGTGAAATATGCACTTTCATTTTTTTTGTGCCACACATTTATTATATAATGTATAGGCTCACATTCTACACCTTTACATAGTCCAAATGCTACCCTAAAAATGAAGTAAGCATAAATAAAAACTCATCAACACAAACAGAAATCTCACTATTAGAGACTCAAATGTTACCACTGTTCAACATGTTTACAGGCTGGAACCACTATCACTACTAAAGAGTGGCTTTGTCCTGTGTAATGTTCCCACATTTGGTGTAAGTTAGGCCACAAAGTCTCAATATTGTGTGTGTGTGTGTGTGTGTGTGTGTGTGTGTGTATATATATATATATATATATATACATATAGGTATAGGTATACAATACAGGGCAGAAGTCTAAGGCCATCTGTAGCTTTGTTGTTTTTGCAGGGTTCTAATTAGCATAAATATTTATTCTTATATTATATTATATTTCTCTATTGTGTAGCATGAAAATGCAGGGAATATATGTGCACAACACACACAAGAATAAAAATAAACAGTTTCCCCATGCTGAAATCAGTATTTACTGTGACCTTTGTTCCTGTAACAAAAATGTCACCTATGTGTAAATGTGTAAGTGGAACCACATCTGTAATATTAGAGCAGTAAATTCCATAATATCTGTAAAAAAAAAAACAACATAAAGACATGAGAAGCGCAAAGGGAGGTAACAGTAAATGTGTGACTCTTCATCTGTAGAAGCAGGGTTTTAAATTTCTTTCTGTATCTTGATACATAAACTGACAGATACACATGTGGTCATGATAACCTGCTAAAACAAAAGCCTAATGGTGACCTAAGACTTTTGCACAGTACTATATGTTGTTAAGTAATTTTGGAATATTTTTTTTCTTATTTTTAATCAGAGTTATTAAGGTGACTTTTGATATGTAATAAGGATTACTTGTAATGTAACTTATTACATTACATACTGCAGTGTCTTGACATAGGCACGTATTATAACTGGCGCTGTATAAATACACTGTCACCCATAAAGGTGGAATAATTGTCTTTTCAGACACATTTCTCTTTTTATTCCTATTTATACACATCAGTATTCACCTTTGACCTGGTGTAATGATTACATACTGAGTCCCAGTTACACTTTATCTATCAAGAATTAACCACATTGTCACAATTATTTCATGAAAAGAGGCAAAAATATTTTATTCAAACTTTACGGACAACAGTGTACAACTAAACTGAATTTGACTGGTAGATAGGAGGTGGGGCAAAGTAGAAAGTCAATAAAAGAAAACAGCATTGAAAATCTGGCCTCATTTTGCCAAATGAATAGAGTCCCTTTATGCTATTTCCAAAAATGTGCCAAAAGAAAGGACAACACGAAGCATGAATGGAAGTTTGAGTGTACATACACTGAAAAAATATAACTGTATGTGACCTCATGTTTAAGCACCATTATCTCAGTTAGTATTTTATAGTATTGTATTGATTAATGCCATTACTGCGACTAGTTTCTCCCCTGAACTGTTTCTACCCAAATCTACTGATGAATACATGCTGAGTTATGCATGTTTTCTAAACTGTTTAACTATTATCAACTAATACCACCGTTTTTGGTTTTCTTATCTGTTCAGGACACACTCTACCAACAACGCAGGCTCCCTTTCTCCGCCTCCACCCCCTCCTTCGCCGCTCTGAGCTTGACCAGAGCGTCTGACCCGGTAACACACACACAGCCATATGGTACAGCCAGGACGAGACCTCACCCAGTCATTAGGGGGATGGTGCCGGACACTTGGCCCTAATGCTGCTGTGGAGGTCAAAGCAGCAAGAATCTCCTCCTCCTCCTCCTCCTCTGTCAAGCATCATGCAAAGGTTTACCCAAATTCACAGGTATTTGCTTTATTTTTTGCTTTTGAAACACAGGGCAGGAAAATGCAGTGTGTTATGTATAATGACTCACTGCTGCACTCTCATTGTTTTTGAGCAGGTTGATTGTTTGTTATGGTCTCGACCCTTACAGTCTACGTTTGGGGAGTACACAAAGGTCTCCACAAATAAACAAACTGTCACATGCACACAAATACACACACACACACCCACACACACGCTGCCATTTTCACCTTTGCCCCTGAGGCTTTATCTCACTGGTGCAGAATTGTCGGTTGTGGCATGGAGCAAATTAGTCATTAAATGAACATTTCTAGTGCAATTCATTATTCTAACGGGTAGAGATAAGGCAGACTAAAAGGCAGATTGTGGGAGATGACTTGTCTTGATATGACATTGCATCAGCTCCTGCTTTGCTACATTTGTGGTTGTTACACTTCAAATTGTTGTTATTCAGCAATTTTTTGTGCGTTTTCAGTCTTGCCGGTGAAGCATTTTAGATTTCAGCGTGAGACCCAGAGAGCTCTGGTGTTGGCCGCCGCTGTCCGTTGCTGCCTCAACCTCTCTCTCTCTCTCTCTGACAAGGAGATGAGGAGGGGGGAGGAGAGAGAGGCTGTGTGTGTGTGTTGAGAGAGAGAGGAGGAGAAAGAGGGGGTTGGCTTTAGTGTGATGTGAATGGAATAGAATCAGCGCGAGAGGGAGAACGAGGGAGGAGGACAGCACAAATCAACCTGCCTCTTGACTTAACAACAGAATAGAGGAGCCGGCAGACGCACAGATCGGGAAGTGTGTGCTGTTTGGTTTTTTTTTGTTATTATTATTTTTGGAGAGAGGAAGAGATCGACAGACAGGAGGAACTGACGGAGGAGGAGAAAGAGCCTCACCGTGGAGACAGATAGCAGAAAAATGCTGTCATGGGGAGAGAAGGGGAGGGAGTCGACAGAGAGGAACAGGATGAAACAAGGCAGGGTCGAGCAAAGCTGAAATGTGGAGGTAAGCCTTTTCTCTTTTTGCATCGAGGTTACAGAGAATTCACATTCCAGCCTCCCTGAGCTCTCTTTCTGATGATAATGAATCCAGATGGACGGCTCTGTACACCACATACCTCTGTAAAGGCATGCATATGCTCCTATACTCACACAATCCAACCAAAGACAATGTATGAGAATGGCAAAGGATGTGAAATGTAATACCTTGCAGCTTGTCCTTCCTTTGCCTCACTGCTCTGTATTGTTAGCTCTTCACATTATAATTTTTTGGAGTGTCCATGTGGTTCAGTGCACTGAAGTGGACATACTACTTACACGCAATGTTGTAGGCTTGAATCCAGCTTGCAACCTTTGTCGCATTTCATGCCCGGCCTCTCCCCCCACCTCCCCCGACACTAACCCCCACATCTTTCCTGTCTCTCTCCATTGTGCACTGTCCAACAAGGCAGATTTGTCTTGAAAAACGGTGTTATGACATCCTCAAGAAGCCACTGCAAAACGCCACCGTAGAACGCTGCAGGACTTGGAGACAAGGAGGGCAAGGTGGATGGATGGAGCCGGGGATGGAGGGACAGTGAGAGAATGAAAGACAGACAGAGAGAAAGGGATGAGCTAAAGATGCAGGAACAAAAAGAGGAGCAGGATTTACTCCAGATACATATTCCCAAAGACACAAAAAGCCATCAGCCTCATCAGTCTGTGTGTGTGCAGGGGATTTGTGTGGATAAAGAGGATTGCATGTGGTGTGCAGAGACAATGATGGAATGGAGAACCACAACCGGAATTGGGGTGTTGTTTTCAAGGTGGCAGAAAAAATGAGGGATGCGGGAGTCAGGCCCCCCTCCTCCCTCTCTCCCTTCTCATCCTCCCCACCACCCCTCTTGCACTCCTTAATTTAGGATAGGGCTGTGTGTTTACGAGATATTAGGGTTTGAGGGGACGGATAAGGCTGCTGATAGGAAAGAAAGACAGGGATGGAGGACTGGAGGGGAAAGAGACAAGCAGCAACAGCTTACATAAGCCAGTGCACTCAAAGGACGGGCCATTTAATTTATATTGAGCCGCATGGTTCTCCATGAGATTTGGTGTTCACTGTGGTTGACATTAGCATTTTAAAAGACAAAATGCTTCTTGTCCTGACATGATGGACAGACTCACTGAAGAATGGAAATGTGTGATTGTGTAATTTAACGTGATGGTATTGTGTTTGTTTCTGGACAAACTGACAGGAGGGAGTGATGTAATCAGGAATGATTTTAAGGTGTGAAAGAAAATCCTCCTTGTTTGACTCTGTCTGCAGTTATTCTTTATGGGAAATGTAAAGTATGAAAAGTACGCCTGTCAGACTCACCTTGTGAGAGGTGCTGACATAATGGTGCTAACACTACGCAACCCATTTATCCAGCACAACGCTTCTGACTTGTTCTGCTGCCATCCACTGCAATACAGTATTAATAAAATAAAAAGTACCCATCGCCAGAAGTCCATAGATATGTGTTATGTGAGAATAGCTGAACATCTAAAATCAAAAAATACCAGTCTGTCTCCAGTCCACTCCAGTACTTGCCCTAAAAAA
>JAPQRP010000008.1:6256960-6302179 GCA_037367295.1 Apogon hyalosoma
TTTGGAGATATACCTTATCAGCTCCTATTGGTAAATTAAAAGACTAATGCCAGGAACAGTTACATGTATGATGATATGAGATGAAAGATGTCCGAGTTAAGGCTTGAACCAACATGGATTCATTTCTCCATTAATTGATTAATCTCTTAATGACTTGAATTGTAAAATAGTGAAAACCATAATTTCTCTGAAGACAGGATGACGGACTGTATTTGGGGCGCTGCTTTTCTAATACTACAGGAGTAAACCTAAGATATTCAGATCAGTATCAAGAAATTTTCACATTTCAGAAACTGAAACCAGAAAATACAATCAGCTGTCAAAACAGTTTTAGGTTGGACTAAACAGTTAGCTCTAGTTTGTTTGACAGTTTTGGGATATGAGCACATTTTTACGTGCTTGACAGTCATTCAACATGAAGTTATTACATTAAGGTGTTGGCAGTGGTCTAACTTGAGGCACTACAGCTATTTGATGTGTTTAATATGTGAGTTTAAGTAAATGTTAATGAACCCTAGAAAACAAAGCCATCTAACTCCATGGAGATAAACTGAAATATTTAAGTAAAGCATTGACTGTGGTTTATTTTTACTACTATCATTGACAGCCTACTGTATGGGTGTACAGTCCTCAGAGATGCTTCTGCAGGACATGTGGGACTCATACAGTTTCAGCTTGAGGAGGAGGGGAACAGAGGTAGAGACTATCAGATCGATTGGCTCTGTTTTATTTCCTGCACCAAACCGGAGCCATGTGTGGGTCATGTTGTGGGTTTAGATTTGGCTGTCACTAGGCTCAGTCCTTAGTTTCCACTATAGAAGAAATGCCTTGAAAACAATCCTAAATACTCACTTAGTCACTGTTTATTCAGAAATCATCACTGTCTTGTTGTTGTTTGCTCTTTGTAAATGCAGGTGGAGAAGTAACAAGCCTGTGTGTGTTTTTCGCTGAATAACGATCACAACATTTCTTTAGCAGCAGTTGTGCAGCAAGACTGAGACTCTATCCGGACCTCATCCAGGCTGATACCAGCTGAAGCTATTTCTGGGGTAGGATTTTAACTTTCGCTCATGTTGTTTGGCCTGTATCTATATAAAATGATACTGTGACTGCTAAAAGGACTCCCTGTCCACCGAGCATCAGCTTTGGCAAATAGCTGACAAGAGTCAACAATCAGCAGTCTTCTGTCGACAGGGTGTGCAGAGGTGACAGTGGTAGTTATAGAAAACTTATTCTGCTGCACTATAAGGAAGCAAAAAGAAGACAAAATGATACATAAGCTATGAGCTAAGTGATCTGGATGTTTTTGTCATCAGTCTTTGAGGTTTACTTTAATCAGTCGTGAAGTTACCAGGCAGATTTTGCTTTGGTCTGAGTCAGCATCGTGTCATCCCTCTCATTTGGAGCCATTTTGCATGGCTACACCCAGGCAGGCTCCCTGTGGGGGCTCAGCGAGGAAGGCAGTTGGACAGGCGGAGCCTTGCCTTCTTCGGATGGCAGGATGCCGGCAGTGTAAAGCCACTGGGTGGATCCTCTTAGCTTGTGCTCCCTGTTGTCACCTGTCCCCAGTGGCCAGTGGCCTTATTGGAAGATCAGCCCCTCTTTAGTTTTGTAGTTTTGTATGAGGCTGTTGCCCTTTTGAAGCCTTTTCCTGCAGCATAACATCTCACAATTAAAAAAGGAGAAGAAAAGTATTTCAAAAATTTGACAGAATGACTCATTTGGTTTGTTGAACAGAATGGGGGTAGATACTTGAGATACATTAGTATGACAAGCATTCGCTGATTTTTTTTATTTATTTATTTATTTTCATTATTTGGAGATTCACTCTTGTCTCTATGAATTAGAACATACTTGAAAATGTCTCTTAATTTCTTTAGCAGCTCTCACTTTCTGTGCAAAATAATGTTAAATATTTCAAACTGCACTGGAGGATAAGAGAAATTAACATCTATGTCATAACTATAAAAAAATCCTTTTTTATTGTTGTAATGTGAAGTCAGGAATGAACCAAGAAGCACTTGTGGTGTTAAGTTTGTAATTGCTGTTCATGGTAGAAAACATGACGAGAGCTATTTAAACAAATTATGTTGTAATAACAGTTTTGGTCATTATCATACATCAGACAATCATAGTGTAAAAGATCTAAAGAGGCACTGCAACAAGCAAAACCTGATGTCATAGTCCCAAAACATGCATAAGCTGCTGATTTTATATAAACATCTGCTGTGAATAGTGATCTTTATTCTGTACTTATAAAAACATACTGTATTCAACAACATATACTGTATTCATGTTGAAAAAAGGCCTCTTTTCAGTAAAATACTTAAGATTATTGTCCTTAATCAGTATGTCTCTCTCAGTTATGTCATACATACAGTATATTAAACCATCAGGCAGCACTGTGGCTTCTCATTGTCTGTTATAGGAGAAGTACACTCCAGGGTATTCAGAGCCACTGAAAGCAAACTAAGACCAGGCATTCACTCTCACACCATGTCACTACATCAGCATACTCAGAGATCAAAAAGGCAGAAAGCATCCTGTGCTGAGAGGAGTGTAAAAAGACCCTTATGAAGAGTATACTATTCTTAGACTAATGCAAAAAATATAAGAGATCATCGTTATCTTGAAGCTTCAGTGGGCAGGATGTCTCTGGCTTCATTGGGGCTTTCAGCAAGTTGTAGTTCAAGTAGTCTGAGAGGAAATGAGACTTGGGTATCACCACTTCATTCTGTCTTCAGACATCAGGAAATCTTTACCAGGGTGCAGGATTTTGACCAATCACTAGTCTTATCAGAGAGGAAGATACAAAAAAACATGACTGACAGCTGTAATGGCCATTTCCTGTCAAGACTCTGTCATCTCTGTCTATGGGCAGGACAGAAACAACATGACAGCTCACCTAACCATGATGTTTTGCTGTCATTCTTCCATAGCAGCATTAAACCATATCACATCATCTTTACTTACATACAGTTTATATATAGAGGAGATAAAAGGAAGAAGTGTATTTTCACATTCTGCCTTTTTTTTGTTCTTATTTCAGTTTTACTTTCAGACTAAGGGACCTGTTTGTTGATGCGTTTCTATCAGGGCTATGAGGAGGAAGTTGATCTTTAGTCGTGTCATTATATGCTAAAGACATCACTAATAAAGAAGTGAGAGGAGAAAGTAGATCCCTTTCAGTGCTGCATTGTATCTCTGTTCGTACAGGGCCAAACAGCCACTACACACAGGAAGCAGAGAGCAGGGAGGGGTGTCTCAGGTTTACTTTGAAATCAAGTTTCGCCACACTTCCCTTATTCTTGGTCATTTGTAGTAATGGAGCACAAATATGCACCTTGCAGTCACAGCACTAATGTCCCATTTTTATACCTTGGTGAAAAAAAATTGCCGCTCCAGGCGTATTCTGATAAACTCAACAGTTGAGTAGTTATTGTAATGGCTTCATGAATGACTGTGCAAGCATTAATGCACACTAGTAATTAATAGGATGCATAGCTGTCTGCTGGTGACGCAGTATGTGTGTGTGTGTGTGTGTGTGTGTTTTCATGCAGAAAGTCTGCAGCCACTGACACGCACAACCTGTTTCTTCTTTTTCTCACAACCTTTGCACAGACACAATATGATTACAGAGAAGCTACAGTAAATCAGCAGCTATCTGCATCACCACAGTTAACATTTTGCTGCACGAGCCTTGTTCTATGTAGGTCAGAAGGTGCAGAGCTGCTCGTGTAAGTGACAGACAGAAGGAGGCTATGAACTGCAGAAAGTGGCCGTCTGCAAGATCCACAAGTATACACACCTCCAAAGCTCATAGTATATTTTGCTCATATTTTGGTTCGGCAGTTGTAGTAGACTTCAGGTAAAAGTGAAATAAAAACAAGTAGTATTTGTTGTTTGGTTGCTCTCCAACTCTGGCAGCCTTTTGATTAGATTTTTAAGGTAAAGATGTACAGGCTGCTGCACAAAAGCAGAAAAAACACACTCCAACAATGCCTCTGCTGTAAAGTCAACTAGAGACAACAGTGTATTTCTCTAAATAATGATCGCAGTTTGTGTTTGCTAAGATTGTAATGGACTAGTGGAGCTTGTAAGTTTGATAGCTGCTATTTAGAAGTGGCCTTTTCTCACTGCAGTACCCTCAAGTCACAGGCAGTACTTATTGAGTGTAAGTGAAGTCAGTTGTTGGATGTTTGCAGCCATAAACAAAGATTTTCAACGGCAGAATTCAGAATGAGTGTGAGTAATGTTGGCGCTGCAGCCATTTCACGGGCATCGACTAAATTTCAGTGGACAATAGAGATTGTGAGGAAGTAAAGGAGGTCAGTGTCTCCTCCTATGAAAGGTAGGGAATACATCAGATTGGTATTAAATAAAGCAATACTGAGCAATCTCTTTTCCCTCCTTCAGTGCTGGCCGCGCAGATGACGGAGGAGTTAACAGTGAACTTTTGAGCTCAACATAATAGATACAGTCATGAAGTTGAGGGTCAGTTCCTTTCCCTGTCACACACAAACGCCCACACATGCAGCACACACACACACACACACACACACACACACATACACACATATGTCCGTCACAGGACAGCTGTTCTTCCTGTCAATGTGCGGACAGTGCCACATCCATGACGCTCAGATGCTTTTTTATAAAGTCAGCAAAGGCAGACAAAGACACATGAACCCACATTTTGGATTTCAGTCACTCTGTTGCACACAAACCCTGTCACAAGGTGTATTTTCAGATATACAGGAAGTGGCAATGCTCCGCTAGCACAGTGTTGATGTCATGGCAAATAGCATATCAAACAATAGAGTGAGTTAGGTACTTTCACTGTAGCAGAGTTGCACGTAGGTTATGTTAAAAACAATCAATGCAATCAAGAGTGTGTTCATTTTACGTTGTATTATTCACTCAAGAGGAAGTTGGGTTTTAATATAGACAATACTATAGAAGGAGCTTTTCTGAGTATACTTCCTCTTTACTGCAGGGGGAGGTTCACTGATTCTGCTTTGGCTGCAAGTAAAAAATAATATGAAAAACTAGCATTTCTAACGTACAAAAAAATCCATCTAGCTGATCATACTCTAACACCAAGAAAGAAGAGAATTTCAAGAAAATAAAAAGAAAAACCCCTGGTACTGAAAATGAGTATTTAGTTCTATAAAGAAAAATCCTATGAAAAATAATCTCATTTTAAAAAAGTATAACATTGTCTTAAGTTAATATGCTAAATTGATGGTTTGCTTTACATTCAGGAGAGAAATAGGTGTTAATGCGTTAATAATGGCATTTTTAACTGTTAAAGCCCATTATGAAGATATCTTTCCAATCATATGACAGTCTGGTTATATTTAAGGATATTTAGCCTCTTTCTTGTAGCGCAGTGTAGATGCAGTGACTTGTTTGCATTGTTGCAGTTTGGTTTTTTTTCCAGTAAAACAGCAGCGCTTCACACAAACAGCTAAAAAAGAACTGAAACTGGACCAGATACCACAGACGTCACATGTTAGATGACCTCAGCCATAGGGGTTTACTGTAAGAGATGAGGCACGCATGAACAAAGCAGCCAGACTTAAATATGAATCAAAACACACTGACTCACTGAAGCTCCAGTTTGTGTTGTCTGTGTGGCCATCTCCACTGGTTAGGCACCACCAGCCAATAAATAATTAACAACCCGGTAACCCTCGCCCCCTTTTTAATGTTTTATGAGGAAGAAGACTTATTTTCAATTTTCGAAGGACACGTTTAAGGGAGGACATTTCTCCTTGAAATGAAACACAGTTTATTGTGCAGAGATGATTCCATGCAGGCCAGAGAGCAGCTTGACCTCCACATGCAACCATTACAACAGCGCTATACAGCAGAGCTAATGCAGACAAAGGCAGCATTTTATTAACTCTTCATACTGATAGGGGCTTTTGGTGTTCCCATTTTCCACTTCAGCTAATTTTTTTTCCCTTTCCTTTTTGGAGCATATGATTTCACTTCTTTAGAATAAAAGAAGAGTAAAACAAAGAGAATGAAGAAAAAAAGAGGAGATGAAAAACCATTTTGCTACTAAAATAGGATCAGATGTAATAATAACTGACAAGTGAAGACTAAAATGGACAAATGTAATGATATTTTTTTGTTACATTTCTGTGCTGTGAGGCCTCATTCATACTCACTAAGCAGATTCTTTAAGTGATGTAATTGCTCTTCTGTCATCTGTCAACACCTTGAAGTGTTGTGAAAACATCATTAAGGCATGTATTCAAAAAGCAACTGTCAAATACATTCTAGTGTGATACTTAGTGATATTTAGTGTGGGTTACGGTCATACTTTTGGCAGTCTCTGCAATGGCAAAATGTTGCCCACATCTCCGACTAAATTTCTGGTTCTTTAAACACTTGCTTTTTTTTTCCTGCCACACCGCTCGATTATCTCCTTTCTGCATCGGTCGACTGAGCAGCAGGTGCAGGCTTAGTATAAGTCTTTGGGGACCAATAACCCTGACTGACATTTGCAAACTGTTTGAATGAAAAAGAGAGATAAAACGCATTACAAAAAAGAGAGTGCTGCAGTACCATCCACTTAGCAGCCTCTGGACTTGGCCCAGTTCACTGTCCGCAGTGTGGCAGAGTCAGGGGGAGGGATGGGAGGGGGAATGTGGAGAAGATTGAGGATGCCTACAGCAAGTGTCGAGCATTAGAATGAACTCATTTTCTGAATCAAATCCAGCCACATTAATACACGTTTAGTTTCTTAAAAGCACTGCAGCCGGCTCAGTTCAGTGTCACATTTTCAGCAGCAGAGCAGGGATGCAACCTGATCTCAGATGTAACAAGGTTTTGTGGGATCAATACTTAGAGTGAGACTGAGCCTGGATTTAAATTTCCCCAAATCAATCACTATTAGGAGTTCATTTAGACTTTGTGGTTAAGTATTGGAAAGGCAGCTTTTAACTACAAGGATAGAAAGTGACATTACAACGGCTGACCTCCCACATTTTGAAGCCAGGAGCTGTGTCGTTCATCTTTTTTGTTTATTGTAAAGTGACATATGAACAAAGTGCAACAGCACTGAAATCTGGTGCTTTAAAAAACCTGCTTGCGTCATCTATGTGGAAAAGGCAGAGTATTTCACAACTTGAGGCCTTAGTTTGACATGAAGACAACAGGCACCGCAATATGCAAGTTTAAGCCATCACTGCATTCGTTGAAACTTGATTTTGTGAAGCCTAATGTGATGAAGCTGATAAAGCTGCAGCAAGAGCAGAACTTTTGTCACTGCTCACATCTAATAGCTGCTAAGCTGTTAAGCTGATTTTCACAGCGTCACCTCGTGGGAAAATCTCAATCATTTATACTGAGATAAAATCTTTCTTTTACCATTAAATACTTAAAATGGCTCCTGGTACTGTTTAGGATGATGACAAGTGAAGGTTAGTTTGACTTCTGGTGGAAAGCAAAGGGCTGCAGTGAGGCAGCTGAGCAGCCATAGGTGTGGGAAGTGTCGAGTCGAAATCATGACGACACTCATCCTTTCAGAGTTCAAAAGTCAGATGCTCTTCCTGTTTCACAGGACACAGACTTGCATGAGGGAGTGCAAAATATGTCAAGCGGCCATGACTTCTCCAAAAGGGTGTATGTTTAATATGACTCTCCTCTACTTCAGTTTGTGCCCTGATATCATACGCCAGAGGACTGTTAACCTTGTCCTAGACTTAATCTGGAAGAAGACCTCATTAGCCAAACATGCACCCTGTTTGGCTAACAGTAAATCTGGTGTAGAGTTATTATCAGAGTTAGGTTTTAGTTTAAGTCACATTAGGTTTTGATTTCAGTGTAGTTTAAGTAGATTTAAAGTAACAACATGGAACCTTTGCTTGTGGGGTCCCCCTAAAGTCAACAAACGGTATTGTCTATAACAACTGTCGTAAAATCTGTATCTCAGTAATACTCATGCATTTGTTGACAAACCATTGATGAACTTTTTGTGGCAAGACAATTAATGTGTGTTCAACTATGTCTTCAGGCCAGGTAAAGTAGCCTTGCAGCATTTTATATTGTTTTATTTTTAAAAAGATCAGAAATGAAAAAAAAAGGACAAATGAACAGATCTATATTACGATGGCATATTAGGGCCACATAGGAAAAATAAAAACACTTGTCACCACGAGAATAAAGTCATAATAGTTCAAGAATAAAGCCGTATCATGAGAATAAAATCAAATACAGAAAGAGTCATAATTTTATGAGAATAAAGTCATAATATTGCGAGAATAACATCATAATTTAAAAACTTCCAGTCAGTTCGTCCTCTACAAAAGAGGCAATTTGCTTGTTCAATTTGCAGTTCGGTATTTATGACAAAACAAACCCAAATGTGTGCAAACTCGCTTCAAAGTCTGTATGTCTGTCTGTACTTTGCCATGTGTAAACCCCAAATGAAAGTATAACCTCACAAAATGTTCCAAGTTCTCCATTATATTATATCATTGTAAATGAGAAGCTGTTCTCAATTGATTTTACCTGGTAAAATAAAGTACTAAAAAAAAAAATTGTGACGAGTGGGTACGACTAATTCTTGTAATATTATGGCTGTATTCTCGAAATGTGACGGCATTATTCTCATAATATTACGACTTCATTCTCGTAAAGTTATGAATCTTTTCTTATTCAACTTTATTCTCATGAAATTACAGGTTTTATCTCGATATTTTATGACTTTATTCTTGTAGTGACAAGTGTTTTTATTTTCTTACATGGCCCTAATACGCCATCATACTATAAATCAGCCTATAACCGATTGCTCATTGTGGGAACGTAGTTTTACTGTAATACAGTGCTGTCTGTGTGGTCATCATATTCATACTGTAATACAAAAAATTGAAGACTGATTTGTAATGTTGTCAATTCAGATTACATTAGCCTGAAACATAGTGAGCTTTACACTTACTACTAGTCCAACAGTAACAGGTCCAGGTCTCCATGGGTGGGGCATCCCTCCTCCTCTTACAATTCACACCAGCCAGTAAAAGCTGGGCCAATATTCACCATAGTCTGACCTCTTATTTTATCACTCTTACGCTTGCTTTTCTTTTCTTTGTCTTTTCAGACAATACCCTTACGCTCTTTGTTTTTATTGCTATCAACCATGACTGTTAGCCTATTTGTACCTTTCCTTCACTGGTAACTTTGCTTACCTGCCTCGTCTTCTGAAGGTGGAGGGGTGTGTGTGTGTGTGTGTGTGTGTGTACTGTACGTATACTGTAAAGCAGTCAAATTTTGTAGTTCTTTTTGTGTAGAGGTTCCTACCTGAAACCACAAGTTGCATAGTGCCAGTGCAGGTGAAAAAGACGCTCTGGAGTGATGACGAAAGTGTAATTGAACCTATTGTGAGTTGTTGTACCATCAAAATGACCTTGGAAATATAGTTTGAAGGCTGAAAAAGTCCATTGTATTGCTTGAATTGTACAAACGGAGTTATTTTTAGGTTTATTTTTACGAACTGACTGATTGTAGCTCAGTTTACATTTAGTTTTAGTTTGTCAGGCATTTTGAGGAAAGGTTTGTTTCATAGAAAAATGTAGGATGAATAAATTAATAATACCAAATGTGAGTAATGTGTTAGATACATTCCATTGTGCAAGACTATTTTTTCGTTGATACTTTGAACCTTGGACAATGACAAAAGTGAAGCTGATTTTACCTGCAGTTCTATTTTATTTAGTTTTGTATTGTTTGTTGATAATTTTCATGGGTTATTCACTGTTTTTTGTAGTTTTTTAAAAAAGTTTTATTTAAGTAAATTCATTTTCATTAGAGTTCATTGACTAAAATGACCCAGAAGTCACTCAAATTTGAAAAAATACACCAGTCAACAATGTCCAGTAAACACTAAACATCTCCACCATCTCTGTAACAACTTTTGGGTAACTACAAAAAAATGTATAAACCAAAGCTCACCTGGAGAATGTACACACAATGCAGAAATCATTACTGTCCACAGGCTGCTAAGCTCTCAGACCTGGGAATAAAGCTCTCTGCATGCATTATTGAGTGTCTGAGATAGAAACCGGCTACTGCGAAGAGTCTGTGGAGACTTTGACTCCCTATGGTCACAGTGAATACTTAAAATTAAGAAAAAAAAAGTCCTGGAGAGCATCAGTAACATGTCTGGGTCATCTCCCCAGAGTTTTCTTGTGGAAAAAACAAAAGCACGGTTTGGTATTACATGAATAGAGTTGTTAAAAGGAGCATACAGATAGTAAACCATCTGCAAAGTACTGACAGTGCAGCTGTTTTGTATTAAATACTGATGTGTGATAAGTTCATTATTAGTTACATGTGTTGAATCTATTTCAGTCATTGAGGATGAGAAGAACTGCATTAGGTTCTTGATACCACAAGACTACATTTATAACGGACTTATAAAAGGTTAATAAATGAGTTTTCATTCAGGTTACATTAGAAGGAATTTGTAAATTTATTAGCTGTTATAGTACATTAAAAAGGGCAACACTGACCCATTTCCTGTCAAATACTCACGCTCATACCCACATTTCATCATCATTAAGCATCTCATTAGTCACTGAGTTTCTTTTGTCTCATCCATCAGAATTTACACTAATTGACTTCGTCTGATATTTATTCTAAAGCTATTTAACTACTATCAGGTAATATTAATAATAAAAAAAGTTTAATTTGATGCTAAAGTTAAAACTATTTTGCAGCTGATTTATTGGCATTTTTTTTATTCATTGTCATATTTTCCTTTTCAGTATTCCTCCTTATGCATTTTCTTCCTCTATTTCTGCTTTGCCTATTTATTTCTGCACATCCTTTTTACATTTCAGGAATATTTTTTCTATTTCTGTATGCATTTATGCCTCATTAGGCAAATGAGGAGGGTGGTCTTTAAAGGCATGTCCTTAGGTCAGCTCTTCTCCTATTGGTTAATTTGTATTCAGGGGGCTGTGCTGTCAGTGCTGAATAGACCAGGCTGTACCTGGTGCTTGTGGTCTCATTAGAGGGACATAAAGCTGTGTTATTTGAAAACCAGCAGAATTACTGCTGCACAAATCACACAGCCACTGAGGACTATTTACTGTTTGGTGTGGATATAGTAACAGGGCAGCTGTGGCTCAGTTGAGAACCAAAGTCGAACCTCCAATCCTTTGGTTGGACGTTCAAATCCTGGCTCTGAGTGTCCATGTGTCGAAGTGTCCTTGGGCAAGACACCAAACCCTAAATCGCTCCGGTAGGGTCTACTGGCGTATGAGTGTGTGTGAATGGGTGAATGTGAGGCCTTGTAAAGCACTTTGGGAACCATGAAGGTGTATAAAATGCACTATATAAGTTCAGTCCATTTACCATAACTGGGACCATGTAACATGGGTGATCCAGATGCAGTTACATTGGAATCTGGACATCCCTGTGGGTCACATTAGATCAGTGATCCAGATTAGAGCACTGCAACCCGAACCAAGACCAATGGGACCTGATGGGTCGGGTTCAAATAAAAATTTAGGAGTGCAGTTCAGGTTGGTTTGGACAGAAATAGCGAGAAAGCGGGCACATATGGAGGCACTGGTACCGGCTACATACAATTTTGAACCGTGGCATGAAGCCACAGCCCCTGTGCCTCAATATACCCCACTGTCTCGGGTCTGGTCCCGTTGGACTCGGTTTGGGTTGCAGTACTCTAATCTGGATCATTCATCTGATCCACACACAGATCTCCTAATTCCAATATAACTGCATCTGGATCACTCGTGTTACTTGGTCCAAGAGGTTGGTCCATGAAGCAAACCGAAACACTCTCAGTTATTATATCCACACCAAACAGTAAAGACCTCAGTGAGTGTGTGATTTTCAGCTCAGACTGTAATGTGCCTTTACTGTTTTGCAATGTCCTCAGTGGCTGTGATTTGTGCAGCAGTAATTCTGCTGGTTTTCAAATAACATGGCTTCACGTCCCGCTACTGAGACCACAAAAGCCAGGTCCAGCTTGGTCTATTCAGCACTGATAGCACAGTCCCCGAACACAAATTAACCAATAGGAGAAGAGCTGACCTAAGGACATGCCTTTAAAGACCGCCCCCTCATTTGCCTAATGAGGTATAAATGCATACAGAAATAGAAAAAGGAATCACTGAAATGTAAACAGGACATGCAGAAATACATAGGTTTGGAGAAATAAAGGAAGAAAATGCAAAAGGAGGTCTATTTACCGCTTCAGTATTCCCCCTTTTCACATTTCTTCCTCTATTTTATTTCTTCAAACCTATTTATTTCTGTATGTTCTTTTTACATTTCAGAATAAAAAATGCCAATAAATTAATAAGATGTCAGATGAAAATAAAATGTAGAAATAAATAAGAAAAGAGATAAAGAAAATGTAAATAAAAAGCAACACAGAAATAAATGAAGGGATAAAAATTAAAGAAGGAAAAATATAAATAAGGACAAAATAGATAAATAAATGGTACGGAAATTAATTTATCAAGCCATTTTTATATTTCTGTATATATTTTTCATTATGGCAGGTTTGGTCCTCCATAGTTATGACATTTTACTGCCAAAACAGTGTTTTTAGGCATTCCATGTTTTCTTTTCTGTCTGTATTAGTCACATGATACACACTGGAGTTAGTACTTGATTGCGTAGCCATTGCTTTTGATGACTTTTGATGGTCTAACAGTTTTTTCCATAACTGTAAATGTACAGTATAAAAAGGTAAATAAAAGCCCAGTTTGTACAATTCATGGAAATTTAAGAGGATATAATTGCAAAAATGGAATATGATATTTATAATTTTGTTGTCAATATGGTATCATACAAATTTCACAATGTTTTCATTTCCTTAGCTGTTTATATGTGCAAACTGAGTACATCGCTACCTTAGGGTCCACCCTGTAATGCCACCATGTTTCTACAGTAGCTCAGAATGGACTTCCTCGTCTTCATTTTTTGTTTTATAATGGTTGGCATTTAGTTTTAAGGTGCATTACCGTCACATAAGATGTCTGAGTGTGGATCACAGGTAATATAATACACATCACTTCATTTTTCATTATTGGCTACTGTAATATAAGTTGTAATCTTTTAATGCTACTGTTGTTGGCTCACAGGAAGTAGTTAAATTTTTTTTGTCTCTTAAAATTAAAACCCGCCTTTGGTTTATCAAAATGCAGTGTATCTGAAATTCAACTGTGATGATTTGAGATGAGTTGAGAGATGAGTCACTTTACCACACCAGCTCTGTACTTGTTCATAGAACCACACAGAGAACAGCCTTTTTTGGGAAAGTGCTTTTTAAATGTGATGACATCTCAACAGACAAGAAACTTGTACGTTAATTCTTTATAAAAAAAAAACACTCTTAATTCCTAGTAACACAGAAGGCCGTGTGTCTAGTCACACTGCAGGTCTTCATGCTCAGATTGTGATATTTTTGCTGAAATTAGATTTTTTTTTTTTTTGCATGGTTGTCCACATTATAATTTGAATGAACTGAACTGAAACACATCGCTGTGGTGTGATGTCAAAGCAGCAGGATGTGTTGACGGAAGTAAATATGGATCTTGTCGGGTCTCGCCTTCTCCAGCACAGAATTGTGACATTGCATTCCAATAACATAAAAGTTAGATGTAATGCGAAATAACTGTACAGACTGATGTCACACTGTAAAACTTCAGATATGTTTCCAATTTAGGAACACATATGAAAGTGGCCCGGGTCTGATTTTCTGTCATTAAAAGTCAGATGTGGGTCACATATGAGAAAAATAAGTCAGATTTGAGCAACTTTTGCCTGCAGTGTGAATGCCGCCTAAGACACAGATTGTATATATTAATATGCAAAGACCAGTTGAATAGTGTAATGTACACCTGGTCTCACATATGCTGACTTATTTCCACACTTTATTTCTGTAAATAGATCTGACTCGATCCACTGTCGTTTTGGAACAGGGAATAAGTCTAGCTTGTGTAGGTAGTTAATATTTTTTTTAAACAAATTACACTTTAGTGGCTCTAAGTGCAGGGCGTTGGCGTGAACTTGTTTTTGTGAAGCATTTGTATGTGATGAAGCAGTAAGCTATGGTGTGAAAAAACAACTAAATGCCCATAAATGAAAATTCCACATAGTAAGACAAATGACTTTGCCCTTTTCAGTGTGTGTAGTTGCAGCTCAGAGGATGCTGTTGTTCTTTCAATTAGTGAAAACAGTAACATGCAGAAAGCAGAAGTAGAGAATGAATGAGGAGAACTGAAAGAGTCATCCAGTGGCAGCGTTCTTCCATCAGTGTACATCCTGTGAACCAGACTTGTACATGTACCTTCAACTACAGGCTTGTGGACTGTAAATCCCACTAAAAATGCCAGTCAGTCAAATTCTGTGCATTTCCTTCAGAAAGTCATTTAATACAAAGTGTTTAAGTGGTTCCTGCTGACCAGTCCAATAGGGGGTCAAGTTTCTGTTGATGTGGTGGTCAAGCTGTGGTTTAGGGAGCATTAGGGGTCACACATCCTTTCCATCAACTGCTGCATGGGCTGATATGGAGAAGTATGTGTGCACTGTGGATGTGAGGGAGCAGAGAGTGTGCATCTGCAGCAGTGGAGTAAGGGGAGAGGATAGGAGCTTCTAGTATGAGCTAAAAATAATTTTAGCAACAGTGATCTCTTTAGAAAATGACCTTCTGTTTTTGTTTTTGTATGCACTTTAGAAAACAAGACTTTAACACCATAATGCCAGTCTTAATCTTTAGTTTTACACTATTTCAAGTTTTTATATATATATATATATATATATATATACATATAATAAAAAGCTCTTCAGATCTTTGACATAATCCTTGTTCTTCGAGAGATCAAGATGTTTATGTCTTATGATTAGGTTTATTTTTTCCAGTTCTGGAGACAGGAAGAAACAACGTCATTTGACCAAAAGCCATGCAACAATTAGAGGACAGTCAGCTCCATCAAAAGCTTTTGAAAGCTTTCCAATGCTGTTTATTATCTCAAGCTTTATAATATCCTTAAGTTCTTTTTTATTGCCATACAGTCTCACTGTAACAAAATGATCCATTTAGGATCATGTTAGGGGCTGGTTTAAGCCAGACCGATGTAAGATTGTTCAGCTAGAGATATCCAGAAATACAATTAGCTGGTGGTTAATAATTCAAATGGTTTTTTTGTGTGGACTAGGAGTTGGGTGTTTTGAGGAGAAGATTCTCTGCTTTGTGTTGCAACAAAACATAATGACATTCACATTGTGACCCATAAATATGTAGTAGAATGTATACCAATAATCCACACAATGGGCTCAAAAATAAACTGAGCAGAAACCAGAAGGGGGCAGGGACAAAGTATTTCAGTTCCTTTTCACTTTGTCCTTCCACGTAAAGGTATGTCACACACTTCTCCACAGCATTTTGTCTTCACACACTGTCAGTATGGCAATAATTTTCATGTAGTAGAAACAGTTGGATTATTGAAGACTTATCTGAGGATATTACATGTCAGTTATGGTAAGAAAATAACTTGTAATGTCTCAAAAAATATTTCAGTGAAGAAATCTGTTTCAGGGATTTGCTGTGCCTCTTGTTAATTTAGATGCTCAGTCAAAGGGAATGTGTTTATTACCCTCACAGTGGTACACACAGATAAAAAGCATCTTAATAAAATTGTTGTGGACAGACGCAGGAAAAGCAGATAGATTATGTAGATGTAAATCATGCAAATAACTCTATGATCCAAGTTTTATTTTCAATTACATTTCATTTGTAACCAACCAAGGGGGTTTACCCTGTAGTTTTATTATTTATTTTATCATTTTCAGCTTAAAAACTGTATACTTCCAAGTCAAGTATCTATCGGTTCTTTTGTAGAAATAGATAGGAACCACAGAAACTAAATTCACAAAACTAGGTTCAGTGTTAAGTTTCAGTGAGCTGTCCAAGATTAAAATTCCAATTGGATAATGAAAGTCTCTTAAATATGCAGATTTGTACAGTCACCAAATGTCAGCTCTCACATAAAAAACTCAGTAAAGTTCATGGAGTTTAGTTAGCCTTTTGTAAACAAATGCAAATCTAACTTGGCTCTGTTTGGCAAGTTTGGATATATTTAAGCACTTGGCACAGAGATATGCATGAACAAAAAAAAAAGAGAAAAAAAAAACAGAAAAAGTAGGACAAGTGGAAGTGTGTTTCTTTGCAATACAATTTTATTTTCCCTTTGAACAGATTATCTACCTACGTCCCTCCCTCCACATGCAGATCTATAGACACAACATCAGTTTATTATCTGTTATTGACTTAAATTTCTAAACCTGAGACACAAATGATCAGAAGTATTCCTTCTGTTAGTGTCTTTATTCAGTGTTTTAAACACAAACAGCAAATCCACGTTGTTTGTGCAGTGAACACCATTAGCTTGACCGTGCATAGCTGTAACATTTCTACTGTATGTAACAGCCAAATGTGGTACACAGTGCTTGTAGGTACGCCACATGGGGTTATTATACAGTGGACTAGATGCTGCATCTAGAGATGTATGGCGCCATTCTGGTTGCTATGGAAACAGGGATTGATTCATGGGTTGGGGGTCTTCAGAAGCTCTGGAATATGTGATCTGTACAAAAGCAGTGAGTGATGACTGTCAAAGTTCAGCCAGCGTGGAGAGCAGGAGTGTTCCTTGCTCACCCTTATGGTTGTTTTTATTGTTGATGTAACGTCAGGATGGTAAAACAGAAGACGCACCGCCAATATTCTTCTCTCCCACATTTTGGTTCAGCGTAGAAAATTGATTGCTCACACATTTTCAAAGCATTGTGAAACATGCCGATGATGCTACATCTAATGATTCCAAGTCGGTAAATACAACCATCATTTGTGCCCACATGGGTAATGATGTTTGTGCACGTTTGAAGGTTCCCAGAAAGAAACATGAGGAGGGTTTTAATGTCAGCAGTCCTGGCACCATCCAGACTGTGCACAGAGGCTGCTCTATGTCCTCATGTGTCAGATGGGGAACCACACACTGCCGGAAACGAAGTCGGGGGGAGAAGAGAGGACCAACCAGAGCTGGTTAAATAGATACATGGTTAGGTTTCATGTACTTGTTTTCAGTGTGTATGTTTAATTACATGCCAGTCAGGGGTTAAAGATTCATTCATTCAAGGTCAGGCCATTGCTGTTGTTTTTAACCGCCCCCCCCAAAAAAAAAAAAAAAAAAAAAAAAAAAGAGGTAAGGGTTATTGTTTTTGGTTCAGTTTGTTTGTTTCATTGTTAACACTCTAGCAGCAAAACTATTAGTTGAATTCATACCAAATTAGGTTTATAGATTGCCAGTGACCCCAAATAGATCTGATTACATTTTGGGAAAAGTAGGTCAAAGTTCAATTTTTTTATGCATTTTTTTAAAATCTTTTTTTCCCTCCCATTTACTTATAATGGGCAAAATTTCAAATGTCTATCAAAACATCAATTTTGTTCAATTTACTTCAAACTTGGCACATATATAGAGGCAATTGATATGCTGACATCACCGCATATAGACATGATGACATCAGCTGGATCGATACCAAAATAAGATATAATATGTGTGAGGGGTGGGGTTTGTTGTGCCTGGCACCACTTGTTGTGGATTGAAATCAGACAAAAAAACTGAATTGTGCATTACATTGCATATGACACATAGACAAAATTAAGAAAATAAAATATTACACTTGAAAGTTGGAATAAAATATTTGTACCCTCTCTCATGAAATGATGGTGACAATATGATTTATTCTTGATAGTTTAACTGGTATTCAGAGGTAATTACTAATGCATATAAATAGGTATAAAAAGAGGAATGTGTCTGAAAACAAAATTACCCCAACTTTATGGGCAACAGTGTATTATATTTTCTTTGTTTTTCTAGCAATAGCCTAACTGTTCATGTCAATTTAAAATGTCATTTTCAATAAAATTCGAAATCCGTCATATTGTCTGCTTTAAACTTGTGTGGGTGACTTAAATGTCGCTGGGAGGTAAATCAGCTCAGGATATCGCCAAATCCGGGCACATTCTATAAAGGCCTTGAAATATTAATATGTCTCAAAGGTTATGCTGTTGTTATTAAAGTTACAGCCTCAGACTAAATCCAATAGATTTTCTATATATAACACAAGCTTTCATACAGTTTTTAGTGCTTCAAAACAACTCTTGGATGGCAGCTGTTCTGTATTTATGACCCCTTTAAGTCAACCTACAAAACTGTTATTGACTATAAAAAGAAACAAGCAAAGAGGATGAAATGCTGAATCAGACAGTAACAATAACAATCTACCTGGACATGATGCGAAGCTTAATTCAGGCTTTCTCCTTTTTTGAAGATCCAGCTGATTTTGATTAGTATTTACACAAAATCTGCAAAATTTCCTTGCAGCATAACAGACTGATTTATAAACAATAGTTCACACACAGACATCAAAACACATCAGCATAACTTCACACAATATTGAAACTACTGAACTAAGGGTACTGAGAAATAAATAAATGTAGTAGTTGCATATTTACATTATGGCTTCATAGAGTATTATCACAGCAAAGTAAAATAAATTTAACTGTTTCTTATCATACTCCTCCTCACTGTGAGAAAGTGAACGAAAGGAAGGAAAAGAAACAAAGATTTCTTGTGACTTCCTCACTTAACCCCATCGACTTTTATCTGGTTTTGTTTGTGTCTATGGGGATTTCAGTGCCTTACGAGGACAACATTCTTGCCCAAACCATTGAATTTGTGTTTTAAGAGTTGTTTTAACCTTAAAGATGGGTTAATATCAGGGTTTAGACATGTTATGGTTGTGGTAACTGCAGGAAATGAATGCAAGTCAATGAAACGTCCCTCAACGACATAGAAACACACCGTATATACGCAATAGTTTTTTTTGGCACAAGCCCTCCACCGCTGCACCTGCTCTTCAGACTGCAAGTGAGAGAGAGAGAGAGAAAGGAGATGCATGTGAACAGGCAGACAGGAAGAAGTCTTGTACCTTATTGAGAGCTGCAAAAGGTTTCGGCTTTTGTTGATTGACGTCAGTTTGGTCAAAGACCCAACGATGACAGGAACTGGCTTAAATGAACCTAAACAAAATCCACTTTGCGGGTAAGTTGCATTCTTATAAACAAAATGATTAGATTGTGACATAAAAAGGAAGCAAGCGGTTGATACTTTGCACTGATCTGTTGCCTTTCAAAGTCTTGACGTCTTTTTTAGTTTTACCTAAAATATTGTCTTATAGTTTGTTGTATTGGTGCACAGTAATTCTGTGTATTCTAATGTCGGTGCAGCATCAAACAGAAAAGTGATTTGTCTGTTTGTATGTGAATGTTGTGCAAGTGTGGGAGACATTTTACATGTATTTCTCTTGTACTGTATGTTGGCACACTTTCAATATGCCAGGAAGCCCCCCCCCCCCTCCTCCTTTGTTAATACTGTCTATTGTGAGCGTGTGCAGGGTGGATGTGCGCCGCATTAAGTCTGCTATGGAACTATTTAGGGAAACTTTGGAACGGAAGGTGTGTGAAGGAAAGAATAATAATGAACGAAAACAGAAAACAAAGCTACAAGGCATTACTCAACAATAAAACTCACGTCAGACCTGCCTGCTACTTGGTAGTTGGAGTTCAACACTTTGTTATCAAAGAGGCTTAAGAGGCTTCTTCAGTGCAGAGTGTTTCTATGTGTTGACAAGCTGCTAAGAGCTGAATATAAAGCTGTCTGTTAACATAATAGTAGTATGGCAGAATGGTGGACACAAGTGGGAAGTACACGTACTATGTTGCTTTCACGTTAAGGTATCAACCTTGAGTATTCATTTTTACTCCCTACATTTCAACACAATTATTTTCTACTCTTCGCAGTTTCAAAGCAGGCTTATTCTTAGATTTAGCACATGCATAATGGAAGTTCTTTCTATTTTGCATCATTGACTGATTTCAACCTGGAGGAGAAAATAACACGTAAAAAGTATTACAAAGGCACAGACACAAGCCAAGACAAAACAGACATGAAGTAGAGTCTGGACAATGGAGAAAGTTCATCTTCACAGTTTGAGCTCTGCTGCTGATACTGAAAATGAATTCACTCTTGGAAGAAAGTTAATCTTCATTATTTTTAGTAAATTGGTTTCATGGTTTAAATGTCATCACCTTATCTTCAAATGACATGAGGTTGTGATCATTCTCCACAGAAAAAGTGGGTAAAAATGTCTACTTTTTACTTGAGTTCATTCCACAGCCTCTACTTTTTCACTTTTAGTAAGTAAAAAAATAAGCACGTAAAAGTGTATTTATGTGACACCTTTCAAAAAATAGGTTACGAAGTGCATTAGAAGAAAAAAAACACAAGAACAGATTGCAAAGCATTTGTAGTAAACACAATACTTAAACTGCAAGCATAACAAAACCCCTTTAAGACCTGTTTTAAGAACAGCAAAATATATATTTTTAACTGAATGTAAAAACAAGCATCAACAGCCACTGTTATCTGTAAAAGCACATGAGTTTTAATAGTGAATCAGTGTTTCAGAAGATGACAGTGTTTCCATGTTCACTATGGAGCCTGTGAACGTCCAAATGGGTCATATCTGATGACCATGAAAAGCTGAGAAACTGCCTTTTACCTGAATCATCGACATGTATTGATAGGATCAGTGGTTCAGAAGTTATTAAACATTTGAGATCAGTCAGTGGTTGTGGCTGCTGGCAGCTGTTTAGGTCTTTCAGGGTTAAAAGAAAAAGAGGAGCTTTGTATTGCTGAAATAACACTCGATGGTAGATTATTGGATAGTTTTGGTCCCAGCACAGTCTCTGCTCATGTTTAGTTGTACCAAGGGTGCAATAAGCAAACCATGCTCCAATGACATGACCTTTACTGCAGTAAAACTGTGGAATCAGTACTTCTAATTTCAATAACCTTTTTTTAAAATCACAAATATCTGTACTTCTGCTTCAGTAAAGGATGTGACACCACTGATGATGGAAGAGATTTGAACTCCTCTTCCTCTGTTTTTGTGTTCAGGTGGCCAGTGGAGGACAACAAAAGGATGAGTGCAGACTAAAGGACACCATGCTAGTAGGGTTAATACCGACAGAGCCTCTCCTCCACAGAGGACATCGAGTCCATCTCCAGTGATGATCACACTCCTCTCATCCTCACTCCACAGGAAGGACCACCCCACAACTGGAGTACCACCTCATCATACATATGCACACCTGGGGGATGCCTGCAATGAGCTGCACATTCTCCTCAACTGAAGCGTTGTCATTTTCACGCACCTACTTGTTATTACAAAGTGTTTCGACTCACAGAGACATCCGTGGTAGCACAGAGGTGGAGAGAGATCAGCTGTCTTAAGTGGTGTGAATAGGCACTATATTAGCTGCTTTCTCTCAGTGGGGTTTGTTGTCTTTGAGCACATCATTCCCGTTTCACACCAGCACCATAGAGCCCACAACACAAATTTAACAGAAAGAGGAGAAAATTCTGGAGCAGCCTGGAAAAAGTATTGTCAGAGTGGTTTCTCAGGCACCATGCAGTCAGATGACCTATTCATCCGTAAGTTTAGGCGTCAGAATGTGCGCCCTCCGATTGCCACTGTCAACTTTGACCCCAAGCGGGATGCAGGTGTGGTGGAGTGGCCACCCAGGAGGGATGGCAATGGAACTGACGGGGACAGTCTCACCCCCAGCCGAGTGGGGCTGAACCTCCGGGCAGTGGGACGGGGCCACATCATGCAGAGGAGTAACAGCGATGTGACTTTAGGGGACTTGGACTCGTCCGGGAAGGCAGGGGGGAAAACGGTCCGGGTCGTAGGTGAGAAGGTGGGTGCGGGGGCTCAGGGGGACTCAGGTTTGTTACACAGGGAGTACGGCAGCCTGTCCTCCCTGGAGAGACAGACTCAAGCCCAGGAGGCAGGCACAGATGATCAGGGCCCACTGAGTCCAAACGCCCTCCGCTTCAAGGACCCCTTCCTGCTTTTAGGTCTCCAAGGAAACCCTCCAGAGCCAGATGGATTTTTCCGAGGTCTCTCTTCTTCAGTAGGAGACTCCCCAAAACCTGCAAAACCGCCAAAACCCGAAGGTCTTAACAAGAAGGCCAAACCTATGCCCTGTTCGATTCCTCAACCAGGTCCATATGACAACATTGGGGGTGGAGCCTGGGTAAGGAACTTTGCCCACTATGATGTTCAGAGCATCCTGTTTGACCTCACAGAGGCAGCCACAAACAGAGACAGCATCGGGCGCAAAAAGAACATCACCTCAGGGGCTTCAGCCGCCTCACAGCTGAGGCCTCTCTCCCAGGCCAGCTCATCCTCACCTGCACAGGGCGGGGGAGGCAACGGGGGGAGTGCAGATGACCCTGAGCAGTCGCTACTCCTCGATGAAGGTGACGGGAACGATAATGAACTTTTGCTCAGCTGCCCCCACTTCCGCAATGAGACAGGGGGCGAACAGCAGGTGGGTCTCTGTCGGTCGCAGGGTAGGCGGGGGCTCTGGTCCAGCCTGCGGACCCCCAATGATGCAGTGTCAGTCCTGGAGGAGCCCAGAGAGAGTCACATCCAACAGCAGGGCAAGAGCAACTACTTCATAGAGCATGCAGATCTGGGAGCCCATTACTATCGCAAATACTTCTACATGAAAGGTATGTCACACTGCAGTACCAGGGTGGTTCTGAACATCTCCTTGGAGTTTTGGAAACTGTTCATGGCCATTCATGAGTATGAAAAATAAATATCACAGGAATAAATATCCACTAACTGTCTTGCTTAAGAAGGAAATAGTGGTGTTTGAAACTCTGAATGAACTGCCAGTAAATGTCTTTAATAAATCATGACCATCTCAGTTTGTGTAACAGTGATGGAATGTTTAATTTTTGCTTAAGTCAAAAGCATAAATGTGAGGGTCTCACACTTTTATGCAGCTTTTGCATCCAAGACACAAATATTGTACTTTATACTCCACTTTGATTTAACAGTTATAAGTACTTTTCCAATTACAGTTTTTCATCTTCCTGTCCAGTGAAAACCACAAATCTCCAAAAGTATCAGTGTTTGAGATAAAGTGAAGTATGAAGTGTTTCCTCAATGGGTTGAGAAAACGCTCTTTCTTCATAAACTAAATAAAGTCTTGGAATAAACCCTCTTGGATTTGCTGGAAAATGCTTTTTCACAAAAGCTTGAAATGGCTGTTTTGTGAGCTCAAAAAAGATATGTATTACAATGCTACAAATATATGATAATCTTCCAGCATATGGAATATTTATGTAAACTACACCACATTACATAAAATTATTTAAATGAGAGCTCAACCTTAAATATGTACAGCAGTAAAATGAAGCATGCATATTCATGCATCATGAATATGACTGAATAGTACTCACACACTTTTACTTAAGGTTTTAAATGCAGAACTGTTAACTGAGGTGTATTTTCATGGTGTATTACTACAACGGCTTCAACACTTCTTCCACTGTTCTACCAGGGGATACTTCTTTGTCTTATCCTATTATTTTTAATGTCAAATCAGTTAAATTTTTTAACTGTTAACATTTGTATTTATCTGATTCTCTCATCACAGAGCATCAGAATTTTTTTGGCATGGATGATCGCCTCGGCCCAGTGGCAATCAGTTTCCGTAGGGAGGAGAAGGAGGGATCCAGCGGAGCTCAGTACAATTACAGAATCATCTTTCGCACCACTGAGGTAAAGTGGTATTTTTTTTTTTCAAAGCTCTCCTCAGGTTCAGTATCTGTGAAGTTGATTTGACTTCATGTGATGAGTGCAAATCCTCTCGGCAGATGAAAACACTGCGAGGTTCGATCTTAGAGGAGTCGGTGCCCTCTGCTGCTCGTCACACGACCCCCAGAGGCTTGTCTCCCAAGAGGCTCCTGGAGTTCATTATGCCTGAGCTGAACTTGCACTGTCTGCGCTTGGCCTCCAACTCCCCCAAAGTCCGAGACACCCTGCTGAAGCTCGACGAACAGGGGGTGAGTTAGAGAGAGGAAAAGACTGCTGAATTTTTTATTTTTTTTGGGGGGGGGGTCTGAGTACCTGAGTTTTCATCCAATGTATGATCAGAAAGGAGTGTAGGAAGTCAAAAGATCTGTGAAACTTTAAAACAAGGGTGTCAAACATCTGGCCCACGGGCCAAAACCTGCCTACCAAAGGGTCTAAGTCTGGCCTATGGGGTAAATTTTTGAAATGCAAAAAAACACTACACTGGAGATATTAACAGTCAAGAGTGTCAAAATGATTTTAGTTCAGAGGCCACATACAGCCACATTTGATCTCAAGCAGGTTGAACTCATAAAATAATAAGATAATAACATATAAATAAGGACAACTTCAAATATTTTTTCTGTTTTAATGTAAAAAAGTGAAGTTACATGAAAATGTTTACACTTACAAATTATGCTTTCACAAAAAATGTGAATTACCAATATATACAGTGTGAAACGTCTTAAGTAAGTGTAATTTTAACAGTATTATATCTTTTACTAAATGTTTTGTGCCTTTCTAGATCCTGTGATCTGTAAGTTGTTGTGAACATGTGTAAATGATGAGCTGAGACATAATATGTATAATATACATTAGCATTACACTTGTTTTTCCAATGAAATTCCAGGTTGTTCATGGTTGTTCATGTTATTTTTTTTTTAAACATAGTTTGTATGTATAAACATTTTCATCATGTAATGTAATATTTTTAATTCGAAACCATAGTAAAAGTTTAGAGTTGACATTATTTTCAGGTTATTATGTTACTGTGGGTGGCCATGGCTCAGGAGGTAGAGTGGGTCGTCCAATAACTGAAGGGTTGGTGGTTTGAATCCCGCTGTAGTCATGTGCTGTTGTGTCCTTGGGCAACACACTTTACCCGTCTTGCCTCCAGTGTCACTCACACTGGTGTATGAATGTGTATGAATATTCGGTGGTGGTCGGAGGGGCCGAATTAGCAGCCATGCCTCCGTCAGCCTGCCCCAGGGCAGATGTGGCTACAAACGGAGTTTACCACCACCAGAGTGTGAATGTTAGAGTGAATGAATAATAGATCAATAATGTAAAGCACTTTGGGGGCCTTGAAAATTGCTATAGAAATCGAATCCATTTTTATATTATTATTTTAGTGTGAGATCATATTAAGCTGTATGTGGCCCCTGATCTAAAATGAGTTTGATACCCCTGCTTTAAAACATCATGTCTTAATTCTGACTAGAAATCCTGATTAGTTGTATTGAGCTGTTCACTGTTTATCTTCTACATCTGACATGAGACTGCAGCTAATGAGTATTTTCATCAGTTCTTAGCCCATCCATTAGTTTGGTTGTGGTGACAGGGAGTACGATCAATTAAAACATTTAAGCAGCTATTTGATGTTGTACATTTGGACGTGGAGTTGGTTGGCTGTCGTCATTCCCATCGTTTGATCTAAATATGACATGACAGGTTATCCTTAGTTTGTTGTAGGTAAAAAGGGGAAAGTGCAAATGTGACCCTGATGGTTAAATATAGATTTATGTGCACTGATGATGGAAAGGGACTGACACAAAATTGATATAACATTCAGTGTAAAAACAGCTTCCACAAATGTCTGTTAGCCCTTTTCTAGTATCAGCAGTACTGAATTGCAGTGCTAACTGTTTATTATTAGATTAACGTGCTCTTTATGCAGGGGTGAAACTATATGTATATTCTGCTTTTTTATATGATGATGTTAAATATCAATGCACTGCATTGTCGTATTATTATTATTTTTTTACATGATTTGTAAAAAATTGTATCACTTTTTAATGAGAACGGGTAGTGTAGTATCATGGAATGTTTGCACCATTAATGTTGGAAGACTAGCAAGTGTATTTAAGTCTGTTTATAGTAATTATTAGTGACTTAATGCCAGTAATGTCACTAAAACTGTTCAGTTGGACAGCTTCCTGCAGACATGTGTCTAGTGTGTTTTAAAGGAAGGAAGTTGCTGCATTTTTCACATCTTGCATTTTGTCTTGTATCTGCAAATTTGCCTTTTTTGTTCTGTTGTCCATATTTCCCAGCCCTAAATGCCTAAATTGTTAGATAAAGACACAAAAAACAACAAAACAGAAATGTGATTATTTTGATGAAGACAACAGAAGTGAATTTGAAATACAATAACCATGATTGGAACATACAAATAATATTATTATAGATAAACTGTACTTGCTGAAGGAGATGAGTCTTTGTTTGTTTGGCCGTGTACATTGCAGCTGCTGTACATTAAACCCACCCATTGCTTTTAGCTCCAACTGTGAGGTTTACTAGTTCAGAAAAGGAATGAATGCTTTGTGTGACCTCGTCTGTTTGAAGCTGCAGCCGCCTGAACTCCACCAGGGCAAGTGTTTGGTGAAAGTGATGATATACTGGAGGAAAATATATCTACAAGCCAATGTCTACTGCACATGTGTATAAAATGTCATAGACTGACGAGTTTGAACTTTTCTACATTTTACCTCTGAACATTTCAACAGTTTGTGTATGTTTCTATAAATAGCTTGTGTAGACGTTAAAGATGACCATGATCTTTACTGCTCTGTCTTCTTCTGCAGTTGAATTTCCAGCGAAAGGTTGGAGTAATGTACTGCCGGGCTGGACAGAGCTCAGAGGAAGACATGTACAACAACGAGAGCTCCGGTCCAGCGTTTGAGGAGTTTCTGGATCTTCTGGGAGAGCGGGTGCGACTGAAGGGCTGGGAGAAATACCGAGCTCAGCTGGACACCAAGAGTGAGCTGAAAACATGCACCACACCCTGATCTATTGGCTGTATCTCACCTTGTCGCAAAACCATTATCCGAAGGGCATCTGTGCACCACTGAAAGCCAAAGATAACTCCTATCTAGCCACATGTAATCTGAGTAATGCCTGCAAAATAGCATAGTCACTGCTGATTATCTCCAAGCTGTTTTCCCTTCAGTGAACAGCAGAGCGCAGGAAATGGGACAGATTTTACCTCGGATGTGACAGTTTGAGTCTTTCAGTTGGCGACATTAACTTATCTTGCTAAAGCTCTACCTATCTGTCTCTGTGTGTGTTTTTATGTCTCTTCTACAGCTGATTCGACCGGGACACACTCTCTCTACACACGTTACCAGGACTATGAGATTATGTTTCATGTGTCTACTATGCTGCCCTACACAGCCAACAACACACAACAGGTAAAACAAAACCATGTATATTACAACCATCATGTATGAAGGTTTATGGTATAGAGGTGCTTTTACAAAACCAAGATTATCTCTTCTTTGGTTCTTATTCATATTAAAGAAATTGCTCTAGACTCAGTGAAACTTGCTTTACTGATTTTTGTTCATCATGCTTTAGAAAAACTCTTTAACAAGCATGACATAAAAATCCTGCCCCCCAGTGTTCACTCCCACCACGGAGGTATTCACTGACGCCTCTTGGGCAGCCTTTGTGTTCAGCTCACTGTACTGCTTTATATGGAGCATCTGCTCATAATGCTATTATAGATTAAAGGTTAAAAAACAGACTGAAGACAAAGCCCTGCAGCCTCTTTGTTCTTATTGTATTGTATTTGAATGTTTTTACCTTAATTTCAGGCAGATTTAATCATTTTACTCTTGTATATTTTGACAGTAACAGTCATTTTAATGAATAAAAAATGATTTCTCATGGGATTTTCTCATTAATATCAATGACGATACTGTTTTCGTCTAAATAGACTAATAGCTTTCTTGTTCTGTTTTTATTAACTATAGGTTCTTCTATTCACCCCATTTCTGTGAACAGCATTGGTTTTTAATTTCTGCCTCTTCTCTTTATTTTACTATTATGTAATGACTCCTGCCAGCTTATTTAATCATTTTCTCTTTGTGTTTGTGTTTTTCTTCAGTTGCTAAGGAAGCGACACATCGGTAACGACATCGTGACAATCGTGTTTCAGGAGCCAGGCGCACTGCCCTTCACTCCAAAGTCGATCCGCTCACATTTCCAACATGTTTTCATTATTGTTCAGGTTCATGAGCCCTGCACAGAAAACACCTACTACAGGTATGATCGGGTCCTGTCAACCATTCTATTAAATGTATCCTTATTAATCATATATTTTGTCCTTTTTATTTGTCAGATAAATGTTGTTACGTATGTAAATCAGTATAAATCAGTAGATATATGCAGAATATTCTTTTAGTTTATATCCTGATGACTGTGACAGAGCTCATAGAGAAACAAAAAGTCATCTGTGCACCACTGCAGCAAAATGATGTGCAGTATAAATGTCTCTAATTCTGGGGAGCACTGCAAAACACTTTCTTGCTCTGAAAATGAGACATAGATAGATACAATGCCTCAGCTGTACTTTCTTTCTCAATCTATCATTCTTCTTTTTCTACTTCCCTCTCAGGGTGGCTGTGACACGCTCTAAAGACATCCCATTATTTGGCCCACTGTTCCCTAAGGGTGCCCGATTCCCTCGCTCGCCTGCCTTCAGAGATTTCCTCCTGGCTAAGGCAGTTAATGCTGAAAATGCTGCAGAGAAGTCAGAGAAGTTTCGCTCCATGGCCACTAGGACACGACAGGAATACCTTAAGGACCTGGCTGAAAATTATGTGACCACCACACCCATCGACTCCTCCACCAAGTTCCCCCTGCTTTCCCTGGGGGGAAAACGTAAAGACAAGTTGAAGGGTGCCAAAGGAGCTGAGCTGCACAGTGCTGGTGCATTGGTGTGGGCTGTCATGGTCAACAGTGGAGATGAAGGGGAGGCAGGAGAGCACAAACTCCCCTGTTTGCTTGGGGTGTCGGCTGAGTCAGTGGTGCTGATTGAAAGGTGCACACGCAGGGTGGTGTTTAACTGCTCCTGTCGTGACGTCATTGGCTGGAAGGCAGTGACAGAGACTAAAGAGGGCGGGCCTTGCTTGGATATCTTCTATGAACGTGGCGAGTCAGTGTCAATCAGCGTGATGGAGACTCAGGCAGAGGATATACGAGAGGTGGTGCAGAGGCTAGAGGTAGGGGATTCTAGTTTTGCCTATTGCAGATTTAAGGTCATGCTTCACGTGTTTTATGTTACTTTAAATGTATCTTCTCTTCTTCTGCAGCTGGTTACCCGAGGCTGTGAGGCACTAGAGGTCACACCACTTCGAGATGGAGTTGGTCAACCGGGCTTCCTAATGAATGAGGAGGGCTTTGTAACAGAGCTGCAGCGGTTCTGTTATGCTGAGAGCGGGGGTCTGCAGCTGTGGGCTCGTGTGGTGCGGCTATGTGGCCACTCCCTGGTTCACCTCAGCCCAGAGGAGAGGACCCGGCTGCTCCGCACCGCACACAAGATCCACATCACTGTCATCCCACCGGACGAGAACGGCAAACCTCGCAGGTGGGTTAATCTGCAGATAAGAAGAAGGAATGGGATATGAATGGGTCAAAGGTGGAGAACAGACTGGAGAGAGAGTCACAAGCCCACATCCTAAACATTATGTATAGAAAAGTCCTCCTGTACACTCATATTTAGTGGAAAATGTTGAATGAATGAATGAATTTTTTTTTTTCAGTTATTTGCAAAAACACACAAGTATAAAGAGCATACAGTTAACACAATTGGTAACTGAAAAAGGAAGAAGCTGAAGCCTGAGGGTTATTTCTGCTTCTTCTACTCACATCTTTTGAATTACCTGAAGTTGCAGCAAAAAAAAAACCTAAATAAATAAATAAATCAAATATTAACAATTTAATCTACATTCATTTGCTAAAGTCACTTAGAAATCATTGTACTTTCATAGCCCTTGATAATTTGACAAATTAAAGCTTTTTTAAAACTTGACAAAGAGCTACACAATTTCAATTCATCCTTCAGTTGGTTCCATAGTTTGACCCCAATAGCAGAAACACAGTGATATTTAACATTTGTTCTTACTTTACATGTTTCAAACACAAACAACCCTCTTAGATTATAATTCCCTTCTCTTAACTTAAAATTTCTTTGGATACAAACATGAAGACTTTTGTTCTTAGCACGAAACATAATTTCCATTGTTTTTAAATATACAATATCAGGAAATTTTAATAAACCAGATCTTACAAAAAATGGATTACTTGATTGAAGATAACCAGCTTTGTTTATTACTCTAATAGCTTTTTTTTGGAGTTTAATTATAGGGTTTATGTTAGTTTTATACACATTGCCCCAAATTTGCACAATGTTTTAACTGCAATTGAATAAACTGCATTTTATTCAGACACATTATACTTTTTTTTTTTTAACACATTTACTCTGTCAAAACCACAGTGGCTTTTTAGAAGTTAGCTATTTAATATATCGATATTAGCACTTAGCTTAAACCATTGAAGCATTGAATTTTTGCATGCTGCGGTCTTTTTGTTGACCACAAAATAGTCTTTAAAGCCAAATATGAGAATGCAGGGTATCCATCCATCTGCCCAGTGATGTGTGTTGAAAAACCCACTTTCATGAAAGGCAATTGATGGACTGTTATGACTGCATCATAGTATATTGGTGCTCATGAATTCAAGAATATTAAAAGTTCAATATGTACACTTTGCACATATTAGGGGCCAGTGGTTTGTTCATGTTTACAGACTCCATTTTTAAGCTAGTGGTAGTGAGTCTTGCTGCTGTAGAAGAGCAGAACAGAGGCATTGGGACACTCAGGAGTGAGACTAATGATTTTTTTTCTAGAAAATTACATAAAAAAATCAGTGCCCAGGGTGTTATTCTGGAGAAATAGAGCTAACATCAATAACCAGCTCCCAAAACAAAACAAACTGTAAGACAGATCTTACATGTTACAGCTTTCAAAGTTGTTTTGTTCTAAATTAATAATCATACAATTGTTACTGTTTTTCTTGGAGAAAATAAAAGGTTTTAAGCCAAGATGCAAAAATCCATGAGTCAGGAGTACTAAAGTTCATGTCAAGTCCCAAGAAATTTTGCTATTCCCTTAAGTCAGCATTTGTGGCTCAAGTTTACAACTCTGCTCATCAGTTTATTAATACATGCTGTGGAAAGTAAGTGAGAAATTGACAGCAAAGACGGTGTTGGGGGTACGGAAATTCAGGGGTCACAGCTCGCTCTGTCATTTATGACGGCCTGCAGTCTTGGCCACACCAGCTGGCTTTCAACCAATCAATGCCTGTAATGACCTTTAATCACACACTCACAGGCAGAAAGCACCATTACCAGCACAATTTTTAATCAACGTATGGGGCAGGAACAGTTGGACACTGGTTTGACCACAATCATTACGATAAATCAGAGGTACTAAAAACCTTTGCAGGTTCCAGAAAGCAACGGCATCTTCAGACAAATCCCATAGTGTTATTTTTATTTACTAATTCTTGAAATGCTTGGCAACAAAGCACATTTTTTTATTAGAAACATGTCATAATTCTTGATAGGTAGTGGATTTTCTGGGATTTCAAAGGATAACCAGGATATAGCAAAAAGAAAGGATATAAAAAAGATAAATATGGCACTGAAAAAAGAATCATGTTTATTTATGACATTGCGACTCAGTTAGAAGCAGGATAATGGAGTTTTTGTTGTTTTATGATTCTGCAGAAGTTTCTCTGAGCTCTACCAGAAAGCAATCAAGGATGCAGAGTGTAAACCCGGCGAGGATCAGTCCGGAGAGGCCTGGGTCCTGGATGAGAGGGAAGAAGAGGAGGAGGAGGAGGAAGAGGTAAAGGAGGAAGTTGGAGTCACTGAGGTGGACATCACCAAGGTGCAGGTGGAGGCTGAAGAGGGTGAAGAGCAGCCATGCGATAAAGGCCAAAGTGAAAGGAGTCAAAGTTCGCTCCTGACGCCGCCCAGTTTACCTCTGTTACGGGCCACATCCCTGCAGGACCAACCGTCCAATCATAGCCAGGAGGGTTCAGCCTCGCAGCTCACCCGCAGCTACTCTCTGGAGAGACAGCCGTCATACAAGGACACATGTGAAGAGTGAGTGATTGTACCACTGTTATAGCACAGAAATGAGTTCAAGAGAGCAGAGGTTTCAGATTTTCCTGCTTTACCAGGTTGTTCATCATCTCTGACCCCTGAAATTTTATCCTGCAAACATTACCTTGATGTTGGGAACCACGTAAAAACAATCTAATCTATCTAAGATATATCTAGATATGAAAAAAGAGAGTGAGACCACGAGTTAAAAGGGCTTTGGCTATTAAATCATCCATCATGAACAGCTGAAAATATCCTCAAAGTACAGCTGACACATCACAATTTAATCTCAGAGCTGCTGCGTCACTTGTCCTGCAAAACAACAGACAAGAAAAAAAGGACACAAGCAGTGTGTCATTCTGCTTGCAGCAATAGAAAGGCCAGGTATATTAACTAAATGCCTTATTTTTTAGAATATCCTTCACAGTTGAGACCTATTTAGATGTAAATGTGCAGATGTTCCTTTTCAGCTCTGTGTTAGATAATAGAGTAGCATCCTTTAGCATAAAGTGAGTTATAAGGATAATTGATTTAAACATTTTCTTTTTAAGGACTGTAAGAGTAGACAACATGTCATGTAAATGAAAACAGGAATGCCCATTTATATCCATTAATGGCTCCATTAACTGTAATATATTACTGTATCAGTCACAGCATCTGCCATCTATCAAATCTCTAGAAGAAAAGAGCAAAACACATAACGTAAGCAAAAAGATATGACAAATAATGCATCTACTCAGCATATAATCGAAGCACACTGGCTGTTTTTGCCTCAGACAACACAAAAGCAGAGAAAATATTCATGACCACAATATTAAACTCACCAAACTGTATTTGCGTTTCACAAAGCAGAACTGAAAATATTGACTGAACCACATCAGATGAAACATTTTTTGTGGATAATTTTAGCAGACATCAATCAGGCCAAAATCTAAGCAGTCCTGGAGATTACTGCTCCAAGTGCCTCCGTTTTGACCTCTGGATTGGATAAAAATGTCACGAAGCATCAACAGCAGATCTGTTTTGTGGTTTTTTTTTAACCACAGACACATATATGACAACGTGGGGGTGAAGGTGGACCGTCATATCTATGAGAACATCGGCGAGCTGCGAGACGCCACACCTGATCTCATCCTCGCTGTCAAACCGAAGGTTCCCTTGGAGGACGAGCAGGTGACGAACCGAGACACAAGAACATGAGTGAGTGCTTTCTCCCAAATGATCAAATCTCCCTCTCTGATGGTGTCGTTTTCTCTTTATCTCTCATCTCCTTTTAGTTCATGGGTGCTGACTTTGGTGATGACAAAGCCTCAGCCAGCGATGCTTCTCTCTCATCTTCCCGGTTGTCGTGTGTAGACCGAGCTGAAAGAAATTCACGAGCCCTAAGTCTTCATAACTCCATCACTAAGAGTAAGCGCAACCCACTGTTCTTGATTGAATTTATTAGAGTCAATAATGATGGATACCATGGTCTTCAAAAAGGATGATTTCAGCCTGATGCCATGTAAATTAAAAAATAAATGAGGCAAACAAAGGCCACGCAGAGTTAATGTGACCCTGATCATGGGCTACCAGCAAAGCTCCCAAGCCCGACAACAGCTGACACGGCTCCTCCAGTGATGCCAAAATGGAACAATTACAAATGTTTGCAAATCATCTCCGCCTGATTTAAGCCCCAAATTCCTCTTTCCAAATCTTTCTGCCTTAAACCCCTCTCTTCATTATCCTCTCTCTGCATCCCCTTTGTCCCTGTTCTTTCATCTACGTGCCCCCTATTCCACTAATCTAATATCACCCCTGCTCTGCTGCCACCCCCTGCCAGGGCCGGGATAAAAGGGGGACAGATGGGTGGTGGGAGGGGTGGAGTTTTAGGCAGCCCCAAATCAAGGAACCCCTCTTACACCATCTGCTCTGCCTCCGCTGAGACTATGTGAGACTCATCATTTAACCACCACATGAGCACACTTGCTCATCCTCTCATCAAATTCTTCTGATTTTTGTGGGGGCGGTGTTTGAAACCTCTGATTGTTTTACATTTTGTCCATTCGTGAGAAGCTTACATGTCCATTAAATTGATAGTATTCTCTTAAAGTGAACTGAGGGGCATTAATATACCATCAAATATATGAAAAAGGCTGAACAGTTACTTGAAATATCATCAATTTAAGAGTTGGAGTTGAATTTTTTTTCTTACAAAAGTAAAATGTAATACAACATTATATAAGTAAAGCATTGTTGGGCTACAGAGATCATACAAAA
Organism: Apogon hyalosoma; assembly: GCA_037367295.1. NCBI lineage: Eukaryota > Metazoa > Chordata > Actinopteri > Kurtiformes > Apogonidae > Apogon > Apogon hyalosoma. The sequence continues at coordinate 6,291,219 of JAPQRP010000008.1, forward strand.
ACACAGATAATAATCTCCAAAAAATTTAAGCAATCATGACCCCCACAAACATTATCATTTTTGTATCTTGTCAGTGAAAATATAGTTAAACAAATTACAGTTCTTCATTGTAGTCAGTCAAAATGTCCATCAAAATAATCAAAATATGATTTTTTTGCTTCTTACTTAGCTTCATATCCAATCTAACTTTATTTTTTAAAGCACATTAAAAAAAAACTGTCCTGTACATAGAAGTAAACAGAAATAAATACATAAAAATACAATATCCAACTTACACACAAAAAACACCATAAATAAGGCCACAAAGAACAACAAACAAATCATGTATTAAACTGCAAATGCATATAGATGACTTTCAAGACAAGCCTTAAAGCCAGGCAGACTTGGAGCAGCCTAACATAGGGGGGGACTCATTCCACAGTTTGGAGGCTACGGTTGAGAAACCCTGAACCCACCCTGTCCTTAAGTTTCATCTGAAGTCTTAAGTCACTTTTGTAGATGTGGTATTTCTTTATTTATTGCAAAAACAAACAGGTAAAATATATATAGATGTGACAAATAACAATTACCAGTTACACAGTAAGTAAAAAAAAAAAAAAAAAAAAACAGAAGAGAGAGGATAGAAGGAAAATAAAACAACCAAAATGAAAGAAGCAAAAAGTAAAAAAAAAAATAAAAAAAAAAGAGTGGGTGGATATTTAAAGTTTTAATAGAATTTGCATAAAATAATTCATATCGATAAATATTAAAATTACAAATGATCCATTTCTATTGTAGCATTTTTATTATCAACTAAATTTTGTTCAGAAGCCCAACATACATGTTTTCTCTAATTATCTAAAGTATGTTTATATCCAAACATTTCCTCTTTCCCCTCACTTTTCTGTTCCTGTGTCTGCTGCAGTAAAGCAACAGCATCACCCAGTGGTGACTGGTTGTTACAGCTGAACCAGAGTCTATTTTAGCTCGTGAAGTCCCACTGCAGTGCCCCACAGCCCGACTGTCCCTGTGTTCTGTGGATCATGTTTATTAGTTGAACATTATAAGAAACTGTTACAGAGCTTTCCCCATTTTTCTCAGTTCTCTCAGAGACGACAGACTCGACAGAGGAAGAGTGGCAGTCCATCGCCGACTTGGCCACAGCCTGCCGCAACATCCTGGAGGCTTTGTCACGAGAGGGTGAGGATCTGGTTATGATTACAGTACATATCACATACCTCGATAATAAAGAAGCAAATACTGATACAACAGAAAAACAGACGCGTCCATTTTTAATTGTAACTATTGTTTCTGTTAAAATGACTTTGATGCCTTTTACTGCTTTAAGATTAGTTTGAGACACTTATATGTTGTAAAAAAAAAAAAATTAAAAATTCAGAAAAAGGCTATTCCACAGTTTCTTGGGGCAGTAAAATGCAGAAACCTCAACTGCAGTCTAAGAAGTAACACCCAACCATATTAGTTTCATATTTGGAGGCTGTGTTTTCATGTAATGTATCTATGTTTGAGTTTTAGATACTAACACTAATATATATTGCATTTTATTTATGTTGTATTTTTACACTTTTGCTGGTGTACCACAGCTCCTCAACATTCCTTTGTTATTTTTAAAGCATGTTTTTAACTATGATAATAAATATCTTCTTCCTCTTCCTCTTCTTCTTCTTCTTCTTCTTCTTCTTCTTCTTCTTCTTCTTCTTCTTCAGACCGCAAAGCTGGAGATGCATCTCAGGCAGGAGCTGACCAGGCAGACGGGAAACTAAGGGACACAAAGGAGAGGTGGGTTGCTATAAAGGCTGCACAGTATGCGCTGGACCACTGGACTGTTCAATATCTCTGCAGTTGGTCTTACTGAGTTCTTTTCAGCATGAATTACTGCACTTTTTCTTTTACTCAGCTCAATAAAGACTTTACTCTTTTATTCTCTCTCGGTTATTTAGATTTTATTGGCTACATCCAACTGTTTGAGTCAATGTGATGGCTTCTTTCCCCGTAAAGAAAGCTGCTGAGTCAGAGATGCGCTTGTGTGTCTGCAGATGCTCACACATAGACACAGTGTATGAGAAGGTGATGTCTGACTCATTGCCACCGCCATCTTTCCCCCTCACCAGTTTATTTGTTTTTCTTTTACTTGTTATAGTTCCTTAGTTGCCAGAAGCCAATTGTTAAACTGCTTTAAGGGAGAAGACTCTATCTATGAGTGCACATTAAGTTAAAACAGTGCCTCAGATGCAGATACTTGGTATGAATAAATTTTGGATTACTGTGCACAATAGGCCATAAATTAAGGTCAGTATGAAGCATTTCCATGCTTAAATATTCTACTGAGTCAAATCTTCTAAAGAGAATAGTGGATGTTGTTTCATAATGTTGTTATTGCGCTTTTGCTCTTGTCTGCGCTTTGCTCTGTAGGGCGTAGTCATCGTGTTTAACTGCAGTCGAAAGAAATGCATCATGGGATGACTTTACTCAGAATGGGTCTGCTTGTCAGCCGTGGCAATTACTGTAAATTGATCCCTGAGTATTACAGGTTTCATTAAAGGCACCGAGGACGACGTCTTGAGCTCTTGAGTCTGTCAGTTTGATGGACAGCTCCACCAATCAAGCAAATTGCAAAGTGCACTCTGTAGCCGATGTACAAGGAGGTGTTTTGAACTAATGATTTCAGCTTGTTTTAGAAAATATACTAAAATATTTCTAATCACACGAGTACTCAATATCATCCGCCAAGATCCCACATTCATGCAATTCAGTCAAAGATAGGGTGTAAAACAAAGATTCTAGGATGTGCCCCTTTTATGGATCTCCATAATTTAGTGGTTTTAATGGGTTCCTACTAGAGCACACAAAACACTTACTTCCACACCTTCACTTTGGGTAATTGTTTAACATATTTCTTTTGTTGTTTCTTTTAATTATTTCTCAAATTATTGCTGTAGTTTCTGTGTAATCTTGCCAACAGACAGACAGAGGGATGAAGGTGGCCTATTCAGTACAGGTAGAAATATAGCAGATTCCAGTGAACATACTCATCCTGCTGTTCTTATTTAGAAACTAAATCATGTAAACTGTATAAAATCTATTTAATCCTTTTCCCAGTTCTGTATCTCCAAACTATTTATTTGCTTTTGACAAAGTGTCACTGCTCCTCTTTGTTGCAGTGACTCTCCAGGCCACCTCGAAGAGAAGGTATCGCAGCTGGAGTCCATGCTGAAGAAGCTGCAGGATGACCTGCAAAAGGTGCTATGACTTTAATGAATGCTTCATACATTTTAGATTGTAATATTTATTTTGAGTGAGTGCCACAGGAAAGTCAGGAGGTAGGAAAAAGTCTTTGAATTGTTTATAATATCTCGACGCTTCTGCAGCTGGAGTGAGACGGTTTCTAATGCAGGCCTGTGCAAATCCTCTCATCCACGCTACTCCTTCAAGTGAGAGGCAGTCAGAGCTGACTCATGTAGATATGCAATAAACTCAAAAGTATTCACAAAAGGGATGTAAATAAAAGCTGCTGTACTGTAAGTCATATTTAAATGTGAAAGCACTGCTATATTTATATATAAAACACAAGCCCATTGCATTAATGTTATTATTTGGCGTTATTTGTTAGACACTACATATAGTTTGATAGTGGAAGTGAAAGATGTTTTTCATATTTTTATCAGCCTTATATCATACTGTACATATTTTTTTGTATCTTTAAATACCATGTAAATCCCATTATTTCTTTACTGTGCCTTATGCGCCTATAAAAACAGAAACAGTAACAAATTACACTTACACAATATATCTCTTATACAGTAAAACGCCCGCAGCAACTCCTGCTGTTTACTATAAAACACCACCTCTGATACTGTAATGAAACTTTAACTACAGCCTTCACATTATTTTTATTTATTGTGCCTACTTGTTCAATTTTTTGTTATGACTTGACATTTTTTCACATTAAATTAACTTTATCAGTTTTATTTGCACTTCACATAATCTCACTAAATATGACCAAAAGATGATGAATCAGTTTCACTTAAACACCTCTGTGCTTGTGCAGGAAGTTCACTGTTACCCATAAAGTTGGAATACTTTTTTTTCAGACACATTCCTCATTTTATTCCTATTTATACACCAGTAATCGCCTTTGACCAGGTACAGTGATTACATACTGAGGCCCTGTTAGAGTTTAATTATTAAGAATAAATCACATTGTCACAAGTAAAAATATTTTATTCCAACTTTATGGGTAACATTGTATATTAATGTGGCAATGTTATTACTTTCAGATATTAAAACAGTCCCAGCAGATGGTTACCATGTTATTTTTTTTCCATGCTGATGTCAAAGGTTGTGTGTCTGTCATATTCCTCTCAGTTCTGTTGAAAGTTTTCTGTTTTTCCTTCTTTAATTGGCACCATCTAATGATGTTTTTCAATTATGAATGAATTGTTTAAACATATAAAATGTAACATTTCCGCATTAAAAATATTCCTATATATTTGGTTGACTTGTGTACTTCAACTGTTTCCAACAATGTTCAAATTAAGAGAAATCTATCATTTTATTTAATGTAATAGCCCATTTCATTTTGTCGCCCTTTTCATGTCATTGGCGAATATTTCATTAGAATGAAATGACATAATGTGAATATATGTCACTAAACGTAATGTGAATAAAACTTTAATATATTAACTCTTGTGTAAACATGATTTCTGCCTGAGACACATTAGATAGATTCTTGGCAATGATGGTGAAAACAACTTATGATCGCATGCTACGTCACAATATCATCTCCTACCACATCTTTCACTATTGTTTTTGTTGAGAGACTTCTAGAGGCATTATTTCAATACTGTACATTTAACTTTGCGAATGTCAAGAATAGTACAAATGCAAGCAAATGTTCATTATCTTTACCTGAAAGTGGTTAAGCACATGAGTTTAACTGTTTACTTTTTTTGTAAAATCAGCAATAAATTTAGGAAGAAAATAATTCAGCACTGTTTGGTATCCTGATTTGTTCATCTTTCCTGCACTGTGATGTTTGTCTACACTGTTTATGTTGTTTTTCCTCACACTCGCTGTCCACTGTAGTCCCCTAAAGCCTCAGCTCTACCTGTCACTGTCCTCCTGTTCCTGCCACAGCGATCTGAGAGACAGCTTTTGTTTTGTTTTGTGCCGATATCTTTCAGGAGAAGGAGGACAAGGCGGTGCTGCAGGCCGAGGTGCAGAGCCTCCGGCAGAACAACCAGCGGCTGCAGGAGGAGTCACAGAGCACAGTGGCCCGCCTCATCAAAGTCACCGAGCTGCTGTGTAACGTCAACAAGCCCTGTTAGCTCTGTCACACACAAACAAATCTGTGGAAACATGCAAAACGTACAACGTCCTTGTACACCGAGTTTGTTTATACATATTTGTAAAAGTAGACACGCACACACACCCTCTTCAGTCTGTGTACGACCACAGCTTCGATACAAATCCTTGGACCTGCCTCTTGGTGAGGGAGTATGCAAATTAACACACAAAAATACAAGAAAAGACCTTCTAAACACCACATGGACTGACCAATGTGCAGTTATCAGGCTGCTGAGTTGGTGTGCTATGCCAGAGTGCTTACCTTAGTGAGTGTATGTTAATGTAAGTCTGTGAATGTGTGTGTGTGTGTGTGTGTGTGTGTGTGTGCGCGCTGTGTGTGTGTGCATCTCTTACTGTACCTTGCTTCAAATACTTGACAAGCTGGGCTGAATAGCACTTGCATAAAACGTGGCAATTAAGACTGAGAGACACTGTATAGCATGTTTGGTGGTGTCTTATCTGAAATGACCAAAAGTGTGTGTATATATACATACATATATATGTGTATATATATATATCACCAATAATATATGTGATAAGTACATAGTATTGCTATCCCTCTGCCAGACCTGTAGTTCTGTAGTTGCATTGAGTGTGGTTCTGCCTGATAGTGTGGAAGGCCTCAAAATTACACACAAAAACAAAACAAAAAAAAAAGGAACATGACACTGACAAGCCTGTAGGCAGCCGTCTATTTCTACAAAAGATGTAATGATGCTAACTGACTGGCCTCAGAGCAAGGTCTGTTGCAGAACATCCTCCTCTTCATGTCTAGGCAGTACTGTATTTAAGAAATTGGGACTTTTTAGGGAGAGGGATGTAAACTGGAAGAAATGAAAAAAATGTGCACGCTTTTCCTCCTGGGAGTTGAGTTGAAGGGATACTAAATAGGGTTATACCTCTCCTGAAGACACAGACAATGGCAGGAAAGAACTGCTTCGGCTTCCTTTCATGATTGCCTGTAGCTGTTTTCTTCTAACCTCACTATTGTAGCAGCCATACTGTAGATCATCTGCTGGCCTGAACCACAAAATGCCAAAAGGCAGCTTTTCTTTCAGCTGGCAAAATAGCTTTAGGTGTCTGAATAAAACACCTTAAACTAATAGTGAAATACAGAATATCGTATTCAACATGTTTTGTGTTCAGCGGATGTCTACAGTGACTTTTGGGTAATTGTTTAGTATGGCTTATGAGTGGTAGTGGTAAGGACAAATAGGTGAAATCTTACCAGTCCACCCTGATGTGTGTGTTTGTGTGTGTTTCTGTGTTGTTCCTGCACTTTTTTTGTATACTTGACACTGGACAGGGCACATACTGTACTCTATTTAGCCTGCCCAGGTTATGTCTTGCTCAGTATAACAAGGTGGGTCAAATCTCGCCCCCCTGACACCACCTTACCTCACCTTTTTCGTGTCTAACGCCAATGGCACCAATAATAAGGTGTGTTCAGAGGAGTCGGACTGCTTCTCCTCAGTGCCAACGAAAGCCCGGGCAGCTCTCCTGAATCCCACTGAAACTGAACAGAACTGACTCAACCACAAACTCAGAACTCTGAAAAGAAAAGACAAAAAGACAAAAAAAAAAAAAAAAAAGGGATGCCAAACATTTGCCAGTCACTCAAACTCTCAAAGCTCCTGTTTCTTGTACAAACTTCCTCTTGTAATTTTATTTTAGAGTCACTGTGAATACCTGGTACCAGCATATTAAGATACAGTATATTCAGATTAAATTATGAATCTAAACTTTATCAGTATGTGAAGATACTGTATGTACAGGTGAACTGTTCCATGTTATTACTTAGTGCATTGGGTTGTGTACACCCTCCTTTTGCAGGATGATTATGCAGAAAAGTGTTACTCGTGGCCATGCAGGCTCCCCGTTTCATCTTGTGTACATGCTGAAGCCTCATGACTTAACAGGGAGAAGATGGTGTAAGAAGACCTGTTTTACTGTGTCTTGTATAGTTATTTAGATTGTAGGAGGCTGGTCAAGCATGAGAATGTGCCAAGCAACTTCCAAGCTCCTCTCTGTATGTGTGTCTGTATAAAAAATGTAACTTATTAATCATGCAAATGTGGATTTTCTTGTAGCTGTGTCAACAGGAGGGAAGTAATGAGAAAAAAGTGAAATAGAGCAGAATCAAATGGTGGGTTTGGTTACAAATTTATGCTTTTTTTCCCCCCCTTTTTTCTTTTTGTAGAAACCCAACAGTCGTATATGACCCAGCAAAATCTGCAAGTCTTGCTTAGCGTGATGGTTCTTATTATTATTCTAGTATTGAGCTATTTCAGCTTTAGCTCGTACATATTTAAAAAGGTCTTAAAACACCATTAGGTACGCCTTAATGAGCGAATCTCTTCTTTCAGAATGGATGGTCAAAACTGGTCATTCAGGTGTTATGTGAAGGCTTATTTCTCTGACTTTGTGCCTACCTGAACATGTAATGTATGTTACCCTGCTTAGTGATCTCATTTCATTATTTTTGGTTGCACTCACTGAGGTTTTGTGGCACATGAAGGGTTTTTGTTGGACTGTCACAACATCTTGGTCTTCATCATTCATAGTGTGAGGAAAAAGTGATTGGATGAACAGATATGAATAATAATAGCTGAGTGTTTTTGGTCTCAAATATCTCTGAACATTTATGGCTCAATGAGTACCGATTGTCAAAAGACGCAAACCAACAAATATATGATTTTTAAGTGAATTAAAAGGAAAAGGTGCTTAACATGACATGTTGATGCTGAAATTCAGTTCAAATGCTTTTCTTTTCGTTTAATGATGTTTTACTGAGAAATGAAAAACTACATGTGGCTGAATGGCCTAAAAAGGGACAAAACTGTGGGGAAAAAACTGACATCACAAACTGACCTAATCTGGAAATAATTAAATCCAAACAATCTAAACTTGGTCCCAAGCAAAGTTGACATAGTGACAAATGGCCCAAAAATCTAACCGAGTTAAGATATTTATGTGGCTGACTTCAGGATACAGAAGGACTGTGGGGTTGTTTATTCGTTTCCTTTTGGTTTGTAGAAAAAAAATGCCTCCAAATAAAACAAAAAGTTGGAATCAGAAACAAATTAGTCACCCATAGTCCAGTCAGTGACCACATGGTGTCAAACAGACGAGATAACAGCATTGTAATGGGCTGAGTTAATAAGCAAAGCTTTAAAATGAGATTAGTTTTTCGAATTACTTTCACTTGCAAAGATGAAATTACTGATAAAAAAGAGTAACGGCTATTAGTGAAATCTTTTTCATCATTAAGAAAGTATCCGAATATTTAACATGAAACTCTGCAGATGACCTCAGTAACTAGAACAAGATGTGTGATGGAGTGGACGACCGGAGCTCACATCCTGGACTGGATTATGATGAACACAGGAGGTGAAGGAGCAGTGAAATGACAGCTGTGAGCAACTCAGGAAGAAAAGGGTTTAAAGCTGAACTTCAACAAGATGATATCAGCCAATGTCACTGTGTGGATGGATAAAAAGACCTGAGTCTAAAAGGCTCGAGACAAAGTGGGATGAAAGAACAAGAAAAATGTATAAACAAAGATTTAATTTCCACATCTGTGGGAGGAGTGTACTGTTGAATAGTAGTTGCAGCTCATGAAACACTAGGCTTAAAGCAGTAAAAGTACAAGTAATGTAAGTAATAAGAAAGAGTAAATACCCAAGGCTTTACTGTTAGGAAGGTCCTGATAAAGATTCATAGATAGATAGATAGACAGACAGACCGGTGTAGTCTTTGGTAGGTTGTTCTTTCTTCATGTCTGACTCTCCAGCATTTCTCCTCGGTCTGATTTCCTGGTTTGGACTTGGCCTTCTCCTGACGTCTCCTTGTCTCTGTCCCAGTAAACCCACCAGCCTTCTGTCCCTGATTACAAAGTCTACTTATTTGTTCCCTGGTGTTTGTCGGCCTGTGTCTGTTTGGTTTTTACCGTTCTCGGCCTCCCTGAGAACCAGCTCTGACTAATCTGCTGCTGTCTAAGTCTCCTGTTATTTTGTCATCCCCGCAAGTCCTCAATCCACTGCCTGCACTCAGCCCCGCCTCCAGCCTGCACCTCTGGCCCAAAGGTAGAGTACTCACCTGCCATGTGGAAGATTTGGGGTTTGAAACTGGCTCTAGCACCTGCTCACCCAAGGTCTTCCTCATTTCAGTTTGCTTCTGTTAAAATTATAATAAAGAACATTTCTGACTTCTAACTGAGTGTGTGTGTGGGTCCTCAAAACACTCTAGGCCTGTTACAGTTACATGCCATTCATCTTTCTCTGCATTTTCCCTTCTCTAATATTGAGGTAAAGGTATGCACAGATTTCAGCACTACTCTACTATGGGCTGGTTAAAGAACACGGATACTGGATGCTGGATGTTTAGGTGTAATCCTCTGCAAGGCCAGATGTGAATATTTCCCTTCTACTTTTTTCAGTTTTTTGCTCAAACTGCAGACTTTGCTGTTACACATACCTGATGTTTATTTCCTGGATCCCATTGCCCTAAAATGCAGCTATAAAATACTCAAACATGCTTATAATCCACACCTCTACCTCCAGTAAACATCACAGTTCTCACCTAATCAATATATTTAAATCATTAACACTGTGGGCGATGGGATGCAGTGATGTTTTCAGATATTCTCTGGTTTTCTGTCATGTCAGCTGGTTATTTGTAGCAGTGCACCAGGTGTGTATCAGAATGAAAATCTGCAGCTCAGGCCCATGAGGAGGAGGATTAAAAACAACTCATCTTCACACAATCAAACAGCATCTAAATCTGATTGTTGCGCTCCATCTGACACACATGCAGACACAAAAACAATTCATCGTTAGAAGCACATTTGCAACTTGTCACGGTGACTATACGTGTTTTGCCTCTGAAGCGATTTGATACGACTCTGAGGTGGCAAAAATATCCCTGATTTAAGAAAAAAAATTATCTAACTGTGGAAATTTTTTGCTGTCAAAGGCTTTAGTATAATCTAGACCTCAGAGGGAGATTTGTTTGTAGAGCTTAAAGCTCATGAGAGAGGGTTATAAACTGTAAAAACCTGCAGGTGGACTGGACAGACATGCATGCATGTGGAAGAAAGCAGCAGATCAGAAATAAGGACAGTCTCACTTCCTGTTTGTCACTAAAATCAGCTGAATAAGCATGCTGTGTGAAGCCCTGCCCCGACTCTGAAACCTCATCAGGAGGATATTATCTCTAAATCTCACAGCTCCACTTCTATCTTTGACATATTATCTGTAATTTAACATCTACAGAAAACTTTTAATACGTTAATTTCAACTTTTCCGGTACCGAAAGTAGTGAAAATTAGATTGTAGGCGCCTTTAATGGTCTTTTTTTTTTTTTTTTTCACACAGAACAAAGTTTCATCTGCTACTGTTTTGTCATATACTTTCATAAAGCATTTTAACTCTCACAAATGCTCGAGGCGTCTTTAACCCCTAAAGAGCTAGAACTATTTTTGTGGCAACTTTCAAATTAAATTACTGATCGTGTACATAAAAGCTCACAGTTAATTCATAGGTAGACAGACAGACAGACAGACAGACAGACAGACAGACAGACAGACAGACAGACAGACAGACAGACAGACAGAC
>JAPQRP010000008.1:6311400-6376053 GCA_037367295.1 Apogon hyalosoma
ACTTGTTCCAAGATTCTTTTGCTTAATTCAAGATTTTTTTTTGCTTGAATTAAGCAAAAAAATCTTGGAACAAGTGAAAATTTTCTTGGTAAGATTTCTTGCAGTGTGGAGGGCAACAAACGTAGAGAAGAGTGAGTGTTACACAGGAATTGGTAAATGGAACTAACTTATAGTAGAAAAAGTAAAAAAAACAACAACAAAAAACCAAGTCTACTCTAATCCAGTAGAATGGTTTTACTAAATCATTTTCTTAATAGAATTTACAGTTACTGTGTCATGACATGGACACATCACTCCTTCAACTCATCGGAATGTTGATTTTAAGTATTATCTGATAAAAAAAATTGTGTAGTCATTTGTTGTCGGTAACTATCGTGATAAATGTCAAGTCAATATTTCTTTTAAGTCTGTGTTTTCTTCTTGAGTGAGAGTTGAAGAAACCATTACTTGTGGTTTAATATGATTGTGGTAAATATTTCAGAAATCTAGTAGTAAAATGAAACCAAAACAAGCAATGTAAACAAAATTAAACCAAAAAACGATGTTAAAACCTTTATTGCAATGATATTTATTGCAACAAAAAATTACATTATGCCATTTCTAATTATAACTTTGCATCCCAGGCGCCTTTTAGCAATGAAACACCTATAATCAGTGTGTTCAGGCTATGTAGTTATACTGTGACACAATGTGAAGTTACATACACTAGGATAGATGATTTTCATCCACCCACCATGTAAAGATGGTGGGTGGCCAACCCAATAATCAAAGGGTTGGCGGTTTGAATCCCGCTCTGTCCTAGTCATGTGCTGTTGTGTCCTTGGGCAAGACACTTCACCCTCTTTGCCTCCAGTGCTGCTACTCACACTGGTGTATGGATGCTCATGAATGTTTGGTGGTGGTCAGAGGGGCCATAGGTGTGAATTGGCTGCCACGCTTCTGTCAGCCTGCCCCAGGACAGCTGTGGATACATATGTAGTTTACCACCACCAGAGTGAGAACGTGTGAGTGAATGAATTATGGATCCACTGTATGAGCTGTGAGTATGCGTTTATAGAAAAGCGCTATATAAATCTAATCCATTATTATTTATTGTTTTGCGCATGAATCACACGTACATGTGGTGAGATGTTACTGGACTTTCCCAAATCCATTTTACACTGTGAAAAAGGTTTTCGGTCTGATATGTACTCATATTCACAGATATAAACTAAAGGATAACCAAACATTCCTGATCCTACTAGAGCTGATAGTGAACACTATTCTATCACCATTCATTCATTCATTCATTTTCTGAACCTGCTTTATCCTCACTAGGGTCACAGGGGTCATTGGAGTCTATCCCAGCTACTTATGGGCAAAGGGGGGGGTACACCTGGGACATGTCACCAGTTCATCACAGGGCTGACATATAGAGACAAACAATCACTCTCACATTCACACCTATGGAAAATTTAGATTAACCAATTAACCTATCAGTGCACTATCACCATGTAATGTACAAATGTTCCGTATGCCACTTTACAGTAGCGTTTGTGAATTCCTTGTCCACTAAGTGCAACAGTTTGATATAATATTAGTGTGAATCCATGGTCAGATCAGATGTTTACTGCAGCATAATACTTAAGTCTTTACGTCTGTTATTTACACTGCAGATGAGCTCAATGTGTTGTACTCACATAATTTATAAATGATTATCTACAGACTCGGGTTTCAGCTGCAGCCGTGCTCACCTGCATTGCCGCTATTGAGGATTTCACAGTCGGACAGTCGCCGCCACAGACCAGAGTCTGGTCTTATGGAGGCAGTGAAGGTGTTTGGGGTTAAGACCAGAGGAAGCCGGTCTGTCCAGTCGATGTGTGATTGACAGGATCAAGTGTCTTGTTTCTACATGGGACAGATTGTTGTGTGTCACTTTGGACTCTGAATGAATGATTTCTTTTATCGCAGCCGAGTGTAAAGTTTAAAAAGAAGGGTGTGATTTAATGATTTGTGGCGGTTACATAATTTGGTCTGTGAAAGATACCGTACTTCCAGAAGACTTTGACCACTTTGCTGACTTATTGCTGTACGTGACCTTTTTTCACAGCCTGTGTTTTTAAAGATGTCATGAATGAATGTCTGACAGCCTGCAGCACAGATGTGTAGAGATAAATTATGACTTGTATTATTTACACTGAATATTATGGTATTTACACTTACCTCTGCACATTCAGCCAGGCTGTTTATGTTTAGCAGACTGGCAGCAGGATTAGGATATTTCCACACAAACACCACATTTCATCTCTCACTGGCCTGTTGCAGCTTTTCTTTATAGTTATGTTTCAGTCTGCAACAGTCACTGCAGTCGTAAAGTTAATATAAAACCTTAAAGTCACAGAAATTATAAGCAAATTGCAATAGGATCATAGTAAAACTGCAGAGAAATAGAGTGACCTTTGCTATGTTAGTGTTCCCTCTTAATCTGTTTTTGTGTCTTTGAACAAGGTTTACTGTAGTGTGCATAGATGGGCAGAATACTATTTAAAGTACAGTAGACAGAGCATTTATGAGCGTGGTTATTGTTTAAACATGAGTATGAGTGGGATCTGGTTCACTTAGCACTTCCCCAGAGAAAGTCTGTTAAAGGTCAAACATAGATTTTTGTTTTTTCAGTGTTATGGACAGTTCATATTTTTTCTGTTTCAGTCCGACTGTGACGCTCACTGTGATAAGTTTTGGGGTTTTTTTTCCCAGTGTTGTTTTTGGAGGCACCTGCGCATCCATAATGCATCTGTAAATTCAACATTCAAGGTTCATTATACCATTTGTCTTAGGTGTCCATCCACACAGCCATTAAAGACATTCAACACACATATAGGACATTTAAGACACAAATTACAGAGACAATGGAAGGCAGAGTTAAATTAAATAAAGCTGTAAAAAATGATCAAGTTAAATAAACGGGGAAAAAAAATTTACAAAAGGTGCATTTAGTTGCTACGGTTTTTAAAAAAATATTACACATCAATACATTAAAGCAGCATATGACTTTCATCACTAATTGTTTTCAAATTTACAAAACCCAAGTATTAGCCTAATTATCACTAATCCGTTAGTCTTTCCGTGTTTCCGCACTTGAGTCACTTCCCTCACGGTGACCAACTTCGAAGATGACTCCATCATAAACACAGTCCATTTGTTTACATAACAAACCGAAACGTCACTCGGACCTTTTCGGAAATTTTGTCGCGAAGTGCATTGTGGGAATGGTGACCAAGCGACAGTGGTTTCTCACAGGTTCAGCAAGAAAAGGAGCCAGATCGCTACAGTGTAAAATCATCCAGTCCTCCAGCGTTGTTTTAAAGAATGAGTATAGACGGTGGATGGAGGTAAAGGTAACATTTGGGTTCAGCACTCACTTGGGCTATGTTCAGACTGCAGGTAAATGTGCCCATATATGACCTGCATCCGATCTTGTAAAGACAGTTTGAACAGAACAAATCTTTTTTCAAGCAAGTTCAGTTTGAGTGGCCAGGTTGCGTTTATCCGACCATTACGTCATTGAAATGCAACAAACATTACAATTCTGCGTCCCAGGAGAAGTGGTGGGAAAAACATACTTACTTCTGTAAACACAGCACATGCCTGCGCGGTCACGTATTACATCAGGACCTTTTTTGCACATATGGGTCACTTAAAGGTTGCATTCAGTTCATACACAAAACCGATAGAAGTCGCTTTTAATGTGTAATATGAACGAGCACACAAAAAATTGGATTTCACCAAAAAAAATCAGAATTGTGCATTAAGATCTGCTGTCTCAATGTGGCCAAAGAGACAGCAAAATTGCTGCCGTGTGCCCATTCCCACAATGCACTTTTCGAAAAAAATTCCGAAAAGGCCCGAGTGGCATTTGGGTTTGTTATGTAAACAAGCAGAATGTTTTTATGATGGAGTCATGTTCGAAGTTGTTCACCGTGAGGGAAGTGATTCAGGTAACATAAGCATGAAAAGGTGAATGGATTAGTGATAATTAGGCGATCACTGGGGTTTTACAAATTTGAAAAAAAATTTGTGATGAAAGTCATACGCTGCTTTAAGTCAACACTTTATGACAGACATAAAACTCAATGTAGTTCAATCCTGAATTCATCATCCATCATGTAAAATTTTAATAGCAATAAGAACAATGAAGCTTTTATATCTATTCAAGTGATATTTTTAATAACATCAGCATTAAATTGCTGTTTTAGTTACTTCTGATTGTAGAAATAGGGTAGGACCATTCTGCTTCCTTTCTGACATGTATTCTTATGGACAGGGATATTTGTATATTTACTGAGAATATGTTGTTTATGTTCATGCTCATTCTGTTTATATTAATTCAACTTTTTGCACTTGTTTGCCAAAAAAAAGCAAAAGCAAGATACTAGACTGCATGACTCTAAATATAGTCTTCTTTATTAAAATTATACATGCAACGGTAATAAATAACATTAAGTAAGTAAATATTTTAAATACCATATGTTTTATGGTATTTAAAATCCAACAGAAGGTGGACATGCTTTATGGCATAAAGCATATCCACTGTGTTTAGAAGCCGTGGTCAGGACTCAAGCTAGTTTTTGATGTTAAAGTTCACACGTGCAGGTGTCTCCATGGAAACGGTGACAGCCTGCATTACTGTTGCATCTACAGAACCACTGGTGATGAGTGTGTGACAGCACAGGAGGCGCTAATCCTCATTTTGCAATTTGCAAATCATTAAAAATAAATGTAATTGTCTTCATTCAAGCCGTTTCCACACACACCTACATTTATTTGCTCTATTGTAGTATATTGCACATGGGTTGATAAGATCTCAAAGCAGAAGACATTTCTTCTTCCTCTTTTCGTAATGAGACAAGCTAAGCTTCAGGCGATGGAGAATTGTAAGTGTGAAAATGATGCAGTGCCATCTGTGGCAACAACACATTTGAATTTCATATGAGTGGATCTCCTCTTGATGCCACAACATGAAAGCCTGTACATGTCTCCTCGGCCTCGACCACTGCCCTGGTGAAATGGGCTCATTGAGCTGTGAGCTACAAAAGGACGCTCCAATGATGAAATGCCATGGATGCTGAAATGAAGCCTCTAAAAGGCAAAGGAAGAGGACAATGTGTAGCACGCGGGAATAGAGTAACCGCTTCACTATCTTCTCAGGTCTTGGTGGAAAGATCTCAGTGGGAGGTAGTGGAGGGTATCTGTGTCGGTTTCCTGTAGGAGAGATGATGAGACAGATGCATCAGTGGGGAGTTCCTCGCCTGTCGCCCCCGTAAAGCCGTAAAAACTGAAAACCCATACAGAGATTAGCCATCGAGGAATAAAATACACAACTGAAATACACACCGTAGAGATTTCAGTACTGATGGCTGAGGACAGCTGACTGCAGCTGAATTACTGAACACACTGTTATCTCCCACAGCCAGAAACATGAAACTACAGCCTGTGATTGCTCTCAGAAATAACTCCTGCCACATGAAAGAGGAGGCACTTACAATACTGGAATTATTCACCGGGGATGAATGTTTAGGAGGTGTTTTTTCATGTAAACCTTTAACAAGCATGAGAGTCACCTAGTGAGTTTCACATGAATGTGAAAAATCACTTATTCTTTTCATTACAAACACATCCAGCAATAAATGAAACCAATTACTGATAAATAAGTCAATTTATTAACAGATTTATCTTTTTTTTTTTTAGAAGATGAGTCTTTGTTACCCCGCCCTCTGAAGGGTATGCAAGGGGTATTGCTTTTGATTAGGTTTATTTCTTTGTTTGTTAACACTTTAGCAGCAAAACAATGGGTTGAATTCATACCAAATTGGATTTATAGATTGCCAATGACCCAGAGTAGATGTAATTACACTTTGGGAAAAGTAGGTCAAAGTTCAAATTTTTTATGAATTTTTAAAATCTTTTTTTTCCCTATTTACTTTTAATGGCTGACATTTGTCTACGCTGTCTGTCTATGCTAACATCAGCACACACATAGACATGATGACATCAGCTGGATCGATGCCAATATAAGCTACAATACGTGCGGGGGGCGGGGTTTGTTGTGCCTGGCACCACTTGTTTTGTTTTATTTTTTGTAAATTTAATTTTTCACAGTTTCTTAGCTGTTTATTGACTAATAACTGTTATATTAGCCAGAATAACTGAAAATGAGACAAAGTAATGGACTGGTCCATAAATCAGTACCAAAAGGATGTTTTACAAACTTGTCTCAGAACGTCCAACAGCTGATTAGGCTACTCAACTGGAAATACTGACTCTGTATGAAGTGAATATTATGGCTCTAAAAATAAAAATAGCACCCTCCCTAGATTTTTCACTGTTAGTTTTTATGTTCACTTCCAGATTTGTTGATTAATTCCTTCTCAGTGATTCAGATTTCTTCTTTTTTTTTTTTTTTAGGTATGTATTCTTTTGACTTACATGTTCATTTCATGTTATTTCAAATGCTGTTACAGGTTGATATCAGTTCATTCATTGGCTTTTTCCAACACCTTCAAAAATCCACCTAATCATTTTTATGGAAGCGTGTGTCTGTAGTCAGATAAAAACTCAAGGATGTCTGGCTTTATAATAACTGAAGATGTTTTTGTAACAGGGAGCGAGTCCTCTGGGTTCTGGTCAGGCGTGAGTGGAGGAACGCCACGATGGACACGCAGGCTGATGCAGGAGAAGTCAGACAACCAGAGTCTGAATGAGCCTCGAGCAGGTGAGTCACTCCTCTGTGTATGGATAAATACCTGCTATTCCTCCACACTGTCTGTCTGATACAAGTCCTGATCCAGTAGGATCTGGAGTCTTAATTAAACTCAGGAGGTCATTAGAAAAAGCTGAAATACCGTAGAGATGTTTTTTTTTTTTTCCTACAGTGTGTCTGGTCATGCTGGTTTGTGTACATTCAGGTGAACACAGAAGGCAGCGAGCTCCCCAGATTTCTGTTTCTCCCCTGCAGGTGGACTGAAAGGTCATGTGGACTAAGTGCTGTCAGTGTCAGGAGTGTGTAGTCAGTGTTGAGCCTGGGCACGGAAAAATCCAGGAAGACAGATGAAGCTCCAAAGGGGAGGCTGCCTGAATAAAACTTAGATTATATTTTCGATGGTAGACCGTCTTTGCTTTGCTTCCTGAATCCGTTTGGAGCCTAAATAGTTTGGGCAGAGTGAAACTGCTCCTCATGCAGCCAGTTGACAGCCATAAACAGTCCTCTGTTTCTCTGGTTCCCAAGCTGATTAGCTGGCTGCCAGACATGAGCTGTATTCATCACAGCTGACAGTCTTATTATTAAAAATTCAGATTGGAGAAGAAATCTCTTTGTTGTTATGCGGGGAGAATGGAATAGAGTGGATGAAATAACACAGCTGCACAAAGCAAAAGGATCGCCTTATTGGCAGAGAACAATTCTGTATCTTCATATCATTTGCATTTAGTGTATGACTGTGCTAACGTTGGTGTCACTCACAATGTTGTATTGTCTACAGGCTATGCTATTCTTTGCACTTCCATTGTTCACACCCAAGTGCAGTAGTTCAGCCTTTTTCTAAACTACATGTGTGCAAATGAAGATGTGTTAATAATAAGCCATGCACAAGGCCTGTGACTGTTGAGTCCATAATCCTAAATACCACAACATGCACTTGCATTGTGAGGATGTGTTGCTTATTACACAACCCTCTGATGAAATCATTTCAGCTGATTCTGATCATTTTGGACAGTTGTTAAAATCTTATGAAAACATCTGGATGAAACACAAATCTCATACTTCCACATGACATTTTCCACATTGTTTTCCACCATTTATTTAATGCCGTTATCGCATTGTGCCCTTTTCTTCTGCTGTGATTTAATGTCACCTGAGTCAAGAACTAACTGCTTAATTTCGTTACAGCAAAAATAATTTTTTGTCAATATCTTGTAGTTTTCAGGGTCATAAGTGGCTCTTATACATAAGGTACAAAACCAGTGGCATAAATTGAACTACTTTTGTTATTTTCTACATTGTTTTGTTAATTTCTAATAAATGTGACAGGTCTAAGGCCCATCCAGTTAATGACTTTTCTTCCACTATGGAGAAAAAAAACAATAATATAATACAAAATATATGTTAAAATTGTACAAAATAGTTGTAAAACCTCTTACTACATCTAATCCTTCCTAAACCCAGGGAAAACACATAATTTGTTTATCTTCAGACGTCATGAGGCAGCCTCGAAGATCCAAATTACAAAGTTATTTTCTGTTTAAGTTAGTCACAGCGTTTAATTGGGGTATTAGCAGTAATTGGTTCAAAAGATTTCCAAGCAGCGTCAGTATAACTGTATAGACTGTAACTGTATGATTTAAATGTTTTTTACTAAATTGTGTTATCATGATATTTTGCTTGTTTTGGAGGCTCAGCCCTAACTTCAGTCAACACACACTCATCTGAAACACAAGAAAGAAAACACACTCAGTCAGCTGTTGTATGATAGATTTTAATACCTCTCAATAATGTATCACCAGCTCAAACTACTTAGCTATTTTTAAGCTTAAGTAACCATTCTAACTGCTGATAGTCTTATCTGTGAAATTAATTCCCCTGCTCTGTGACACTACAAAAACCTGGTTGACTGTATGTTTGAAGAGCTTCTATTTGAGAAGTGCTTGGACATATCAAGGACAAATTATGTGGCTGAATAAATTCACACTTTACCGACCCCCATGTCCAAGTGTCCATCACACATTTTCTCCTGTGATATTACATTAAAGGTGTTTATACATTTATTTTTTTTTTTTACACTTGAGAGATAAAGTAATGAGTTTCAGTGTACCTGTGTACCTCTGCTCCATTTGCTGTGATAGACATTTGTGTTTTGCTGCCTGATAACACACTTAACCTTCATTGAGCCCCTGGCTGCAAACAGATCTCCCTCATTATCTCTCACAAAGACACAAGCTACTGTGGCTAGATGCTCCTCTGTGGTAATACACTGGAGACATGCAGCAAACAAAAGGCTGGACAGGTACATTAAGACAAACCGGCGAGTGCGGCTCCAGGCTCAGGTTGCCGCCCTCTTCCTCAGCAGGCCATCTGACAGTGATTGCATAATCTGTAGTGTGATTAAAAAGCCTGCCCTGGACCTCGGGGATATTATCTTAGGGATTGCACAGTAACGTCCAGCCCCAGGCTCCCTTTCTCTCTTTTTATCCTTCCACTGCTTAACAAGATGGAGACGGTGTGATCTGCCTTCAGCTGACAAGCCTGTGAGACCATTGTTGCTAAGCAACTGAATGCTAAATTTTGAAACCGAGACAATTCTGTCTTTCAAGCATTAAAAGTGCAAAGCGAAGACCTAAAAATAGACAGCTAGGAGAGGGGGCAGCAAATGAATCCAAATGATGTAAATGAAGTAAATGGCTCATACTGTGTGTCTCGTCAAGGCTTGTTATGTTGTTTATTTTGGCAAGCGACACTCCGCCGAGAATAGTATTTTTCCACAGCCATAGTTTCTGGCTTTCTGGGACAGAGTGGAGAACGAGAAGCTGGCAGTAGTCTAAAAGAAATTGTATTCAGATTGTTTTGGATCTTTATCAGCACAGTGTCACATTATGGATCCCACACAAAGCAAATAATGGTTAATTTGACTCTTATTTGTAATCCCTCTGAAATTTAGGAAAATCTGAAACAGAAATCTGTTCAGTCTTACTTTCTTTTATTTTCCTTGAAACGCATACTCTTTGTAGAAAAATAACTCAACATTTAAGAGATAAAAAGGGTAAAATGTTCTCGTAAAGTCATGATTAATGAGGGGGAGATCTTTTGTTGTTGATTTCTTCACTTCCAGAGGTGATTGCAGTGATCATGGGCACGTTGTATGATCAGACTCAGAGATAAAGCTGTAATCCTGCCAGTTTTTTTTCACCTGAGTCACAACAGCGTACATGATGTTCAGTGTTTGTATTGATAGGCGAGGTTGTTGGTGTGGTTTGAAGCCCTGCTGTTGTTTCATCAGCGCTGTATTCATCGTGCCTCAAAGGGACACGAATCAAAGAACAAATGCATAATTGAATTTACATTAAACACCTGGATCAAATATTTATTTTTGAATTCCTCATGAAAAATGCAGGCTCGTTGCCAAGGCCCGTATGTTTGTGTGTGCTCGATATAGAAAAGCTCGTTTGGTTGGAGCATGGTACGACTTTACTCTGTGCAACAGTCAATAACGTAGCTTGACTCCAGGACATCCTGCAGTTTTTCTGATCAATAACATTACTCTGAGCCGCCCACTGTCTGTCATTCAGTTACACTGAGGTCTCCTGCAGCAGATTGACTCATGGTGTCGCTTAGTGGAGAATAGGTTTGGTATTGCAGATGTAGCCTACTTGAAAATATAATGCAGTGCATGGGGTTTATTGATCTGAACTTTGATATAATGCGGTAGTAAAAAATGATTTGTGTTTTGTAACATCCAGTACTCTGTAAACATACCCTGTTAAACCAATAAAGCTGCCCTTTTTTATCAAATGCACCACATACAGTAGGAGTTATGTATTTTGGATCTTGACATATGACTGTATCTGTTATGTGACATTAATATGAGTTATTTGACCTGTTTCACACCGGATTCAACCAGTAACGGGTTTAGCTTTGCTGCAGTTTAACACTGGGTGCAGTGTTTTATAAGTGTCATAAATGTTACAGTGTACAGAAGTAAAGGCTGACAACGTTTTTTTATAGTGCAGACATCGTGTGTCAAGGTTAAAAGTAGTAGGCTATCTTTTGTCAGCTGCAGAACAGGACAAACTGTCCAAAAATTAAAAGTGTAAGATTGATAATCTGTGTTTTCCTCATCTCATGGTTATTTTGTGTTTATCTTAAAGTGCTCTCACTTTTGGATCCTTAAACACACAAGTGAACTGAACGTTTTGATGAGTTAAATGTTTTATTCCAGTAGCTTCTAACTTCACTTGTAATCTGACCATGGAAGTCATCAGAGATAATTATTGTCATTAATAAAGTGATATTTTTTATGAAGTGTCTTAATAAATGACCCTTTTCTTGTTTGAAACATGGATGAGTGAGTCACCAAGTACATGAAAGCTTCATCTTGTCCTGGCCCGTTTCCTGCTTTTCTTTTCTGTTTTAACTGATGCCACAGCAGTGGTTTGTGTGGAATAAATGTGAGATGATTGAAGAACAAGAATGTATATAAACTTCCTCTAGTGTAATCTTTCCAGCTGCTATTATTAAAACTTGTTGGAGGAGCACCTTCAGTTGGTATTAAACACCAACAGTAGTTCCAAATTCACAATCCACTTTAGTGTATAATCTTGTTTAAAAGTCCTTCACATTGTGTATAAGTTAAAGATGTTGTATTTTATCTAAATTAGATGTTAAAACATATTAACTTGGAGGAATTTCAGTATCTTTTACTGCCAGCATGAAACAGAAATGATGTTAGAGCTGAACATGTCAGAGTCTGAGCCCTGTTCTTCAGTCACTCAGACTGGATTCTGCTCGATCTCTGATTACAAAACTGACTTTATCAAGCTGATGCCACATCTGTCTTAAATCCCTGATTTGGAGAGTTGCAGATGTGAAATCATCTTTAACTCAGGCCTTTCAGTTTGTGGTTTTTTGTTGTGAAACTATGGCATAAGAGTTGGCAAAGGACATTTGTGTCTTTATTAAACCAGTTCACTGTTCCAGTCTCCCTTTATTCTCCTTGTCTCTCAATGTGGTGTTCTTTCCCCTTCCTTGCTCCCTCAGACCTCTCCTGAGGGTTTGTAAGGAAAAATAAATATTTTTAGACATTACGATCCAGAGCTGCTGTCACTTCTCTTTTTTCCATTTTTCATAAACTCAAAACCATGGGAAACACATATTCACCTCCCCCTTCCTCACTGTTCATGCAGTCGCCTTGCCTTTGGCTTCCTACTGCCACCCATCAAAAAAAAAAAAAGAAGGAAAAAAAAGAAAAAGCTGCCCCCAGGGAGAGGGTCGCTATAGCAACTGCCTTCACCAGAGCAACTCCTCAAAGCGTCCATCTGAGCTACATGTTGCAGCTCTGAATTTCCAGCGACAGCCTAACCTGGGAGTTTATGTTTGGGGCAGAAATGAGACTTGAAGCCTTCCAGGTCTGTTAGACCGGACGCAAAGACGAAGGTGAAGGAATTAAAGCCACAGAGAGCACAGATGTCCAACAGCTGATCAGGACTGCTTGAGAAGACACATGCCGTGTAGGAGAATCAGTCTCGCTGTTCCGTGCAATAAGATGACAGAAAGTTTACATGTTAAGCCTTGATGATTTACTGGACAAGCTGTGCACTGCAATAACAGCTGGCATATAAGGAAAATTCTTTAAAAAAAAAACAAAAATAAAACAGAGACAAATCACTTTGCCAACCTTCAGAAACTCCCTTTGCCTCGAGGCATTAAAAAATAATGCACAAGATGCAGAGACGGAGCTGCACTCAGGCACAAATGTGTAAACATAAGTGCACAAACATTTACATTTTCTGACTAAACATGACCAAGTTACTGTCGTCCTCTGGAGCATATGGCCTCCTCTCACTTACTGACTGTAGTGTCAAAGATCAAATCTCATACCCTCCTATCACAAGGGACCATCTCCTAATCCACGCAGCCTGTTGTTCAGTTTCCATGCAGCCGCTGTGCAGTGTACACTCAGACGGCTGCTCAGTGCTTATTGTGTGCTTGTAGACCCAGCATTGTCTCACACTGCACACGAGCTATTTATAGCTCCATACTCCCCACTAGTTTAAATTCATCCAGCTCGGCTGAGAGTTGTAAATTGGAGCTGCACCGCTCTCTCGAGGCTCTCTGTTGTGATGTCAAGGGAACAGAGGGAAGCTAAGCTGTCATTAACAGATTTTTATTTTCCTTTTACACTCAAGGAAGGACAGGAAGCAGCTGCCAGTTTCACTTTCACCTCACTTCCTGTCTCAGTCCTCAGTGAAAGACTAGATGATGATGTGGGCTGAGCCAAGTCTGTTAGAGATGTTGTCTAAAAAAAGACTCCGCCGGATAATAACACAAAATTAGAACCATGGCTCATGGGCTTTTTTATAAGCTGGAGTTAATTCTGAATTGTTTTGATACTTGATGCTAAGAAAGATGCTCATGCCAGATAGAAGCTTCAGCCCTGAGTAGATGTTATACATTGTTATAGACCGTACATAGAAAAAATAAGGAGCTTGAAAATAAGAATCCACAGCAACAATGATATTGTTTATATATAATAAATACAGTCTTTAAATCATTCATCAAGTCAGTGTTTCAACTGTTTTGATTACATTCATTCATGTTCTGCCTAGCCTTGTGTTACTGAAATAAGTAGGATAAAAAAATACAATGTGTAATGCCGTTTTATACCTGTACACCTTCAATAAAACTGGTATAGCAGCCACAGTACACAGTAACACGTTATTTCAATTAAAAATACACTTGTAACTGATAAGTTTAGTCGTAGTTATCATTATCATTATTAGTCCAGTATTCGATCAGTAGAAATGTCTTGGAAACAGTGTCAGAAAAATGTATCAACAGGCCTGGCTGTTTCTCTGCAGCTATCCATGAGTTTCCAGAGGACATTTTCTCTAAGGAGCAGAGGAAGAATGGCGCAGTGTGTCTTCATGCTCTATGTGTGAGTATTTTTATTTAAACCTATATCAGAGAAATGCTGTATACTTTTCTTTTTTATTGACCCTTTTCTCTTCACTCACTTGAGGTCTCACATATGACTGGTGTCTCTGTTTGTGTTTTCCTGTTTCAATGGTACTTTTCAGGCTATCTACATGTTCTATGCTCTGGCCATCGTTTGTGATGACTACTTTGTCCCCTCTCTTGAGAAAATATCAGAGGTATGAAAAAAAAATGACAAATTTTATTTGATCATATTCATTTTGTAAGTCAAACTAGTTTCATTCTCTGTTTTGTCTTTTTCCAGAACCTGCATCTCAGTGAGGATGTGGCCGGGGCCACATTTATGGCTGCAGGAAGCTCTGCCCCTGAACTTTTCACCTCACTCATCGGTTAGTGGCCCTGCAAGTCCTGAAGAAGAAACCACTTGAACATTTAAATAGAAAAATTACTGGATTTTGTCATTGTAGTTTTAGTTTCTGCAGTACAAGAGTCCCCTACCCAATATCAGTAAAACCCTTTGGTATATTTATTCAGAAGTTATGGGTTATGTACCAAATATCGAAGAAGTACAGAATAGTCAACAATGACCAAAAGAAGAATCTCTCCAGTGTATATACACTATATAGACAAAAGTATTCGGACACGTTGAATTCAGGTATTTCTTTTCTGACAGGAGTCTGGGCAACAAAACAATAATAACAAATGTCATAATATAGTTTTATTTTGTGATAAATATCATTGCATTGCATTGGTTAGTTTTGTTTAAATTGTTGTCTTTGCTTCCAAAATGCCTCAGAGATGGTATTTAGTTAATTTCTCTCAACATTGATTTTGCTGTTGTTTTTTATCCATGGCTATGATTTTAAATGTTTTACCTCTAAATTACCTATTTACCTGTTTTTTTTTATGCTCTAACTGTATATAATAAGTTTCTACCACAACTAACCCTCTACTTTCTTCACATCTCACTTAGAAGAAAAATCTACCCTTAAACTTTAAGGAAATATTGATGTTTAGTTCTCAAATAAGAACTGGACATCTTACATCAAAAAGGTACAAATAAAGAAGAGAAAATTACTGGTTTTTTTACTATTTAAATAGACATGGCCATGATGTGTCCCAATATTTTTGTCTGTGTAGTTTATAAACGTCAACCTGCCATAAAGCTATATTATGACATTTGTCGTTGTTTTGCAGACCCAAGTTAGAAAAGAAACACCTGAATTCAACGTGTCCAAATACTTTTGTCCATACATATACATATATACATATACATATACGTATGGACATGCAATACACACTGAAATTGGCCCTCTGCTTTAACCCATCGCTAACTGAACATGCAGGAACACACCACAGACGAGGAGCAGTGGGCTGCCATGTCAGGCACCTGAGGAGCAAATGGGGGGTTCCTCAAGGGCACATCAGCAAACAGTTCCTCTTCGGTCACAGGCTGCTTCTCCAGCCCTCTAGGTCACACCACTGCCCTGCCTCCAAAATGATGCCATATGCAAATAATGTTTTAGGTGACTTTTGTATTGTCCGTCTTAGTTTCTCTATTTCAGATGTCAGTACATTTTCCCATTTGTTTTAATGTAAGATCAGATTAATTTCAAACTGTTCTAGGTAAAGATTAGATGCTTCTATAACACAGATCATTTAGTTTTAGGGTTAAGTCTTTAGGATTAGGCTTGGGCATGTTGCAGTTACGGTTAAGGTTAGAGTAAATCTCTAGGAAATGATTGTAGTCATTGCAAAGTCTACTACAGTGATGAAAACATGGCTGTGTTCGTGCATGTGTGTGTTACAGCTTCAGAAAAGGTCACAGAGGTGGATAAGACACAACAGACTTCTGGGATTTGATCTAATCTGCATCAAAGCGAAGCCAGATACTGAACACATTAAACACGTCCTCTCTTCTCCAACAGGTGTCTTTATCACCAAAGGAGACGTTGGAGTCGGTACGATTGTTGGCTCCGCTGTCTTCAACATCCTGGTCATTATCGGCCTCAGTGGGATCTTCGCAGGCCAGGTGCAATAACTGACAAACACTGTAATCTCTGCTTAACTTCCCGAGTTAAAAATGTCAACACTGAGAGTAAACTGTTAAACTGTTTCCACAGACGGTGACTCTGACGTGGTGGTCCCTGTTTAGAGACTCCATGTACTACATCCTGTCTGTACTGACTCTCATCATGGTGAGATGTGAATTAGTATCCTCAAGAAATATTAGTTTTCCCTCTTTCATTGGTTTCTAAACATATTTATTTTTCTGTGTCTCCAGGTTATCTATGATGACAGAGTTGTTTGGTGAGTTTACATTATTTAATTGTGTTCATACATTGTTTAACTACTGACTTAAATAGATGTCATCCTTCCCTGATGTATATTTATAATTCCACGTTGATCATATAATCACATCTCCATAGTACCAGCACTGTTTGTTACTTGGCATTTCATGTGAAAATCAGTGTCAGGTAGGTCCACACTACACACAGTAACATGAACATGCATATTCAAAACCTGCACTTCATTCAGAGTCAGCAGAGATTATGTTTTTTTTTTTCTTACTTTTGTGTTAAAGCTCGTTCACATGCATAATAATTAAGTGAAGGCGATTTGTTATAATGACCCAAATTTAGTTAGTTTAGTTTTATTTTGAGCACATAAAATCATCAGATAACAAAGAACAATATGACACAGAGAAACAAAATGATCTGCGCTTAAAAAGGAGTGCAAAAATTTTTTTACATTTTTGCAATAATACAAAACATCCATACAAACTATTCACCAAACACTTTTTAGTCACCTCACACACAATCAAATTTGCATAATCAACCTTTTTTTTTTTTAAAAATATAATCTATAATATTTATGTGCTCTTTAATTATTTACTACAAATATAATTATTACTAAATGTGATATTATCTCCTAATCATTTAATTTAGGGTCAGGACCCAAAACCTGCTGCGGATCCAGTTTTACTGGGCAGAGTAAAATGTATAGCAATTCTACGATATGTGTGAGACTATATGGACAAAAAAAGCTGGGACACATCATGACTTTCCGTTCGTGTTGATTATCATGTCAGTTGTTAATAATTATCACAATAAATGTCAAATCAATACATTTTGTACCTTTAACAGCAGGTTTTTCTTCCAGATTGAGACTTGGAGAAACCAGATGGTTACTTGTGGTTTAAGATGATTATTTATGGTCAGATCATGACATTCATTCATTTAGTTTCCAAACTAGTTAGTCCTCAAGAGGCTCGCGCTGATGTTTGACCCTACCCCGGCTGAAGGCGGGGTTTACCCTGGATGTGTCGTCAGTTCATAGCAGGACTGACATATACAGATGAACAACCATTCGAGCACATTTACACTTACGGGTGATTTAGAGGCAGTTTCTAAGCACTTTACCAGATAATTCAAAGGAAATTAACCCTAAAAAAATTAAACCAAAAAGTTTATTACAATATTCATCACAATATAAAATCCTATTATGATATTTTTTATTGTCATGTTGTACCCCTGTTAGCAAAGACACGCCTGAATTCAATGTGTGCCAGTACTTAGTCTATGCAGTATATGATATGATGGTATTTTTAGAATTAAATGCAACAACAATATAGAATGTAGGTGGATAGAGATAAAACATTACACTCATCAAATGTGATCATTGCTGTGATGTGCTTACAAATGATGAACTAACTAAAAGGACACATTTATAGAAGATAATGTTATACTCTTTACCAGTTGCTTAGAAAAAAAAACCTTATTGTGATTCATGATGCATTTTTCTTTTCTAAGGGTCTAAGTTTATCTTTTGTGTCTCGAGTTAAAAATGTTTGGGGAGCCATGCCTTGTAAGACTGACTTCTTTGTTTTGTTTTTTCCTTCCAAACAGGCTCATTATATGCTCTCAATGCCTGTTTAGTCTTGAGTGTTTTCTTTGGGCCTAAAGTCTGGTACAAAAGATTCTCCACTGCTGTGTCTGTCAGCGGTTTTAATGAAAGTGCAGATTTATCCGTGGCCCTAATGTCTAATGGCTGTAACAGTGCATTCATCAGTAATATATAGCAGGCTGTTTATTGAATCGCAGTGTATGGAGCCAAGGCTGTCCTACCTTATTTCACCTCACTGCTGATTCTCTGAATACGCCTGGCAGATTTGTGTTTAAGCTGACTTTGCCAAATCAGTGCGTGCTCAGAATATCTTAGATATGAGGCTGCAGATGTGCAGCAGTGAAATCATCACGTTAGGTCTCTTCAGTCGTCACTTCAGCCTAATGAAACAGATGTTGGTGTAAGTAATGACAAGGAGAGAAGACAAAGGAGGCATTCTGCATTTCTTATGACTGATGTTTAGTGACTTCAGGTCATTTTCCTGATGGAGATGGACCAGTTGTGGTTGGATTTGTGTCAGAATTTGACACTAATCAGAGCTCATTTCTTGCTGTAGGTGGGAATCTATTCTCCTCATGACCTTGTATGGAATCTACATTATAATCATGAAGTAAGTTTACAAAACCATTTTTCAGAAATCGTACAGTACCTGCACATTTGTCTTACTAATGTAAGAAAAGTCCAGTTGGGTATAGCACCATTATGTATAGTAATAATGCACTGATTCTCAAAAATATTGTATTGATTTTTATTGTAGATACTTTACAGAAGAAGATTTCCTGCACTATCATTTTTACTGATGTTGTCCAATGCTTTGTTTTGCTCAGATTGCACCCTGTATCGTGTCATAACCTGACTCAAAAATGACAAACACCATGTTTTTCAAAAATATACTCATAACAAAATATAACACTGATCTACAAGTAAAATGCCTCCAGAATAAAAGTAGTGAAACTTTGCCGAGTGCGTGCCACCAATAAAGAAAAATTAAGTCAAAATGCTGGTTGGCTGTAGTCATAGGTACAGTCATGGGTCAAAATGTGAAATTCTGAGAATTAATGAGAGAATTGGTTTAACTCAAAGGGAATGTTTGTTTCAGAGCTACAAGATCTACTTTAAAACACTGCACATTAAAGTATTTTTCACTTTACTGGTTCTTTCTGGTGGAAGATTGATAAATCTATTGTATGAATGTACATAAACCAATATATGTGTAATAACACTTTATAATTCAGTTAAAACATCAGATAAACAGCACTTTTGTCATTTGTTTTCCAATTCATCTTATTAAAGTATGTAGGTTTTAGTACATTTAATCCTGAGGCAGATCACTGTTGTGAGACCTGTGATATGAGGCGTGTAAATCATAGATGAGGGTTGTGGGTATAAAAAGTGACGTCTGTTCGTGCAGGTTTAATTCGCAGATTCTGGCGTTTGTGATGCGTCAGTTCAGGAGCGCCGTGCCGTGCTGTTCTGGGTCAGAGGACCGCAGAGACGACAAAATGGGGGAGGATGCCTCTGGGTGCAACACTTCCATAGTCCTCCTCAGTAAAGGTCAGACATTATTTCACTCTGGAGCATCTGAGGTTTTGACATTTCCCTTAAGACTGATGGTGTCTTATTTGTCGTCACAGTTCCAAACATACTACAGGTTAAAATGTCAGCAGTGTTTTCACAGGTCAGACCCACAATCAGGAGCCGCCTCCAGTCGTGATGGTGGATGAACTTCTCATCCTGAACCCCCACAAACTGTCCTTCTCTGAGGCCGGTCTGCGTATAATGATCACCCCCCACTTCTCCCCTCGGACCAGGCTCTCAATGGCAGGACGGATGCTCATCAGCGAGGTCCTTAAACACATCACACTCATTATCACACATTTTTAATCAGAACCGTCCTCGGGCTCTTCAACAGAACCTCTGTCTGTTCACCCTCAGAGGCAGAGGCTGATACGGAGCTCAAAGCACCAGAGGGACGCAGAGGCCGGACCCGGGTCGAGAGGAGGGTCCACCAGCAACAGTCTGAAAATGACCAGCTCCTGCAGTCTGGAGAACGGAGGAGGCAGGCCCGGGATCGGAGACGCAGAGTCAGGAGAAAAGCCTGGAGCAGAGGTCTGCCAACCGGAGGAGGATGAGGAGGATGAAGACGGGGTTTTCAATCCTGTGCGAATACCAGGTGAGACGCTATGGAAAATAAACATGTAAAGGTGACTGAATACATGACTTCTGCTGAGCTACTGATTTTAGACATTATTTGTCTCTACTGTGTACAATCCACCATTCAACATGTTACTCAACTTTCATCAGATTTAATGATTTTATCCCTTATTAGTTACATTTACACGAATGTAACTACACACTATATGGTGGATGTCAAACTTGTTTCCGTTCAGGGGCCACGTACAGCCACATTTGGTCTCCAGCAGGTGGGACCGATAAAATGATAGCATAATAAGTTCTATATGATGACAACTGTAAATTTGTCTCTGTTTTAATGCAAAAAAAGTAAACTTACAGTGTGAACTATCCTTTCACAAAAAATGCAAATATTGTGAATAACCTGAAATTTCTTGAGAAAAATAAGTGCCGTTTTAACAATATCACATCCCAGGTTATCATTTACACATGTCCATTAAAACTTACAGAGGATGTACAGACACAATTATTAACATTCATCTGGAACTGAAAAATATAGCATTTAACTTTGTGATTGAAACTTGTCAAGACCCAGTTACACCTTTGATTATCACTGTCCTCTGTGTAATTTTTGCACTTGGGTTGGATTGAACCCTTTTGAAGGCCAGTTTTGGTCCACGGGCCATATGTTTGATACCCCTGCACTATATGCTAATAATTTGCCAGAGAATTTACTAAGCAGCTTCCTTTAGTTTTCACTTTTTTTCTGTTTTTGCCATTTTTGCCATCTTTTTGTCATTTCTTTTTGCCTTCCAATTGTTCCTGTTATTTTCCTGTTTGACACCAGGCGAAGATGTGGAATTTGTTTGTCTGTCGTGTGAAAATAATCCAAAAGAGGAGTCATTATTAACATTTTCCTGAGTCAGCTGAAAACCTTTTAACCCCATATAATGTGTTGTATTAAAACTAATTCACCAGCAAACAGAGAAGTAAACGTTTTTCTATTATTATTATATGATTTCATGTACACTTAGTGCCATTAAAAACGCACGGTCCAAACATGTGGTGTAATTTCCAGAAAATGATTTGCTCAGGTGCCTTTTTTGTACATGTTGCTCACAAGATGAGTAACACAGTTAACAGCTGTATTTTTTCATTCCTGATGCGAGCGATATCAGCGTTTAGACTAATCCCTTAATGTTGGTCATTGAGTCGAATCTCTTGTACAGAGTCACGCTTGACTGGTAACTTTCGATGTGGTCAGTAGCTGATATAAAGGCAGCAAAGAAAACACCAAAATGTTTTTGCCAGCTCAAAATAACACGAATTATGATACAACAGAGAGAACGTGCTATTGGGATGTTACGCATAGGCCTGAGCCATGGTGAAGTCGCTCACCGTCTGCGCTGTCATCACAGTACAATCAGTCGTCTGAGTGATCGGATCCTCAAGACAGGATCATCAGACTTAGTTCTATGTGCCGTCGCTGCACTGCTTGTTTGGAAGCCAGCGGCAGACACATCCGATATTAAATGATGACACTTTCAGTTTCTGAGTGCCTGTATTCAGTGACTGAATAAACCTGTTAAGTTGGTCACAATTTGTCCACAATTCATTCTCCTATGACCAGTGCTTCCCTCTTTAATATGAAGGTAACCCCAAACCAATTCATTAGATATACTGTATCTCCAAATATACATATTATTCTGACCCATGCGTTTTTAATGGTGCTAAGTATATATTTATATGTTGTTTAGATTAAAAACTTCAGTGTTTAGCAACTTTAAAGTAAGAAAAACACTAAAATGTGTTTTATTAATGGTCAGCTAATGATAAACCACTGCAGTAGGTTGATGATAGTTGATTTAATTACATGATATGAAGTATTGTAATGATCAGCGCTTGTATATTTATTAGTGTTCAAATCTATTCCATAGGAGCTGAGTGTAGTGGAGTCGGTAAAAGACTGTAGTCAGTTTTAACTCACTGCTGTAGATGACTGAGTAGACTGAGACTCTTCACAGGTGGTTGCTGTGCTCGAGTGAAGTGGGTGATCACATGGCCTCTGGGCGTCCTGCTCTACTGCACTGTGCCTAACTGTGTTCTGCCACGCTGGCACCGCTGGTTCATGGTCACCTTTGTGGCCTCCACTCTGTGGATCGCCGTCTTCTCCTACCTCATGGTGTGGATGGTAAGAAAAGACAAAGTCCCATAGGGCACAGAAAGAAGGGGCGGGACAATGTGACAAACGGACCCTCCAGTTCTGTTTTAGGCAGGAAACTTCATGGTAACCTCACAAAAGCAAGTTAAACACACAAGTAGCAGCATTTGTATATATTTTTCAAGGTCAAATTCAAGTGCTTTTAAGGGTCATTTTCTAATTTTTCCAGCACAGCACCTTATTGCTGAAACATATCAGGAAAACATATACTCATGATTATTTTTTCCCCCTTTTTTCATCACAGTGATGTACATTGTATTATGCTATAAACATCTAAAATTACATTTCATAATAACAAAAAGTTTAGAAATTAAAGGACAACACAAAGTGTTCTCCAAAAGGGAAGCCACTTGGTGTTCTTCAGGCACACTCACACCAAGCCAAAGATTAAGATAAAAATGTACCTGGATTCGACCTGAGAGCACCTACTAATTTTCTTTTTTGTCATAAAGTTTTATTTTTCTAAATGTATCACCTCTCTGTAAGTAGCTTTGGCTTGGAATCTAACCTGGCAGAGTTAATATTAAAAAGTAAATATACAAATCACTTTACAGAGCTATAACTGCAAGCACTTTCAAGCACTTTTCACACCTTGAAAACACAACTTTGAAATTCAATTATTTTCAAGGATTTCAGCACGCATATGAACCCTGAAGTAGGAAAACCACTATGGTCACTATGGCAGTTTAACACTTTGTATTTGGGTGGGGCTCTGTCATGGGTACAGTCTAACTCCACAATTCAGTATCACACAGTTCACAGACCTTTGGCAGGTTTTCAGCAATTGATCTTTGATATGCAATAGTGGAAAAATGTTTTTAGACAACCTTACATTTTTACATAATTTCAAATATTTTCTTGAAATATTTGCAGAAAAATATTTTTTGTGTTTCAAATGGTGTGACTGCATCAGACAGACACAAACAAATGGAAGTGATATTTTTAGTCCAACGACCCAAAAGGTCCGATGGACTATTGGTATCAGCTGGTGTCCGTCCGTCCGTCCATTTGTTATCCGTCCGTAAACAATTTTTCAAGAATCTTCTTCTCTGAAACCGTCTGTCAGAATGACTCTATATTTGTTGTGGAACATCTTTGGGGTAAGGTCTACCAATTTTGTTCAAAAAATTGGGAAATATTGATTTTTGAATTTTTCATGAATTTTGGAAATTTCCAAAATCCCCATTGGTTTATAACAGGACAAATTTCAAAGTGCTATAAAATTGAAAACAGTTGAAGATATTGATATAATTACTGTTGGCAATAGATAGGAAGGCACATATGGGCTTTCATTTGGTGCTATAACCTTTGACCTTGACTGACACTGAAAGGTCAAACGAATGTCAAGTAATGTAGTTAAACATGCCGTTGGATTACAGGCCCCTATTTTTCGCTTATCACTGACAAGAAAAAAATACCAAAACTAAATTCTTGACAGTTCCAGCATGTCATGTCCTAGATGTGTTTCATTGTCTTGCTGAAACATCCAGCTTTAACCTTGACAGAACAGAGCACATGCAGAAGAACAGAATGAAGAACAACACATATCAGAGTTCAGTGACTTAAGAGCGATGCTTAATGCTATATTATATCTCAAATACCTGGGGTGTCCAAAAACTTTTGTCCACCACTGTATGTATTGTGTTAGGAAACAAATCTGGGTATTTATTCCACAGATACTGTTACACTCCGCTCATTAAGCGTGACCTCTTGTTCCTTTCAGGTCACCATCATCAGCTCCACACTGGACATCCCAGACTACATTATGGGCATAACGTTCCTGGCTGCAGGGACCAGTGTTCCAGACTGCATGGCGAGTCTGATTGTAGCTCGACAAGGTAAACTAACTGTTTTCTAAATCCCTCTTGTCTCCTCTGTGTGGTGTGAGTGCTTTATCTCAGCATGTCTCTGTTCCGTCTCCTCATAGGCATGGGGGACATGGCAGTGTCCAACTCCATAGGCAGCAATATATTTGACATCCTGCTGGGTTTGGGTTTTCCCTGGGCTTTGCGGACCCTTGTGGTGGACCACGGATCATCAGTACGCTCAGTTTCTGTAAAATTAAAGCCTATTGTTCTGTGTCTTATTTTCCTGTGTGTATATTTTTCAGTATTTCACTTATATTTCACTTAATTTATGTGATTGTAAAAAGTCGATCTTTTTTCCCACCCCAGGTCCCCATAAATAATAAAGGACTGGTTTATTCTGTCGTCTTGCTGTTGGCATCCGTGTTACTGACGGTGAGTAAACCCAGCATGTCAAATGTTTTAAAGCCTGTTGTGATCTCAGTTGGGCGTCTGTACTTGGAGAAATGAGTCTGTTGATGTGGATTTAATTTCAGTTGTACCTCTGATGAACTCAGCCTTTTATTCCAGCTACTGGAGTTTTTCCTTTCATGACTGTTTTTTCCGGTGTCTGAGTGAATTTTAATGCTACTAGAAGCTGTGCATTTTCTCTTTGAGTGCCTCTTAAGTGTACATACTTATATATGGTATCTACGAAGCATTATCAGAAACTTAGACAGTGTCAAATATTTTAACTCCTTTACCAAACCCAAATTGTTGTTTAGAACCAAACATACGTAAAAATAAAAAAACTGCACCAAAAATTAAAGCTATAATATGCAACTTTATTGCATTACAATATCTGGGCTTATGGTATATACATGTTTTACTTACTTTATATCAGTGCTGCCGCAATACAGTAACTGTATTTTATTGATTTAACTTTTATCACTGTTTACTTAATATTTTGCTTTATTTGTTGCTATTTCTTAAGAATGAAATGAAATTCTGGAAATAATTATTGGAAATCCGATGTTATTTGTTGAATTTGATAAATCTTACATGAAATTATCTCTGAAAAGCTCCTTTTTTTTTTTTTTAAATGCTTTTA
Source organism: Apogon hyalosoma (assembly GCA_037367295.1). Lineage (NCBI taxonomy): Eukaryota > Metazoa > Chordata > Actinopteri > Kurtiformes > Apogonidae > Apogon > Apogon hyalosoma. The sequence goes on from JAPQRP010000008.1 coordinate 6,336,237, forward strand.
AATGGGTCTCATCAAACTTTGATATGTTGAAGTTTGGGTAATGTTCCCAAGCTGTATTATGACACATTATTACATATATGTAGGTTTACATATATTTATTTATTAGATTTTTACATTAGCAGGAAACTGAAAAGTGAATTCATTACGTGCACACGATATTAATGTCAGTATTAATCTTAAAAAGTACAACTATAATCAATTAGAATGTTTCTTTATTAATGATCCACTTTTGGTAAAATTTCATTACTTTTATCCTGAAAGTATTTTGCTTGTAGATCAGAGTAATTCCTTAGAAAGTGTCATAAAATTAGCTTTAGTACATACGTCATCATCTATTACTACGTCTTTTATTTATTGTTATTTTTCTTATTGGACAGAACTTATACTATGTCATGAGTTGTTAAGTATTTGACATGAATGGTGTCTGTTCTCAGGTGATGAGTGTCCATCTGAACCACTGGAGGCTGGATCGCCGTCTGGGTCTGGGTCTCTTATTTCTCTATGCCATCTTCCTACTCTGCTCCATCTTCTTTGGACAGATGTGAGGCCTTAAGGTCAAAGGTCACTCCCAATCAGACACCATGCCAAGTACCTACCTTTCCATCACACATCATCTCTCCTGAAGCCAAAAAAAAAAAAGGGGGGGGGGTGACAGACATAACGTCGTCGTGTTCCTCGTGAGACTCTGCACCGCTGTACGATAACACTAGGGTGACACTGTACACATGCAAACACTGAAGGCTTCTATCAATACTCTATTATTTTCACCTAGTGTTTGAAAGCGGTTGTTCTTTTGGTAGAAAATGTGATGTTGGATCGTAGCAGACGCATGGATGGCATGGCAGATGGAAGCACACAGACTGGTAGTTCTACTCCGGAACTTCGAGGCTTTTGTGTAACGACTCACTGGTGATTTAGTGGAAGCTACTTTTTCAGTGAATTACAAGTTTAATTGAAGCAATAAACTGTAACATGATGAGCTTTAAATAATTAAACCCTGTGCTAATCCCTGTACATCTATATCGAATGGCTCAGTGTATGTATAGAAACTAAATAGCGTGAAAACAGAAATTTAAGTATAAGTTCTGCACCATAATTTACCTGATAGTTTCTTTCATTTCAGCACCTTTTTCATCCATGTTCTGCTCTTAACTTTTCTGATGTCATTATTTATTTATTTGTATAATTCTTTTTTTTTTTTTTAAACACTGCTGCAGTCAGTCTAATCCATAACAGAATCACCACTTATGAGTCTCTTCCAGTTGAGGATACAACTTGAACTCCACCCGCAGGTTAATTCTCATGTTGCCGAACAGTCGTCGACAGTTCACTATTAAGAACGGCACGATTTAGTTGAGCAGGATGCGCATTGGCAGCAGAGTGCAGATTTTTCGAGTAAAATGCATTAGAAGACATCGTCAAACCCCTGATGTGCAAGAGTACGGAACAAAATGTCTCGAGTTGTAACAAGAGGCAGCATAAAAAGGCAAACACACACACAAAATAAATAAATAAATAAAAAAGGATCCGTGTAAGTTTTGATCCTGATTTACTGCAAATCTCTGTGAAAATGCTCTAGTTAGAAACACTGATAAATATTTAATAAATGGTACTTTAATCTGCCATGTCATGCTTGGACCTATTTATTAAAAAACTATCAGATGAAACTACTAGTCTGTTGGCCTTAGGATTTAACGCCCTTGTATGTTCTGAATGTACACCCTAGCTAACTACATTTGTGTGAAGATATTTACATGCATTGAAATGTAGCAGGCAGCACTGAAGACAGACCGAGAGGTACTGACGTCCTGTGATTGAGGACGCCACGTCTGTGTCCAGGTTTTAGAGTAGAACTATTCAAATGCACATCATTGTGACAATATTTTGACTATTTTTGCCTCACTACCTATAAGCAAGTATTGGTACATCTTAATGTACGTAAAGAGATTAACCTAGTGTTACAGTATTTTTAGAGTCTTATTACTATGAAATCATATATAATGTGCTTCTATGAGTGTCACAAACTTTGATGACTTAGTTGTAATACGTCACGTTTAGGTACGATAATGTTTGTAATGTTTCCTGTACATTTTAGGGGATTCTTGCACTTTGGTGGAACATTTTCACAGTTTAGCACAAGCCTTGGTCAGGACAGACGCAGACAAATCTGCCGTAATGTCCACAATACATGCACACGCATACATGAACTGTGTGTGTTATGGTAAATAAATGCTGCATATTATCTGCTGCTCTTCTGTCACTATCAGACTAAGGAAATCTGGATGATCATGGCTATGACGCAGTAGGATTCGGTGCCACAGTTAGTGCAGTTATCATCCTGTTACTAAATGTTCCAGCAAAGAGACTTGTCTTTCTTTTCCAAATGGCTGTATAATTATCGTCTACTTGACAATACTTTTTACTGTTTGTAAATGGTAAATAATTTACATAGTTTTACAATACTATGAATGTCTGACAGAGACTAGTTTTGTGGTGTTTTTGATATTTTTTAACGATAGATCATGTATCCTAGGCTTACCTGTGAATTATTGTAACAGAATGAATGCATATTTTGTCTGATTGGTGGAATATGAAGGCTGTAATGTCAAACAAACACTGTTTAGTAATTCAGTAGCAGTTGTCTTAAAATCTTTTGAGCACCGAGATTTTTGTTGGCTTCAGTATTGATTTAGTGACTCTCCATTACATTACACAGGAACACACACAAAACTAAACCCGTTTACATATTTTAATAGTGTGACATGAATATGAATTAATATAAAAGCTAAAGTATGATTTGAGTGTAGAAGCAAATAATAATCTGAGGTGTTTTGTTTTTTTCTCCTTTGCTCTGTAATAGCTGAGAGCCGTTTCCAAATGGACTAAACCACCAACTACTGCAACTTCTAGTGCTTAAAAATAGAGCAGAACATTTATTCACTGTACAATGAAAAAGTTGTTTATCAAAGACTAGAAAAAATTCTAACTGTTTCCACTGACAATAGTTATTTTTTCCCACTAAATCCCTTTATTTACCATAAAATCAGATCCTACTAGTTTATCTGACGTGTACAAAGAAAACACATTTGTTTTGGGGCTGTACTTTCTATAAACATCACCTGTGGAAAAAAAAAAAAAAAAAAGAAAAAAATCAGGGAAAATAAAGTGTAGTCAGGGTTTCATGAATTATTTTGAAAAGTCAGTTCTTATAAAACACCCTCTTGTGTTATTGACTGTACACACATCCTATTCTTGAGTGTCTGCTTTGTGTTCTTGAGGAAGAAAATGTCCTCAGATTCTGTGTTCATTATTTTTTATACTTCGGGCTTTTTTGTGGGGAAGATGAAGCCGACATGTTACTCAAGACAACTGTTTGAGGTCTGTGCTGTTTGCCCATGTAGGAATTCAGTTATGGTCAAAGAGACGCCAAACCAAACATTTTACCCTCATTTAACTTTAACGCATTACGAAGAATGTTTTTCTGTTGTGATGTTGGTGGTCGAAGTTATTCAAGAGTGGAAATTACTTGCTTTAGAGGTCGTATTGGATCATAGGACTGTTGTATCTTGAGTGCAATAAAACTGTGCAATAACACTTCACCTCTTTCATGTCATTGTCTGTAGGCAGTAGTGATAGTGAATGCATGGAGGTGGAATTAGTGAACTGAGTCTGTGACTTCCATCTAGTGGTGAAACACAGAAAAAGCACCCAACAGCTTTTTCCTTCCCACCATATATGCAACATCCTGATTTTTCATCACTCTTTTCTTATACATCAGGTTGCGCTGTGACTGAAATTTAAACCTTTTTCCTAATAAAAGCCTAACATTTTGGTCACTTATTAAACCTAATCTGGTAAAGTCAAACCCCTGATCAATAAAAGGAAATAATTAAGAGACAAATTATAGTGCCTACTGTTTATTTTCCTGGGAAAACAAGTTTCATACAAGAAAACGTTCCATCACAATCCAAAAAAAAAGTCCACCCTAAGAGAATTCACCTACTATACAATCCTACAATCTCAGTTTATTAAATGTAATGAACAATTCTCTCCCAAAGACAAGAAAAGGGCAATTTGTGTCCGACATTGACCAAATAATCATTGGACAGGACAGTGTAAATGGTGGTCATGGTGTCCACCAGAGAAACAGCCTCTTGGTCAAATTATAGGCTTTACTTCGTGTTTCGGTCTTTGGAGGAGAGCAGCTCACTTTAGACCTGATCACAGGATTAACTAGAAAGCAACTTCACCTTAAGTCCCAAAATGCGCCACACGTCAGGTACACAAATATCATCAATGAATATAAAAACAACCAGCAAAATATTCTATTAGCCACTGTCTCTAAATACCAGTAAGTTCAAAACGTGATGAGAAAATAAACCAGGTTATACTTGTGTAATGCTTTAGTTATTGTTAGTTGGCTATTGAAACATGATAGTATGGTTAATTTATATTACACCACTTCCCCAACACCTTCGCCAAATCTAATGCTGAAATGACTACGTAGCAAATGAGAGTGCAGACAAATACATGCAGTTGTTTAACTGTAGTATGTGCAGTTATTAAAGCGGACACTGCAGCTGTCGTAACTAGTTCTCACTCTGACTTTGTCCCATCTATCTACAGCATGTTTCAACCCTTTAAATACTGTTTCTGTTTGAGGTAAAATAACTGCTTTTGCAGTTCAGACAGACTTTCATTTAGCCTTGCATTGCATAATTAAACTATGAAAGCAGTGACAAAAAGAGCCATCTCCCCCGGGACTAAACATATAAACATTATAAACTCTTCTCTATAATATGGAGCTGTCCATAATTGTTGCCGCAGTCCCCTATGTTTTATAGCATTTTCTCAGAAAGAAAATGTACAGTATCGCACATTGTAAACTTACCCTGCCATGAGTCCCTGTCACCACAGCATCCTGCAGGAGCTCTGATATTGCTTTTACATTGTCAGCGTAGGACCATCGGAATGGTCGCATAGTCCTCAACTACATTAACATAACCTAGTGGTGTCACAACATCTACAGATGTTGTTAATGGTGCATCATTAGCAAACTGCTAGAACACAGCAATGAAGGCTTTGTATCCCTTTACCTGTCTAATAATGCAAACAGGACTGATGAAACAATAACAATCATCATCATTACTTCTCTCAAACAGGACCAGGTATTTTTCAGTTCTGTACCAGCATCAGGTCTGCTTTATGTGGCCGCAGTCATCAGGACCAGAGTGAAACTGATAGTTTGTCAAAAAGTCCCCAAAGTTGCCCAAATGAAATACATTGACACATTCCTGTGTATCATGGTGAGCCATGTTGAGCTCAGTGAACCCCTGCAGACACCTACTGCCCGACCTGTCGACCCTGAGGCATCTGGAGCCTTTTTGACAAGTATGACAAAATGTACTAATGTGTAATATTCATACTAAAGTGCCAGTGTGTGGCCTCTGGCAGTGGATGAGATAAAAAAGAAAAACAAAAGTTTACAGTCTCAACAGATTCTTCGTCCTGTAATCACTCCTCCAACACCAGCAGTGCTCTGACTGTACATGGGGCTACAGATTTCTTTTTCCCATATTGATGAGATAGCCACTGATAAAAAGACATTACGTGACCATTCTTTTTCCGACTTCTACATAATCCATACTATTATATACCATAGAAATATATAAATATTAAAAAAATGTATTTCTTTATAACGAGCAAGCATTGGCATGCTACTTGTTTCAAACAAACTATTTCTGCTCTAGTCTCTTAAACTTGATACACTGCAGGATAGAGATGAGATCTATGCAACTTTGTGTAGGTTTATGTAAAAAAAAAAAAAAAAAAAAACACCAGGAAATGATCATTTGGCTGAATCTGCTCTGGTTCATTGAGTTTCTTACTGTTCAAATGTGGCAAAATAAAAACTTATGGGGCTAAATCTGAGCTTAGAACTGTGTAACAGTCATATCTGAAGCTAACTGAGGCCAGTTTGGTAAATACTTCCCTTTTCACAATTTATCATGTCTTCAGAAAAACTCCTCTGAGATCAGCTTGTCAGAGGAGTTTACCGTTCTTGAAGGGCAACCACACTGCGGAGGGACGGTTGAGTGATGGGATGTGCAGGAGGGGGGTAGCCATCATGACGGTGGGGCGTTCTGGTTCTGGTATATGGATGCTTTGTCTTTCAAAAGGTCTAGACATAGATGACAGCTCCAGCTCCCTAAATGCCAAAAACACCAGAGAAAATAATTAGTGTCGGAGATGTTTAGGCTGTTAGGATTGATTTTAGTTCAGTTTGCATGTGCCTGAGCAGAAAGAAGACATGGCGACATGCTACTTGTTTTAACTAAAGATTTGAGACTCGGAGAACAAACTTTCACTTGCTTAGAACCACTTGAATTGTTTTGAAAAGTCAAAGCTTAAAAACAGTCAAAGTTTCTGCAGGCTTCAATATATTCCAAGACCATTATGAAAGTTATTAAATACTTTTTTTGTCCATATTAGCAAAAAACACAAAAGGATGTGAAGTTTGATGTTTTCCTATTCCTACCATTAGATAAAATTAACATTTGCAGTTTTAACTCATTATTTCGAGAAGTAGCTATTTTATTATGGGAAGACGCCACACTGACCCACACACCACTTCAACACTAGCAGGCTGTGCTCAGCTAAATGCTGACTGTGCTGCACAATTTGCATAACTTGGTCGATACCAATACTGATATTTACAACAACAATTTGTCCAACAGTTCTTAAGTTTATCTTGATTCTATCATATTTGTGCCATAATAATTTTCATTCATAAAAATTTGTTAATTTATCTGGTTTAAACTTATTCAGCTCCTTTGTTACATTATCTTTATATGAGCACAAATTCAATTATAGAACATTATTTTTATAAAGCCTTTAACACAACAGATAAATATCATCTACTGCCATCAACATCTAAGGTCCCAATAGAAGTACTGGCTGATATCAGCAAATTTCACCTAGTACGAGTGTTTGGCTGATATACTGGTGCATCCATGGTGGGTAATGGTGTTATATACTGGTTTGTTTTGCATTTTTGTTTAAGTTAATGCAGCTTCATAACCTGTTTATTTCATATTCCAGTAAGTTCTTAAAAGGCCAAAAAACATTTGTAAGACATTTTAAGTCCTAAAATTCAGATTATTGGACACAAAAATCCCTAATAGACTTGGGCCCACTTCTCAAGAATAACAAACACCTGAGCTCTGTGAGATCGACATCTATAAATAACAGTTTGTTTAGTGTCGTCTTACCCTCTGGAGGTTCAGACATGGGTGGGTTGAGACAGTACATGTGATAGCCTCGATCACAGTCATCACAGAAGAGAAGCTGATCCTAGGATGAGGCACAAGAGGAACACTTAATACAGTGTATTTAAACCACAGCATTCATCTCCTTTATCCCTTTTGTTAAGAAGTATAACTATATCAAACTGGTGGAAAACTCACATCATTCTCGGAGGTGCCGCACATGTTGCAGCACTTGCACTCTATGCACTGCCAGCGGTACGTCTTCACAGCGGCCATCATTACAGGAGTGAACTGCAGGCAGGATGGATGGCCTGAGGGGAAGAGAGAAAAATACTGTCTTTTTGCTGCAAAGTCACCCTCTACTAATGCTTTTATGTGAGCAGTCAGTTGTCCTGAACGTACCTGAACGCCCACAGTCAGAGCAGGACACCAGCTCTTCTGACTGGCCCGTTTTATGATTGGTTTTAGAATCGCCCAGACAGAAATCGCAGTAATTATTGGGCAAAGCGAGACCGTCTGGGCCCTTTTTTGGAGCTGAAAAGCAAGAAAAGGTCATTACTTTTACCACACAAACTGCCAATGACTTCCCCTTCAGTGACTGTGGTATTCTACTCATATCTGTGTGCAGGAAGCGACAGCTACACATTCATCACTTACTCTTAGGCTCCTCGGGCAGCGGCAGGGTGGGCTCCATCTCCATCTCCTCCTTCTCCTCACCTTCTTCTTCTGCCAGGTGGGAGTGGGCGTAGTGGTAGCTCAGGCCAGGACGGTTCTTGTAGCGCTTCCCACAGACTGCCACCAAAACCATAAAAGACAACATGTGTGAAAACAAAGGATCACCTCAGTCAGGTTCATGCTGCATAAAGTCAGTGGGTGAGATGAGGGTGACTAATGAAAGTTCTTAGTATTACTTCTGTTTCCGCTTTTTGTTTCTGCTGTCCACATGTCTGTTTTTTTTTAATCTTTTGAGGCTGGAAAAACACAATTATCCATCTATATATATTTACTTACATTTGTAGATCATATTTTAATTCTCATTATCAATACACACAGCTTTGGAAAATTATTATTAGACTCCTGAGTTAGAAATATGTGTGGTGCACTTTTACAAATGAAAAAAAAAATTAATAAGAACAAATTTCTTCAATAACAATTAATATATTCATTACAAACATCTACATGAGAAGAATATAAAAAACAACTAATACAACAAAAATATTTACATGAACTTCAACAAAAGTTCATGTGAATTATATTGAATTTCTGGTGAAAAATCACAGGTGCTCTAATAATGACTTACAAAGCTGTTTTAAAGCCCATACAGACAAAGGTAAGTTTAAACTACACATCTTAAGACTCATCTGGGAAATATTACTTCTAAGTTCTTATAGTGATTAAACATGAGAACCCCACAGGTTTCTACAACGCCCTGCTTTTTAATATCGAGACATCCATAAAGATATTATACATGTGAAATGAGGGGAAAAGATGAAGATGTTTGAAACTATGCAATGTTTTTAAACATACATTGTCTTATTCACTGGGGTGGAGCTGAGGTGTCATGCATCTTAGCACAAATGATATCATAACATCTCCTCACCTCTTTGGCAGCTGTAGAGGCACGATCTTAAAAACACAATTTAAGTGTCAGGACTACTTGCTACACTTACACTGAAATTTTGCATCGTCTCATTTGTTTTAAGTCGGTAGGTACCTATTCACTTCAAGTCAAACATCTAAGACTAATGCTGAAAATGATGCAATTTCTGTACATTACCATTAAAATTATTTACATTAAAACTCCTGTAATAATTAATATACTGTTGAGTGAAGCAACAGAAGCCTGACATATTTAATGCTGATTTAATAACTCAGGGAGAACAAAGATGCCACTGTGCAGCCGTTGTCACAGGGGGTGTGTGAGGTTTGTCATAAGATAAGACACATCACCCAAAGACAAAACACTTCTTCTTTCACTTCCACACTTGCTCTGAGTCATTCATTTTCATTTCTTCAAAAGGTCAGTGTACAGTTTCTCCAACTGCCAGCTAAAGGAGTGATAAGTCTTTAGGACAGTCATCCATCTTAACCACTGAATCTGATAAAACCATAGATATGCTTATGCATTATGACCGTACACCAATGCAGACAGACATTTTTCCATACATAACTATACTTGTGGGATCCCCACAGTTCAAACAGGCATCAAACTGAGTTGGAAATCATGACAGAGGCGGCAGCTGACTCACAAACATGAAAGTGGAATTAGCCTTGACAGGGTGCAGAGGTGGAGTGGAAGAAAAAAGTAAGAAGGCAAGGAAAAAAACAGTAATGCAGTCAAGTCGCACACATTAAAGTAACAAGACAAGAGATGAAGCACAAAGAGAAAATGGCAGCAGGATTCAGCTTTGCTTATCTAATTCTACTGGGATTTAAGGGCCAGACTGAGGGGAAAAAATACTTTCATGAGCTACAGCTTATCTTTTGTAGACTGAGACAGTGCATATATTCTGTCACATACAGATCACACTATACATATCTAACATGTACTACACTCATAAGTCTAATTAATTATATTTAAGTAAATTGTCTAGAACAAAACTTTTACCCTACGATCTACACAAAGAGCAAACTTACAATGTAACGCAGACAAAAAAAAAAGAAAAAAACAGACGGTGAAGACAAATGACAGGCAGGCTTGAGTAAAAAGGAAATCAGAGAAATATACCTCTTTCAGAAGGTTTTGAAATATGCTTTTGTTTGATAGTGTCTGAAAGAGAGAAGAGAAAGGGAAGAGAGCACAGAAAGAGGCTCAGAGAAATAGGCTCATAGACTGACGGAGACTCAGTCAGTCAGCTCTACCCTACTGAGAACTGCAGCTGAAAGTGAAAATGCTTCACAAAGAGGAAAAACATCAAGCAGTACAGTCGTTTGACAACAACAGAAAAGTGGGAGAAACACCCTCCCACTACCCATGAAATGCTTAGTTAAAGAAAGGAATGAATATAACAAGTTAATATTGCTGACTTTATATGATCTTAAATATACATATATATTTACCAAATTATGACAAAGCTGGAGGTAAAGAGAAGGTGCTAAGGAAAACTTAGGGAAAGATCTCCCTCCATTATTTTATTAATCTAACAGACAATGGAGCTCTATTAACATCTGCAGTGACCTGAGTTTACATGATTACTCTCCCCCCTTGAGGACTCACTGTCACAGGCGTACGGCTTGTCTCGATCCTCTAGTGCAGCTGCATCCAGCTTCTTCCTGTTGCTGCCCACGCCTCGGCCCTAAAGGCAGAGGATTATTAGACCTGAACAGACAGACTGGAGCACACACAGCTGAGACTAGATCAGATACAGGGGAAACCTTATAGTGATCATGTTAGTCCAGGTTGAAACCATCACTACAAGCAGATGATTAAGAGGAGTCTAACTTAAGTTTTGATGATAATAAGGTGGTTCGACCTTCAACTGCTGGTAATTTTTATAGCTATTTTGTTATGTTAATATATGCGTTTTACTGTAACTGTGAGGAAATCCCAAAATCTCGGTCATGGAACTGAAGTAGGTTTTTTCCCCACTCACCTGCTCTTAGTTTTACTTCAAATGAAATGACGTGCAATATCTTGAACACAATGTTCTTTCCCTCACTACATCACTCAATCCAGCTTTTGGAAACTACACAGCGTACCTTCATCCCACTCTGAGACCAACTCTATGATCTTCAAAGGTGATGGAAAAAAAAAATCAGAGGGGCCAGGGGTGTGCAGAGGCATACCCATATGACTGAGAGGATTAATTTATGTTTTTTGCACTGTTATGTTTCCTAAAAAAACAGATCCACCAACAAAAGTTAATGGCATTTTAAGTGTGTTCCCTGTGATGAACTGATGACACATCCAGGTTATATCCCACCTTTGACTGTTGAAAGCTGGGAAAGGTGCCATCACCCCCCCAAAAGACAGAACCACTGCCTCAATTTATTAGCTTGTTTTTCTGTACAAGTGTGATGATATAGCACACTGGTTTGCACACTGACTAATAACAGGTAATTTTCTATTTATATTAAAATAATCTGGTGGCACTGTGGTGATGGATTGAGCCATTTGGACTCAAAGTATTTTTTAATAAATTTGCATAAACATTAGCACCAGCACAAATCTGTATCATCACAATTAATTCATAACATTCAATTTAGTTTAAAATGCACGTTTTACTACCCAGTGCCTCTCGACAAATTGTCCTCTTAGAGGCTCTCAAATTCCAGCTCCCGGAGCCTTTTCCCCTTACAGGAACATTATATAATCAGACATTATCAGTCATTTTTACAGGGCAGGCTTTAAAGAAGGGCAATTTCTGTCACACAATCATTTCTGTTGATTTCAAAGTGTAGGCAGCACTAGTCTCAGGTATGAAAAGAAAAGCCTGATTACTAGTATGAGCATTTGCACAGAACACAAGCCTTTTGATCCATATATGCAGCTGATCATTGCCACTGTGAGTTTCCTCTGTAACTTTAGTTCTTGGACATAATTCACCTTCCCCTTTCCTTTGCCTCTTCGTTTAGGTGTGTCTTCCTCATAGTCCTCGTCATCCAAGTCATCCAGGAAGTCATCAGGCTCCAAGATTCTCTGTTTTAACAAAAGAGAGCAGAGAATTATACAATTTATCATCCATTTTGATATTCTTACAAGTGTAGGAAAAACCATATGAGAACCTTTCTGATCCGGGCAGCAGGATTCAAGCTTCCGGTGTAGTCACTCAGGTTTGAGTCTTCCTCAGACCCTCGGACCTCTGTGGTTGTACGTTTGTCCAAAGAGTCACCCTTTAGCAAGGCCTCCAGACTGCTGCCGTCCGACGACAACAGAGAATCTTTCTTCAGTCCTAAATCGATCTCTGTGAACGAATCAGAAAATGAGTCAACCACAAAAGCAAAATACTGTAACAGCTAAAAGGAGAACAGGCTGAGTAAAGGCTGCCACACCTGACTTAACAGGAGGGAAGAGGAGTCGGGGGTCCTCTGGAGGATGAGTTCTCCGTCTCTTCCTCCACCTCCGGGATGGGTAAGTATAGAGCTGCCCTGGAGCCATGCCTAAAGGAACATCACAGCAGATCCCAATACAAAACCCTGAACACATTTACATACATGAGGTCTGAGCTGACAGGCTGAAGGGGGAAAAAACATGTCTATCTTAGCTTTACCTTCTTAAGATGGCATTTGCCTCTGAACTGAGAACTCTATCTTAAAAAGGTCAAAAAAACAAAGCTATATTTGTATGTTTTCTTCCAATGATGTGAGACTATTTGTAGCTTTAATGTAATTCTCAAAAAAAGTTGTTAGAGAAAGATGTCAGAATAATTCTATGCCCATTCTATGCCTTCCCATCACTCCTATTCTGCAATGCACATTCATCTCAATGAAGGTCAGTATATATTCAAGACAAGTCAACTGAATGAGTCCAAGATTGTGTTTAGCAAACCATTACATGTTGACCCTCACCTGGTCCCCTGTGTCTCTTTTCCATCCAGATGTAGCAGTTGCTCTGAGCCACACCAGTCTGAGAGTCAAGGAATGGCATCCGCACACTTCTCTCAGCACAGAGCCGGGCGTTGTAGTTATGACATTGCTCCATGGCATCTCTGTAGTACTGCTCTCCTAGCCTGATATAAAAAATAAATAAATAAATAAACACCAAATGGATGCAAAGAAGTCCAGGAAATCTTACCTTGCAAAAGATAAAAAAATACACACTCGCCTAGGAAGGTGATTATGGTTTATGTGGGTTCAGTAAATACAAAAGAGCCAGCAAATCCTTTGTTTCTCCTTTGTGTTATGGACGTGAGAAAAGCAGCTTTCTACTAGTCAATAATGAATTAATTCTTCAAATTAAATCATCAGGCAGAGTGCCACAGCAGGTGCTCTTTTGTTCAAAATCAACACCGAAGATCAGTACTAAAGCAGAAATTGTTTCCAGGCTGAATACACTACTTTACCTCTGACTGCATTCATATATGTGTGTGTGTGTGTGTGTGTGTGTGTGTGTATATATATATATATATAAACACATTAGTGTTTTTACAGTATCCTTGACAAGAAAATGTGAAAATACAAGCAAATAGAACCACTTAAGTTTGAGGTTTTCAGTTCAAGCACAACCCCAGAAACTACCCTGGAGGAGCAGAGTATTCTATAGCCTGTACTATATCCCTCCAAGACCTAAACATCCACTGGTGACCATGACCTACTACTGATCTAAAATGTTTAATAACTGCTGAACCATGGATCATATCAATACATGTAAATAATTTAGGTAAAATGCAGTTTCTCAGCTTTTCATGGTCATCAGATATGATCCATTTGGACGGTCAGAGGCTCCATAGTGAACATGGGAAACACAGTCATCTGCTGCAACATTGATTCACCAGTAAAACCCATGTAGTTTGACAAATGACAGTGGTTGGAGACACTTGTTTATATGTTCAGTTAATGATATATTTTACTGAAAAGGTCACTTTTTTCAGTTATCTCTGTTTGAATTCAATAACCTTTGAATTTACTCAAAGTTTTTATGAATATCTACGTGATCAGTGAATTAAATATATGAAAATAACTGACTTTAAATGAAAAATAGACGATAGAGTTTAATATTATAATAATACTGATAAATCACTTAGGAAAGATTAAAAGTAGAGAAAATTCCACAATTGGAAGTTGCCACAAAAATACCTCTAGGACTGTCAGGTTTAAAGTTGGTTGTGAAGCTGAGGATCTGATCATAATATTTGTGTATGTTAAGTGTTTTGAATAATACATTATGGTTTTACTTCTCTTACGCTCATATAAGCCACGTACATGAAACAAATACGGCAGACGCTTACCAAAACAAGTTAAGATGAAAACATGTTTTACTGTTAGTTTTAAGCTTTAAAAAGTGTTAGCATGATTAGTAGCTGCTAATTTCTTTGATTCCGACGTCTACGACCTGCGCACCTGTTAGCACAGTAAAGACGGAAATCCAAGCACATTTGACTACAACCGAGGGCGAATCGTTGACAGTACAAACATTAACTTTAACAGACTCAAAAGTTAGTGTGTGTATATCAAATGTATGGGAGCTGAAGTCTCTGTAAAGCTGAGGTCTTCCGATAAAAAGCTATCTTTCATTCATTCTAAATTAGTTGGCCAGTCGCCACACCAGTCTGCGCTAACGTTGGCCACAATTACACTCTCTTTAGCCTGTTAGCGTCAAAGCCACCTAGCCGCTACGGTACTTGACGTTAGCACGATAGTTAGCCGTATAGCTAGAAAGACACCGTAAGTTAAAATATTGTTTCTTTAAATACACTAATGACTAAACCATCGCTTGTTCTGTCACACATTTTCTTAATTCACGTCTCAGTAACGTCATCTGGGAGTCTGCTAACTATTACACTTCCATTCCAGGATGTGAACAGACACGACGGTCCGACAGGGCAGGCTACGTTACTAAATCACTACAAATGTCCCTGAGGTTTCCAGCGACACCCCTAGTAGCCATATGAGGAGCCGGTCGGTGTGATAAGGCCTCGGTGTGTGTCACCTAAGGTGTTGTAAGGTATATTTTAAAAAAGTACAACACTTACAGTTTGACAACATTCTCAACAACAGCTGCCATCTTGGTTTTATTACACGGGGAAAGTGACTCTGGGTAACACACGCCCTCCGTGAGGACTTGAAGGCAAATAGAAAGAGATAACCGCGCCCTCTGTTGGTGAAAAGATGGAATTGCCGCAGCGTAAAGTACTTTCAATGTTCGTCCATTGTAATCTGATTTCTACTGTGCAGCATGACATCTCTGCAATTAAAGCTTCATCTGATGATTTTTCTCTATTCTGCAAAAACAACATAACTTCTATTTCAGAAGAGGATTAGAGCCACTGGAAAAAATTAAGCTCCAAAATTTAAAAAAAAATTATTTTTATTCTGAGAAAAAAGTCAGAATTTTGATTTTTTCTCAGAATAAAAAACCCAAAAAATATATTGGACCTTATTTTTTTTTTCCAGTGGCATAGTTCACTGTACACATTTGACACTATTTTGCAGAAGGATTTTTAGCAAAGCAGAAACATATAGAACCCTGTAGTAAACATTATTTGCATTTGTATACAGTCAGTTTTTAGGTGATGGCGGAGAAGCCTTTTATTTTTTATTTTATAAATTTTATTTTGTGCAGAAAAATGTAATTTAACTGCGAATTGAAATAATTAGTCATTACAAAGTATATTATGACCTAGATATCCCACTGGACATAAAAGAGCTTAACATCTCTTGTTCTCAGACACCTAAAGCTAAACTTATCTAAAGCAATCTTATTCATTTTAGGTGAATGATAAGAGCATAAATAGATAATCCAGTACAATATAATAGAAGTTTTTTGTCTTATGAAATTGCCTCTGCAGCCTCTGAAACATGAGAATGAAAGACTACTTTTGTATATGCAGTTTATCTCATATGTATCACACCTAGATAATGCAACCACTATTTCTAATTTTATGTCTTTTAATTAGATCTGAAAAAATGTAAGTTGAAGATTATTCTTGTGGAAGTGCATGCCTGCTGCAGTACATAATACAAAGCCAATGGCAACATCATTTTACAGGTCAAGCTTAACATTTTGTCATAACGTAGGAGTCAGTTCCACTTCACCGCTTTCCTAATATACTTTTTTTTTTTTAAGTGTGGTCATTTTGTCTCTAAACATGACTTTTAGATGATGACATCTTCCCAGCATCCACTGGCTCATCATGAACTCATCAGGTCATCACTTGAGCTTATCGTTATTTCATTCATCCTGCAGCACTGTAGGTTTCCTTAAACTTCTAAACCCTTATTGTAAAATACTAACTCTCATACTGGTTACTGAGCGCAAGTTTAGATACAGGGCATTTAGTTTTTATTTTCAATTTATTTCTCTAAGAGATTTTTTTCAGCATTTCTATAAATTTAGCTGCAACGTCAGATATACAGATGGGTAACAAGCATTTGAACAACGTTAGACAAATACAAGCTGTAAGAATATCTCCATTATTGACAAATAGTTTCTGTAAATTTGTAGAAATCTGTTAAATACCATAATTTTGGGTTAAATCTAGATCATTCATCACAACACAAGCTGATATTAGAAAAACAAAACACAGAACCATAATTTTGATTAAACCATGTTTTATTATTCCTAATATTAGATGTAGATACACAAGTCAACAAACATTTTTCGATTCGTAATGAAAATGCTCCACAGCACACTGACATCGTGTGGAAGGGTCTGGTATTACAGACACGTACCTGAAAATGGACAGCAGTTACACTTTTTGCAGTAAGTTGCATTAGTAACAGTAGTAGTAATAGTAACAACAGTAGCAATAATGATAATAATAGCAATTAATAATAGTAGTGGTATTAACAACTCTGAATTACAGAGGAAGAAACAGACATTCGTCAAAGGTAATGAGAAATTAATGTAGGTGGACAGGCTTATCAAATGCTGCAAGACAGACCACTGGATGAAAAAATACAAGCTCCCACCAGACAGCTAATTACCTGCCTTCTTCTAAAAAAGGAAGCTCAAATTGTCACCAGTCTCTTCTTTTTACTCATATCTAATACTTAACAAGTAAAACTTTTCTTCTTCATTAAGTACTCCATTGTTATAAGCACTCTCCTTTCCAAAAACCCCATTTGACATCAATAATACAGACTTTTCATTTTCTGGCCAAAGCTCACCAGCAGCACATTGGGATTTGAAAAAAGATGCCAGATGCAACACCAAATTACAGCCAGCTCAGGACATTTCCACAAGACTGGATTGCCAGGGTCATTCTGCATTAAATATACAGTACAGTTTATGTGCAGGTGAGTATGAAAGAGAGAGCTTGTGTGTATCAAGTATGAGAAATATTTTTGCTTCACATGACCAATTTGGCCAAACTAATTTGAGTCATTCACATTCAAATGAGCAAGTAAGAAAATACACTGTGTGAACTTTGAACTTGAACTCCCCTACGTCGACTCCACGCTGCGTCTGATTTCTAGATCAGAAGGAAGGAAGGAAGCGGTCGTCCCTACAACACCCCGTCACCAGAGACAAAGGACACCTCCATTCGAAATTGTGCACAATGTACGTTTACTGCATTGGCTCACTTATGTATGCAATGACCTTATTAACCTAGTGTCCAGATTGTAGTTTAGTTTGAGGCAACTTAAACTGAACTGAAACCAGGAGCTCCTCAAACATCAGGATATAACATCTTACTGGCAGAGACAAGGCAGCTAGTTTGGCTTAAAAGGCTGAACTCAGTGCTGTCAGATAATTCCAATTAAACAGTGTCACATTCTGATATTTTTTTCTCTGATTAGGAGGGTTTTTGGGTTCAGCCCACTGGGTGCACATTCATTAGCGACTCTTAAAAATAAAGGCCAACCTGTTTTATACTTTAATTAAACCATTAAGACTACATACCAAGTTCACTTCCAGCAATTTGCAGTTTGGTGAGACATTCGTGTGAACCCTACATCAAGTGGGCTCTGCAATCTACACAACTTTAATTAACCATCAATATACCAGCTATAACTGGTAATGTAATGAAAAAAAAAAACTCCAATTAAAGATTGTTATCCAGTTATTTCAGGTGTCATTTTGGCAGTAAGAAAAGGCATATCACCTGTGCTTACTTACTAACTTGTATTTAGTGACTATGATTGTATATATCAACAACAGACCCAATTGTCTAAATACTTGACATATAAAACTGTTACCAACAGCTTCACAATATACTGCCACATCTATTTCAAAATATTATGGACACTAATAAATATCAAAATTTAGTTTTAAATCCTGTTAAATTTACAATCCCGGATTGCCATTTCCTTGTTTTTGATGATTGCAAATGTAAGTTACATATAATTAGTTGCTCTCCAACCCTGAATATGAAGTGTTTTTTCTTGTTTTCAGAGTACACCGACACAGTGGAGAACTGATGGCAATGATGACACATACAATTATAAACCTACATAAAATCATGCCACATACGCAACAGCGCAAAACTTGTTTTAAGAGAATTTCAGACTGTTCCCACGAGTGGGCAGAACTTTCCGTTTAACACATAGTTTTGCATAATATACCTGCATCCACTGACATACATTAGATCATTGCCACAGGGCACATTTGTAACATTCTCATGTTTGTACTAAGAAAGCTTCCTGTGAGGGCAGTTCGAATGGAGGCTGGGTTTTATAAAATGTTTCCGTTTTCTGTAGTGGGTTCAAGTAAGGCTCAGTACGCTTCTCTCTGATGGGCAGCTTTGCACTGCCTACCCAATCACACTTCCACACCTGTCACTTCACCTGTAATGAGACCTATCAGCTGTCCATCTGTCCTGCTTGCGCCGCCGCCGCCTGCCACAGAATATGTGCTTCAGCTTATTATCTACAAACTGCCCCAATGCGTTCACACCAGTGGATAGAGAACAGAAATAAAGAGATCTGAGGACTGAAACAGAAATCATCTTGAGGAACATCATTGGTAATATCAACCTAGTTATAAGAAATCCAAAGCAAAGTAAATATAGTTTTATAAACTCATTCCAATAATAATATTTTGTATTTGTGTCTGGTTTTGTCTGTGTTTGTGAAAAAGCAGCATCTGTCTGGCCACATTTTCTCAGAAATAACATAAACGTGCAAAATCCACAGCACCACAATGCACGCACGCGCACACACACACACACACACACTCACACACTAGAAAACTAATCTTCTCTGCTTTGTACAGAAAAAAAGAAAGTCAAAAATGAAGCAGAAAAGATCACTCAAAAGAAATAATTGAATACAGGCAAAATTCAAGATCAAATAAAAATAAAACCACTTATTAAATATATATATATATATGTATATATCAATTTCCCAATTAAATTTGTAATCACTTGCTGCACACTGCTAAAATTAAATGAGCTTTATTTCTCAAAACACCTCATATCATTCCATTAAAAAAAAAAAAACATACGAGGGCAAGCCCAACATTCCACTAGTTGAACCAGATCTGTTTCTCTCCACAACATGAATCAAAATCAAAATTATCTACCATCAAATTAATTAGTTTATTTTTCAAACCAGCCATAGCAAAAAGATAAATAATAGTAATAACAGCAATAATATTGGTCAGGTTAATAACATCAATACCAAGAACGGAAAAAGAGACTGATGTGATTCTTCCCCAAAAGATAGTACAAGAAAGTGGAAAATTAAAGTGAGTGTGCACCACAGTGGAAAGCCATCCGACATTTTATCAGTGACACAGCATCAAAACGGCTCAGCTCGCCACACTCACTGAAGAGATAATGCAAACAAGAACCAGTAGGTGGAAGGAAACTGAGGAGTCAGACTAATAAACTCTGCTGGTTGGTTGAAATCACTTAAATTAATCTGAATGTGGCCTTTCACTGTTGGGTGCAGCTAAATGGGAATTATGGATTGCGCGAACAAAAAAAGTAACAAATAAAACCAGAGAGGGAAAGAATCAGAGAGAAAGAAAAGAAACAAAGTTCTCTGGAAGCCACAAACTGCAGCTGTTGACAAATTCCTCGGGGCCTGCACTGGGAGCAGTGTGTTTATGTGACGTGTTGTACTTTCCTTTCTGCCTGTTTCAGTTTGTTGAAATTTTGACAAATGTAGTTTCCGTCAATCCTTTTTCAAATGTTCTACTTTTTTTTGCCAAAGAAGCTGAACCTCTTTTCACGATCCTTCTCTTTGCCCTCTTTGTTGCGCATGGTAACACCTCCAGCATCACCTGAGCTGGGGGAGATGGGAGGCATCGTCATGGCACGACTGAGGGCCCGTGGGGCCCCCGGAGAGTCACTTGACCCTGTTGGAATGGAGATGTGGATGGAACGGATCCAGGAGCTCATCTCCGCCTTTAGAGCAAAAGACAGAAGGCATTAAACTTCCTCAGAAGACACACAATCACAGTGCATTAAATATTTTTCTGTTAATTAAATGATGCGTATATTACTGAACTAATGATGTCTGTCTGATTCTCACCTCATCCTTTGCTTGGAATAGGTACTCTTTTCCATCTCCTAGCCTGTAGAAAGTGTTGAAAAGGTCAGTCATAGGTTTGGGATAAGCTCTAACAACTAATTACCAATAATTTACCATATGTTGCCACAGTATCTCATTTTTCTTTGATTACAATTAAAATCACCAACAGTGCTTGACAAACATAAATCCTTTCTCTGTGGTGTTTTTTCATTCACCTGAGCTTGAATACATGTTTCCTCTTCTTGTAGTCATGTGCTACCTCACACACCGCCTCACCGAGGCTTATGGGTACTTCTCCATGGTATGGAATGCCATTGCTAGCGCTCTTGTTATCTTTGTAGAAACCAAGACTTCCTTTCCTTAGGACACAGTACACGTTCTGCCAGGACCTAAAGCAATACAGAAACAGTATTCAGATCAAAACTATATCACTTTTATCTCAACATCAAGATTTTTTTTCTCCAATCTTTCCACAGTGTTCTTTGGAACAACATGCCTCTATATCCCAGTGTAACTTTTCAGAAAGAGAGATTGTAAAACAGCTTGACCAGATATGAAAATAACATAGAAATATGAGCATATTTTAGTTTAATCTATTCAAAAACTTACAGATCAGACAATTTTGATACATATGTTTCACATATTGTCAATGTCCATTGTTTTAAATTGTTGAAGTTTTTGGACTTTAAAATAGACTCATATTTTGCCTTAGGTCTCTTTTCTGTTTTTGTAGTCATTTAATGGAGCCTTTGACCAGTTTGTGTGGCACAGACTATGGAGGCAGCAGTATACTGTTTAACACTGACGGTGTGCTGTGGTATGAAAGCTACCCTGCCGTTTGCATTTGTTTATCTGCAGATACTGGACAGATAGTCTAAGCTCTTCTCCTTTCCTCCTTAACTGCTTTCCACTCTTGTCAACTTGCACAACCACATCTACTTGTTTCCTTTGATCAAGCAGGGGGTGTAAAGCGTATTTTTCTTATTTATTTTTTCAAGAAGTGTTTTCTTTTCCTTATGTGACAGCTGTAACACTCCTACTGACCTGGTAGCTGCTTTTTTGCTGTGGGACTCCATCTCCTGTTTTCGACATAGCATGCCCTCCATGGTTTCTGGCTCAGACTCTGCTCCACCCCTGCTCGGTAATGTGGCAGATGGTTCAAGGCGAGATGACGCCAATCCACTGTCTCTACCTGGTCCATTCACCGACTCAGACTCAGAGCCCTGTGGTTCAAAGGTCAAGATGAATGGTGATGGGGAGGTAGAAAAACATGTCTGGAAGTAAGCACTGAGAAGTAAAGCAGCCATTCACAGCCATACATGAAAAGCCATGATGACGTTCGCTTTGAAGACACTATGATTATATGAATGTAACTGGAATGTGGACAGAAAGTCCCACAAACAGGTAAGACAAACAAACAAAACAACAATACAGATGACAGTCATGCCATAGATGTATGGAAGGAACCTCAAATAAGATAAGCTATGAAGAAATGCACAAAACAATTCTCCACATTTACCATGTAATTTACATAAAAATAGTTTTTAAAAAAATCATTTAAACTACCACTGTATGTAGACAACTGGAAAAACAGCTTTCAGTGATCACATTAAGTAACAAGCACAAATTAAAAACACAAACAAAACATATCTATATAATCTAAGTGCACATTAACTCTGTGAAATATTATCTGAACAGTCACAACACAATAACCAGCTAAGGACAAGTCTGTGTTTGTCTCCTTCTCTTCAAAAATACTATTTCTACAAAATGACACAGAAGGGGTACATATAGGGAACAGCTTCAACAAGCTACACACAAGTTATCTCAAAATTACAGTTACCACCATCACAACAATGCTTGACATTTATAGTCACTCCTATCCTGGTTCATATGAGCACATATACAACAGCAGACATGAGATCCATGAAGACAATCTGTTCATGAATCTGTGCCGTGCCTTTAGACAGCAATGAGACTTATACATGAAACTGCATGGAGAGATAAAGCAATGGTTGCATCTGTGACACACAGTGATGGCTTCTCCATAGAAAAAATAAAGCGCTGCAGTTGACCAGGATCTGAGCGGAGGCTGTGAAGGGGTTTGGGGAAGCTACAAAGCTGACCATGGCTTGGTACTCACACGCTCCGGCTGCTTTGGCTTACACACACGTTTAGGCTCTGATTTCTTTCCCACTGACAACGATAGCGATAATGATTGCTGGTAAAAACGCAATGGGAAATTGTTAAGGAGTCTTTATCTCAGTCAGAAACATTAACTGATCAACTGTGTGGGTTAAAATATAAAGCTGACGAAGTTCAGTTAATAAAGAAATCCCTTTAACTTGTGATTTTTGTGGAAGCAGCTTGTGTCTCCGCTGATAAATATGAAATCACCACATCTTTTAGAATCTGGGGTTTTAGTGGAATCCAACGCTGTGAAATGTATTTTATCATGTTCAGATACAACCCCTTCCTCACACATTCTTTGACCAATAAGAGCTGCAAGTAGCACCACCAGGAAATAATTTTTGAACATCACAACCACAATCTTAATCAGCATTATGAATGGGAATGTTTTAGCTCTACAGCCCAGGGATATCATTGATCTTTTTGGGGGAAAATAAAAAAAGTGTCAACATGACAAACACATTCTCCAACTATTAGAAAAATATTACGTGATACTTTGAGTGTATGTTACCAAAAATACCTAATTTTGATTGAGGGGAACTCATCGTAGTCATCTGTGACTCAAAAATAATTAAGATAATGTCAAGACAAATGACACATTTGTGTCAATTGGATAACACCAATTCATTTTCACACTGTAACAAAATAAAATGACGACATCAGTGAGTGGAGAAGAGACAGAGACACACACTTATATAAATGTTACACCCTGTTCTATACATGACATACTTCCAGGTTAAACAGAGATAACTGAGACACTAAAATCAAAATTAATCTTATAAATCCATGACTTAAGATATGTAATGACATGGAGAGACAACATGTATATGACATAACATGATTTTACATTTAAATATTCGAAATTTCTCTGCTGCACCATCTCACCTGAGATGTGTCATTGTCACTGTGTACTCCGTTCACAGACACTGACTGATTGAGTGTGGTCTGGTCCAGACTCGTCCTGCATTTCAGATTGATAGAAGCACATCAGAAAGAAGTCCATTTTCTAATTTATTGTGCATACGGACATGGCTGTGCTTCACCAAAGTGCAACTTTGGTGTGGTTTACCTGGCTGCAGAATCATGTATCTGACTTTCTGTTTCAGATTGTGCCACTTCCTCTGCTGGGGGTGGTGTAGGTGGTCGTCTTGCCCTCTCCTCTTCCTCTAGCCTTCTCTGAATCTCTTTCTCCTCAAGCTGAAAAATGGTAGTTCATGTCAGTAATGCTATCTAAACTTGACACCTTGTCACTGGAGGAAAATCGCTTCAACATAAGAGTGGTAAACATTCAGCAGATGCAGCTCTCCTCGACAAAATGATGAAGTTATCCATCTACTTACTGTAGTGAGTTTCTCTAACAGCACAAAGCGCTCCTCCCACGCTGCAGCAAGCTTCTCAAATGCTTCATGGCGCTTAATTAAGCTCTCCACCTCATCCACATTTGAGCCAAGTTCTGCTGCTCGCACCAGAGGTTCCTGCCCTGCCAGCCATGACTCTGCCACATAGGCATCGCGTCCAAATTGCAACACCTCCAGCACTGAAATCCAAGAAGGAAACAGACAGGATCAAAAATAGGAGACCAATATAATCCGCAGTATTACAATAAGCAATTAAAGTTGTCTTTGTGGTGTGTATTTATTCTGCATCAACAAAAACAGTCCATACTGTATTGCCACTATTGTGTTGTACTCTGTCTAAATGTTTCACACACAGTTTAAAAGAGACTCAGCATGCATACCAATTTGTAAATGGTCCATCTTGTCTTGCCACTTTTTGTTGATCTTGTCTCTCTTTTCCTGAAGTTGAGCCAGTTTCTCCCTTATCTGTGAATCGAGAAAATATCACATTAAAACAATTGCATAAAATAATAAGCTATGAAATATCTAGACAAATGAGTGCAGGTTTTTTTTTTTTTGGAAATATGCATTGGAACACTTGCAGATAGAAAAAAATACCTCATCGGCTGCATAGTGATTATTGTTGATGAGAGTGTTTCCCATCTCAATACAGGCAGTGAAGCTATCTGCTCTTGTCTCAATCTCTGACTTGATGTCCTGATGATTGGCAATAACCAATCCTGCAGAAGACACATCCCTGAAAAAGCAGAAATGAGAAAAGGTAAGACTTAAAAAAATGCTTCCGACTGCATCAACATTAGCGCAAAGATTTTAAAGTACTGAGCAAAATGCCACACACCTAGGGCTATCATGGGCATCAATCTGCAGGTTGACACCATCCATCCAGAGCATGAGGTCTCGTACCATGTTGAAGAAGCGGAACTTCTCCACAGTGTCCAGCAGGAGGAGCCTGCGAGCCTTACCAGCCTCAAGAAGGCCCTCCCAGGCAGACGATACTGCATGCTCACTCCTGTGAATGTCATCAGCTTTTTCTCCAGCATAGGCCTTCTGTAGCCGTGCAGCATCATCTTGCACCTGGTTCACCTGGAAGATCAACGAAGAAGAGGAAAACATTAAGCTTTTAATTCAAAAGGCCTCACTGGTGTCTCACATAAGACTTGTACTAAATGATAGCCCACCTGTCCACTCAAAGCTTGGATATCATGCTCAAAAGTGTTGTGCTGTCTGTGTAAATGCTGTACAGTGTTCAGATCACGACCCAGGTCAGAGGGTAAGGCCTCTCTCTTTTCTTTAACACGTCCTAAAACTTCCATGGCATCCTGATGGAAGCGATGCAACTCATACGATGCTGCCAACATCTGTGTGCGTGTGTCTATAAGCTCCAGCAGGTCAGCCCATGCATCGTTTAAGCCGTCCTTCCACTCAGCCACACTGGCATTTTCAGGGTGACCTGACTCAATCAGGTCATCTGCCAGCGCATTTACACCATCAACACGTTCTTGGCCAATAGTACTGGTGTCACGAGCAAACTCACGGAACTTGTCCCTCAGCATCTGCAGAGAGATATCAGAGCAAAAGTGAGCAACATGATTCATTTAGCTTAGCTCAGCTCACTGTCTTCAGTACATGTAAATGAGGAAAAAACTCACTGTAACATGTTCATAGTCCTGTCCTAGTTCATGTGAGCCAGCGACAACCTCCCTCTCAGCAATCCACTGTTCCAGGTCATCCACCTCCCGCTTGAGCTGGGTCAGCCGCAGTCTCTCCTGTAACCGCCCACGACGCTCCTCAGCAAGATCTTTCAACCCTGCATAGAGCTTGTCCACCTGTGCTTGCCGTAAGTTGATTCTCTCACTGGTAAAATTGAACAAGATCAAAGTTATCAATTACATCATACAACAAATAATAAAGTGTGAATAGTGCAGGTTTCACAACACACCCACTGGGGCCTCTCACCTCTCTGGATGTTCACTGGTTACCATGAGGCGGCTGCTGTTGGCAAGCTGGTGAATAGTCTGGGCATAGTCTTCAAGGGCTTGTTCCAGGATTTGATGCTTCTTGACCATTACTAGTGCACTTTGCTCATCCTTGAAAACAAAAATAGTTAAGTTTTCACAAGGTACAAGACTGTGAGAGAAGAGTAATTCTGTCTTAATTTTTTCTTAGCACACCTTGGCCTTTTCTTCAGACATCATATGTAGTTCTTGCTCTCCCATCCAAGCTTCTGCTTCCGCAGCATCAGCATAGAACTGCTGGGCACGATTAGCCTCTATTAGACGGCCATGACGCTTGTCTGTTTCAGCAATCAGCTGGTCCCAGAGGTCCTTCAGCTCAACAAGGCGCTCCTCGAGGACAGATTGCCTCTCCCCATCTACCTGGCTTTGAGTTTGGCCTCGTCTATGGATATCATCAATTCGAGGCTGATGACCCTGGATCTCCTTCTGCAATGTCTGATGTAGAAACAGGAGGTGTTTTAGCATTGGTTTGGCAGTTACTGCATCTCACATATGTCTCAGGTCCTTATCCAGTAAACAGGTTTATGATATAAGACATGTATACACTTAACTATATTAAAACTGAATAACATTTTGAGTAAAGCATATGCATGTACAGTTGTACATTAAATAAAATGATGTATATTTCAATTCATTTATTGTACCTGGTTCTTCTTGATTAGTAGCTGTACAGTGGGCAAGTCCTTTCCATGGTCTGTAGAAGTTGCCAGGGGCATTCGCTCTTTTACCCACAGCTGAGAGAAAAAAAAATACATCAATTTGAAAAATATTAGAGGTGAAATTTAGCTAAAACAGTATATACACTTTCCTATCCTTGTGTGTTACAAATGCAGTTAACAAGGTAATCCAACTCACTATTTCATCCTCTAAATCTCTGTTGAACTGATGGGCTTCTTTAGAGGCCAACAGTTGCTGCCTCCTGAGCCTGAGGGGCTCCTGAAGGCTGGAAAAATTGTCAGTAACACGCCTTTGCTGACCATCTACTTCAGCAAGTCCAGCATCTTCCTGGGAGAGTGCCAGAGCCTGAGTCTGCAGGGACTGGACCTCCTTCTCACGGACCTCCATTTGGTGCTCCAGCATCTACAGAAGAAATAAAAATATATAGGACAAAATAGCAAGTCATGAGGCAGTCTGGGTTCAGTAAGTTCAGGATCTATAAATATTAACCTGACGTGTATATAACTTTTCATTTCTTTCACCTTTAAGACCAAATATAAATTGCCGTTTGGACTGATGAGAGATGAACACATAGATTGTGGGTTGCTAGTACAGTGTACAAATGGGATTAAACAATAGGATTTACCTGGTGTTTTTTGAGCAGGATGTTAACACTGGTCAAATCCTTGCCATAGTCATCACTCTGCAACTGACCCTCGAGGTTTTTCAGCCAGACATCCAGAGCCGAGCAGCTCTGTGTGAAGAGCTCTGCCCTGTTAGCATCAAACAAGCACTGGGCCTTTGTTTGGGTGGTGCCTTCCAGCTCCTCCCACTGACGCTGAAGATCCTCCAGAGTCTGCTGGACAACTGGTTTCAACTCAGGCTTCTCTGCAACTAGTGCCTGTCCTTCCTGTTAAACACACACAGCAATATAAACTTCGCACTCATTTAGATAATTTGGCTACCTCAGTGTTGACAAAAATAAAATTGATTAAAAATAACCAGGCATTACTTGTCAGTCAAATTCACTAGACTTTACAGATTTTTTCCCACATGTGTATGAATTACAAAAAAGTCACACCTTATCAATTTTGTCCAACCAGTCTTTGTTTGAGGCCAGCTCTGCCATAAATGCCTGGTGTTTCTGCCACTTGCTGTGAAGATTTCTGGCCTCATCGTATGACATGTCCTGGGCTGTCAGCATTTTCTCATTGATCCACAACGTCAGCTACAGGAAAAGGAGTATAGTCATGAAATAACTGCACTCACTAATAATTCAATGAAATAAAATATCATTTGACTTTACGAACTATGAGGTTGTTTTTTTTTTTACCTCCTGTCCATCTTGAAGGAAATGCTGAAGTTCACGGTTGTCTTTAAGCTTTGCCAGCAGCTCATTTGCAGCCTGCTTATTCTTAAGATGCCTAAAAAATTAATTAAATAAGTTAAATGAAAAAAAAGTTAAATAAGCAATTAAGCAAAAATAAGCAATAAGCAAATTAAAACAAAAAATATTAATAGGATTTAGTTCCTTGTTTCATATCTGTTCTAACCTTTCCTGGATGGAGTCAACTTTTTCCTGGATCTTATCAGAGTTAGCATTACAGTCATTAATGAGGCGCCGTCCGGCCTCCACTACACCAGTTATCTTCTCCTCACTGGCTTCTGTGGTGGTGAGGAAATCCTCATGTTTCTTAATGGCCTCCTCTGCTCCCTGAAGACTGGTGGGCATTTCTGTATGGGATAGCACATACTCCTACACAGACAAGAAAAGAATGTTAGAATACTGTGCTGAAGACAAAATAATTTAAAAACTGTACTTATTCAAGACATATTTTAAACTGTGTTGAATGCTGAAAATTAAACATTTTAATTTTTACAAATAAAATGCAAAAAAAATACATAGATTTGCTGAAGTGGAATCTTTGTGCTGTAAAAACCATGATATTGCAAGGAGCGGCAGATGAAGCACTGAGAAAACTAACATTATATTTCCAACCCACTACTTTAACTGTACCCTGCTGAAAGACTTAATTATGGATGGTCATATATTTCTCACTCACTTAGCTATTTGGCTTTGCCACCTATGCGTGACTGTAGACAATGATTTGTGTTTCAGTGAGGCACGTAGCTCTGGCATTTTTTCTAACCTGACTGTTGAGGAAAGCTTCTGCCTGCTTTGCATCTCTCAGGAAAGTCTGGAAGTCAAAGGCTTGGGCCAGGAGACTGTGCCGGTTCTCCCACATGCGACGCAACTCATGCCAACCAGTATCCAGTGCCTGGAGCCTTTGGGCCAAGAACATGTGCTGGGCATCTGTCTGACCCTGAGTCACCTCCTCACCAACCGCTCGCATCTTCTCATAGTCATCCTTGTAGTTATCCACTTCATTCTTGATACTCTCATGTTGAGCTAGCAAACTCTCAGCCTCTGGTAGAGAAGTAGGAATGTCCTCTGAGGCCACAGCAGTCTGGGTGCGGGATAACCAGGACTGGAAGTCATCAAGATCTCTAAGGAAGCCCTGAAGCTTGCTTGCTTCGCCCAGTGACTCTTCACGTCGTTTCATGGTGGAATTT
This sequence comes from Apogon hyalosoma, assembly GCA_037367295.1. Classification (NCBI taxonomy): domain Eukaryota; kingdom Metazoa; phylum Chordata; class Actinopteri; order Kurtiformes; family Apogonidae; genus Apogon; species Apogon hyalosoma. The sequence continues at coordinate 6,365,379 of JAPQRP010000008.1, forward strand.
AATTCCTCCCACACCTCCTGAATCTCTGCCAGGCGTCCTTGAATCTCTCCAGCCTGATCTGGATGTTCGTTGGCAAGCTTTTCTGCCTCATTTCTCAGGTCATCCAATTTTCCCTGCAAATGATTTAAACACAGAATGATAACAAGGAGAGCTTGGCATAAAGCTTAAAGCAAGATAATTAATTTGGCTTATTTTAAGATAATTGACACCAAAGTGTGTGTTGTTCCTCTCCCTGTCCATAAATGTGACCTCCCCATACCTGAATAGCCTCCAGGTCCCTCTCCATGCCAGTGAGTTTGCGTTGCAGTGCCATGACTCCGGCCAAATCATTGCCTAAGCTTTGGGTGGATTCAATCACCTTGGTCTTTTCCTTCATCCATGTCTGGATCTCATTACATTCTAGATGGTAGTTTTGGATGTTCAGGGCTGATTCTAAGGCTTGTTTCTTTTGGCCAGACAGTTGCTGGAACTCTTTCCATCTGCAGGATATACCAAATGCATAAAATGTTAAATACTAACCAATGCTCAATGTTAACAAAATATTCTATGACTGAATATTCTATAGAGTACTGGATGCAGCTCTGACCTGTTGTTCAGCTGGTCTCGTGTTTGGTGAATTTGGTCCTTGCTGCAGTTGTCAGAGCTTAGCAACTGCTCAGCCACCAGGTTCACATCAGTGACACGGGAACCAAGGTTGTTCATCTCAGGCTCCAGTGTCTCAAATCTGCAGCCACAAATTATGGAACATTAGTCACCCTAAAAATGCAGAACTGATTTCTACAGAAAATAACCACATTTTATATTTGGTTAATTTTTTTTAATTGATATTTCAATTACTCTTACATTATTAATATTTCACAACTTTTAACATTTCACTTAGCCATCTTTGGACAGATAAGAATTCAGCCATCTCAGTGTTTCTCGTAAGTTAATTCTTTATATTAGCATTCTTCCCTTGAGCTCAGACTAACCTCTGCTGCACCACCTCCAGGTCTTCCAGTTTGGTGGGGATCTCCATGCCATGCAACCACTGCTCCTTTTCTTCCACCCAGAGCTGGCAGGCACCAGCCTCACTGAACATGCGGTACAGCGCCAAGGCACCCTCTAGAGCCTGACGGCGAGCTGCTGACAGAGACTCAAGTTCTTCATAACGCTGCTCAATAGCAGGTAGGCGACCATCCACCTACAGAGAGCAATAAACAATAATTTAGATCTACAAAGAACATATAACCATTTAAGTGCTATGAAAATGAAGCATACCTGAGGGGAGCTTATGTAGGCCTGTGGCAGGGCTTGGGCCTGCTCATGCAGGGAGTCGATGAGAGGGTGGTGGCTCTGGATCTCTTCCTCTATCTCCCTCTGCTTACGAGCGAGAGTTTGTGTGGAAAACTCATCATGGCCCACCTCCTGACTGGACACTTGTCGAAGTGTCTCCATGATCCATGCTTCCATGTCATTGGCATCTGTTTGAAACTGATGCAGGGCCACAGCTTCCTTAAGGCTCTGCTCTCTGAGCTTAGTTGTCTAGATATGAAGGAAAATAAAATTAGAAACAAAAAAGTAATATTTAGAGAAAATTACTCCAAGAATTACTGTCTAAGAAATATAAAGACTCATGAGTTCCACCTCCTCCAGATGTGCCCACTGTGCACGGATGTCGTGGATCCTCTCTGTGACCTCTGGGGCTCCAAAGTGACCTTCATTGACTAAAGCTTCACCAGCAGCAATGCTGTGACTTAGAGGTCCATAACGGGCTGCCATTTCATCCCTGAAAGCTTCATGTTTACTGAGCAGGTGCAGGGCAGATGAGAGGTCACGACCACAGTCTCCACTGGAGAGGATCTGCTCTTGCTCTCTGATCCAGGCTGCCTCCTCTCCAAGATCCCACAGGAACTGCCAGAGGCGGCGTGAATCCTCTAGACGTTCTCTGCGTTTCACAACAAGCTGGCCAAGCTCATTGTAGGCTTCACCCAGCGTGTCAACCTTCTCACTAACCAGTGCAGGTTCACATGGTTTGTAAGCTAGCATTTAGAATAGACAGAGACAGACAAAGATCAAGTCATACAGTGTGCAATTAACCTGAAAAAACCTACACATTCTGCAGAAATGAAGTGTAAAGCACATTTAGAGCCTCACCTTGTTCATAGGAAGTGAAGCGTGTTGCTGCTCCCTGGACTGCCTTGATCCTCTCTGCCTGAGCTGATATGTCAGCCTCCACCAGAGTGTGTTTCTGCAGTAGGTCCAACACATCATGCAGATGTTTACCACTGTCATGAGACTGAAGACGACCCTAGAACAGAAAAACAACATAGTGCATTAAAATGTTGGTCTTTGCATGTGTAAATAAAACGTGATAACTTCAGAAACAAATAAGAAGCTACCTTCATGTCACCCATCCAGTCCATGATGTAACGCATCTCTTGAAACAGTCTCTGCAGGTCACGATGGGCATTCAGTCGTTCTCTACGTGCAGCCAGAAGCTCTTTCAGGTATTCCCAGAGTCGAAGGACATTATCCCTTCGTGCCAGTATACGTCTCACGTCATGATATGCTTCTGCTTCTAACTCTTTTGCAACAGCCTCCACAGCAGCCACCCGCTCCCAATATGCACCAATATCTGTCTCAATAGCCTCATGTTTACGGGTGGCAGCTTCCACAGCTCCCAGATCAGTTCCAAAATTGTCCTGATGAAAGAAAAAAGTTTGTCATAATGAAATCATTTGCTGTCTTAAATAACAAATAAATTGGTTTATTTATTTGCTTTAGATTAGATTAAATTTCAGTAAAATTCCATCTACCTGAGACACCAGTCTCTGGTTCTCACTCAGCCATGTCTCCCGCATAGCAGCTTTGCGGTCAAAACGAGCAGCAAGCATCTCCAGCTTTTCTTGGCGAATCAGCTCATTTCTCAGCGCTAACTCACGTTCATGTTCTGCCTTTTCAAGCCGTTCCCATGCCTAACAACCCAATCAAAGCACAAAAAGTTGTTACTGTTCAACAAATGGCAGCTACAAAACTAGTGGGCAATGAGGATAATGTCAATTTTGAGAAAATCCTTGAAAGCTCCTTTTCTCACTCTTTCTATAACATCCAATACCTTATTGATGTCAGAGATGAGTTTGCCCTCTCTTGGCATGTAGACTTTTTGGTTGTTTGCTCTCATCTTGCTTTGGATAGTAAAGAGCAGAACCTCAAGATTTCCCTTCTCTGTGAATCTGTAAAGACAGACATGAATTGTTTGTAAATGTATTTACAATTTATCAGTTAAAAAAAAAGTTTCTGGTGTTTACTGGTTTATGGGCTTTCAAAAAAAGATATACTGTGCAACTTTGTGTTACTCACTTAGGTGGTTTCTCCACAGTTCTGTAGGAGTTGAAGGCCTGGAGCTGGTTCTGCACAGCACTCAGTGAGTTAGCTAGCTGCCGATCATTCAGGGTCACTATGGTCTGCTCAATCCACTGAAGCAGCTCTGAGGCCAGCGTCTCATACTTCTCTATAAGCTGGTCAGCTTCGATTGCATAGTCCAGAACCTGTAACCAACAAGGGTATCACTTTACTGCAACTTTGACAATGTACATATACCTCCACTTACATTCACAAACACGAATATACACTAACAGACACAAAAACACAAACCTTGCCGATACGTTTGCCCTCCACTGCCAGGGCTTTCATCTTGGAAAAGTAGTGATAGTAAGTTGCCACATAGGTAATGATGGACTTCTCATCAGGCTGATCAACATTAACATCTGAAAAAAAGAGAGCACTGCTGAAGCTTTCAACATGGTAAAATTGAAGAGTTTTCAAGACTTTTTAAAGACCATTATGAAGGCATTTTATGACCTGTTCCTCATCACTCTGGGGTTTGTCTTTGGGCTTTCTCCCAGTGTGAATACAGAACAATGCTGGCTGACAATTGGTGTTTACTGGTGGTGTTTTACAGAGGCTTTATGTTCTGTCTTTTGGTGTGACTCATGCCTCTATACCCAAAGTTCCAAACAACTTTGGTCAAGCAATAAATCCAATAAATTTTTAAGACCTGTTAAAATCCCATTTTAAAGGCTAAAATTCAGACTACTGGATTTTACACTTTTTAAGACTTAAAATAACACGCAGAATCTCTGGAGCATGATCCATTTGTAGCTGATCTTGTCCCTGCTTCATTTGTTCTACTGACCCTAAACTACCACAAACTTCACCATATACAAACAACATACTCCAAAAACCCCTGTAATGAAAAGTCAACATAAGTAATAAGCTTATTCAACCTAAGGGCATGTTTGGTGTAATGTCACAGTTGCTGATGTATGATGCTGCAGCATCTAAGCTATAATTAATTCCAGTAATCCTCCACAGTCACCCATCAATCTCTTTCAGGCCAGTGGAATTAATTTAGTGCACAATGTTAGGCCTTCAGTCTGATGTTCAAGAGGGCCCCACAGTGCACCCACCTTCAGGATCCAGTAACTTTGTGAGTCCTAGCTCCTTCTCAGCAACGTTGAAAGCATTCTGGAGATTGTAGTGGGCATTGGATCTTTTCAAGTTGTCAAATTCAATCAAGTCAGGTCTGCACAAGCCAAAAAATTAAGACTGTTAATAGCAAGAAAATGCAAGGAAAAACAAGGTGAAATAGCAAAACGATCCAGACTGGCAAAAGGAGCATCCTGGGCTCGGTAAAACACATTTTCTCTCTGCAAAGTCTATGGTGGATAAAACTATTAACTATTAACTGGTGTTATCTGTATGCAAACAGGCTTTTGAGTAGCGGATTAGCTGAGACACTCCTGCCAATTATTACTCATTCCCTTCCTGAATCATGTTTCGACGTTGAGTCTGCTCAAGCAGAGGACTTAGACATATTACACACATGTGCCAATCATGGGAAACATATTATCTGATTCTCAATGACAATCTGAAGTCTAAACACTACAAAATGTTTTATATGATTAAATGTTAAATACTACAGAAGTACTAGAGCTTTGTTGCAGCTTTTATAACTAAAATGAGAAAACATATATCACAGTATATTAGCTATATAGTCAACAATCCTCTTTCCACCCTCTGATTTGAACAGGGATTAGAACATGTAAATAGCAATGTCATGGTTCACATGGATATCTTATTGTTCAGTAACCCCATGGACGCAATGTCATTTAGCAAGTGGCATCTTGATTCATTGCATTCATCAATACTCTAATTTCTGGTTGATTCTGGAGTTCAGAACTTGCCTACCAGATGACAGATTTTGTACTAACACAAGATTTTGAGATGATATTATTGCCAGTAGGGTGTGCAAGTGAGTGAGCCAAGCATGGCTCTAAAGAGAAAATAAGTGGGTTATTATTTCTGTGATCTAGGTCATCTTACTCCCTATTTTATTTTCATCCTTTTAGACATACTGCAAACTGTTCAAAGGATATGAGAAGCAGAAGGAGACCTAAATAGAAAAGGGGATAAAAACACCCCAGAGCAGTGTGATGGTAGTGACAGGTGCTTCTCATCAGACTAGTCATGATGGATATCTTTTTGATTTGTAGAACTGCATCTAAAATCTTTACTTTGACAATTTCCTGGGAAATATTTTATCTCACATGACCATGTAGTAAAATGCTATCAAGTACAGGAAACAGTCAGTGACCTGTGTTTGTGCACTATGGCATTGAACGCCAGGCCATCCCTCCAACTGGTTGTGAAGTTGTGGATGTTGACATTAGGGTATCTGCAGAAGGAGACATTAATCATTAACTGTGCAAAGCAGGACTCATCAGTAATCACGTCAGAAATTCCATGAACAATATGCAAGAACAAATGTATTTTTTTTTATACATTAAAAGCAAGTATCTTATGTAATTAAGCTCTCCCCCGTCTTTCTTCTGTATCTCTTTTCTCACCCAGCAGTTTTCATTTGGCACCAAAGCAGCAGGGCATCTTTAGCTGATTTTTTCTCCTTGTTGTCCTCTGTCTCCACACTGATGTCCTGGATCTGTCAGCAAAACATTCACTTGGTTAAAACGGTGCCAACTTCTTATATGATTAGACTTTTTTTTTTTATTAATTAATTATCCTCCCTTAACCATTAATAATGACATAAATGAAGGGTTAATAAAACTGTTCAAGTTCCTTACTAGTTCATGTGCAATAAATATTATTGGCAAGAAATATCCCAGCGGTAGCAGCGCCTTGTAAATCATACCCCAGTGATATTAACCTCTATTAGAATCACCCGAGGACAGACTACAAGCAGAGACCTGAGGACCCAAAGCCAAAAAAAAGCAAGCATGTGGCAGCTGGAATAAGCTATTGTACACAAAACTGCTGCTATATACATTACCTGGAAGCGAAGAATGATGGTCCAGATGAGACCCAGAGTGAGACGGTGATTGCCATCCACAATATCATGTGAGCCCATATTCTCGAGGTGAACTTTTTGCTCCTTGAGAAACTGCAGGGCTTTATCAACATTCTCCAGGCAGTGGATACGCATGCGGCCCTTAGTGGGTTTTGGCTGTGTGGAGTAGGAGAGAAGGTATTGAGTTGACATTTTTCAACAAAAGTGATCAAAACAAGCATGTGGAGCAAAGGTTGCAGGGAAGGATACTGGAGGATAAATGAAGTACAAGTGAAGAAACGAAGCACATGATTTCTCCTTCCTCCTGACTTGTGGTGTAGGGTCATGCATGGGTCAGGGATAAGACAGAGGAGGGGGGAGTTTCTGTGTGATACTGACCAGTTGTTCTCCTGAGAGCACCTCCAGCAAGCGGATCAGCATACGGCCATCGCGTAGATCTGTATATAAGTCACCAATGCGACAGGTGACTCTGCCTAAGTGAGAGTTTACCCATTTGGTGAAAGTCTTCTTTTGCACCGCTTCACGCTCATCTGTAAAGTACACAACAGAAGGAGAGGGGGTTAAAGTCACAGTATACAAAGATTACAACCGTCTCATCTACAAGAGATGCCACTGGTTCATACTCATTACAGCCAGGGAAATAAATACATCTAGGGAATCTAATTTGCCACAGCCAAATGTGCGTCGTACAAATTTAATCACTTCCCAGACCAGACAGGTGACAGTAAATCATAAAGACTTAAGCCGTTGTACTGAGCAGTTCCTTTCACATATAAGCTATGCCATTAAGTCTTGAGGATCACTCTATTGACAGCTTAGTGTAATGTTTTCACTCTTCAGTTTACTGATGGCACTGCTAATGTGTGCATTGCTAATTACTCTAACTGGGTGGGTTTGGAGATGACGAGTGACAATGCAAAACAGCACAAGAGCTCTGACTTTTAGTGAGCAGCTTTACTGTTACTTTATTACTACCGGACTAAAAAAAGAATCACAATAAATTAAGCTGTAACAGCAGCTCAGACATATGGACCAGGAGAGTAAGAAGCTAATCCTGCTCTGCTACCTAACAAGGTGACCTCATTTCTAGGACACAGGTCTCCATGCCTTTTCAAAACACTATTCTACATAGCATGGGACTTAATGCAACAGCACTAAACACAGGACTGTATAGGAACACTGTTGGAGCTGACAGAAAATAGATCAGAGGTGTAGTGGAGTACCAATGAATTAAACAAAACACCTTTCTGTAGTTCCACGAAATGAAAGATGATGAGACAAATGATCATCTAAACCAAACATAAAAGCATTAAGTTATTCCACTGTAATTTTTTAGTTTCTATTATAACTGTATTGGTACCACTCACAGTAGCCCTCAAACAAATACTGTTTTGAATACAAAAAAGGTACTTTTGTTGCACAAGTTTTCTGTGCAACAAAAACTACTGCAGCAAATTATGAGCAAAATGAGGTACCCAAAGGCAGTTGTGCAATGAAGCACAGCAACAACTGTCAGCTAAAATAGGAACAGATTTTGAAATTTCATGCAAACTTTCTAGGGTGGAGTGATACCACAAGACTTACGTTGTGACCTAAAGGTGCTTCCTCTCTAACAAAGCCTTTCTCCTCACTCCCCCTTCACAGAAAACAATGATCTTTTCTTCAGACTTGACCAGCTATAATAAATGCAGCCTAAGATTTCCTCTGCATACAGATGCACTGTTTGGGAGGGTTGAGCCTTATATTTGAAAACTTTGTCATCAACCTACACTTAAACATTAATTTTGTCTCCCACATCAATGTCACACACTAAATACATGGAAATCAGAATGTTTGTGTTGGTGAATGTATTAAAGGACAACTAAAAGGACAATTTGAAATTGTTAGATGAGGCAGCAGAGGTACAGTACTGTGGCAGGTGGAGTACAGTGGAGGAGGCTGCATTCCTCCAGAGGTTTGATCATGTCTTGACAGCACCCAGCACTTGAGTAGAAGACAGAGGGGTAATGGGCAGTAGCTCGAAAAACACAATCATGCTACCGTGCTGGTGATATGCTACTAATGACAAGGCTACAGAACAGAAACATGAGGCAGATAAACACAGACATCAGCCTCCCAACATGTTTACTCATTATAGCAAGCAAACACATACTTGTCATCACTAGTGGCTGAGGTAGATTAAAGGTAAAACTGGTGCAGCTGTATTCTTTAACAATGTGACATTTGCAAATTGTGTTCTTAGTACAAAACAGACACAGCCAGCTGTAATGTTTGTGTGTCCTGGTCTTAATGGGCCATCGCTTTTGTAAGAATGCTCAGCCATCGCAACGGAAAGCTCAGTAGTGCTTATTTTTAACAGTGCATACTCCATTGGTTTAAGGTGTGAAAAGATAAGAGACAGTGGGACCATGTCTCCTTTATGTTGCCAGTGTCTCACAGCAAAATACCTGAGGAGCTTGCCAACATTGTTACACAATTACACAATACATACAAAATAGAAGAGTGGGAAAATATGAGCCTCAGAAGGCAAGCCTAGTAATTATGGGCTTCTAGTGTAGTCTTATGTTTTGTAGACAAATAAAAAAATACATACTATTTTTTTTTAACATTTACATAGTTTCCGGTAATAAATATTTGCCAGGCTATTTTTCACACGATTGCCCTAAATAAAGAAAGGCAGAATAACCATCACCACATATTTCATTAACATAGAAGCATTCCCTGTCTTCTTGAGCCTGTTTATGTGCAAGCTAAAACACAAGTAGTTATTATGCTGTGTTGTCTCCCTTTGTTTACTAATGGCAGATCAAACTAGTGGTTAGAAGCATAACCGACTGTTTCAAAAACAGATATGGGCATGTCTAGTCACTCTGAAACTGTCTGTAGTTTAAGCTTTAGGTTTATCAGGATAGTGGGGAGAAGGGTGGAAGCCTACTTCAGCCAATGCTCTTTTACAGCTGAAGGTACAAAAGAAGTTCATGCAATATTTGTACTGAACTGCCATACAAACTTGTCCAGTGCTGATATGATAGTGATCTTAAGGTAATCTGAGCAAATATGCTGCCAGACTTAATCCTGTCTGTGCAGTTCATAGTGGCTAGGACAATGTTTGGCGATAACACGGAGACAGATACCATACACCAACAACAAGCTTTTGGGTTGTGTCTCACGCACAGCACATCTAAGAAAAATATGCATGTATATGTAAGTCACATTTATGCATCAAGAAAGTTCAGTTTTAGACATACACTGTATTGAGCAAATGCTGCAGAATTAAATGTTACTGGTCAAAGAACACAGCGTCCGCTTAGCTTGTTTGTATAATATTTTAGTATTTGGTTTATTACAAATCAGACTATATGCAATGTGACTGAAACATAATCTTGAGTGGAAGATGTCATACTGGCACAGTGTGATTAGTATAAAGACAAGGCTCTGTTCTTCAGCCAATAAGATGCTAATCAGATTTTTTTCTATCTAGCTTCTAGCATGTATTAATGGCATAAAGTGGTTATTGACTAGCTTTCATTTACCATTTATTTCCTTCATACAGCACAAATTCACAAAATAATGAAAATATACCATACTGCCTGAAGTTAAAATGGTGGGTAGGACTTAACTCAGACATTAAATCACTTAATTGGCTCTTAGTGATTGTTGATCATTTCCAATTAATGTTTTTTTTCCAACTCTGAAGATTCATTTAGCCCGTAAACACACTGGCCCTGTATAAAATATCAGCACAGCTCCTAGTTTCTGTCAGTAAACTAAATAGGTGTGTAAGAAAAAAATAACTATTTAGTATGTAGATAAGAAATGAAGACTGCTATCTTAAAGTAATCTTAATCTTATCTAACCTGCTCTTTCACATTGTACCTATCTTACTCTCAAAAGAAAATCAGTAAGATTTTATATTTAGATATAAGAGTTCTAGTCCTCGTTAGATCACAACACATACACTCATTCATTTATATCACCAACAGCCACTTCCCAGTGATTCTCCCTGTCTTCTTAATAAATCCTGCATCCCTCTACTATGATGCATGACACTGCACTTTGGCTCCCAGTGGCATCATTTCAGCACAGAGGACAAGGAGTGACTCCATCCATAAATAGCTTACTAGGCGCTTCACAGAATATCAACAAATGCATACTGCAGAATTTGTCCACTTTTCATTTCTGTGACCATTTACAACCTAAATCACATTGCTGCATAGGAGTATTCCTTTACTGCCAAACATGTCAGAAACTCCATCCATCCATCCATTTTCTGAACCCGCTTTATCCTCACTAGGGTCACGGGGGTCGCTGGAGCCTATCCCAGCC
>JAPQRP010000008.1:6392721-6409009 GCA_037367295.1 Apogon hyalosoma
AGATAGATAGATAGATAGATAGATAGATAGATAGATAGATAGATAGATAGATAGATAGATAGATAGATAGATACACAGACACACACACAATAGAGGCTGAAGACAAGTGATTTAAGGGGAGTGCCTTAGTCAGAAAACAGCTTGGGAATTATGTCTTCTCAGAAAAATAACTTCTCTTTAAGTACTAAAATTCCTTTCTATAATTTTACTCATTGCCTACTGATAAAATTATGAATGAGGATAATTTGTCATTTATATGTGTGTGCCCCTTGGAATGTTAAATGCATTCTTAACATATTTGTTTTGCTTAATTTAGTCATAAAGTAAGGGAAATATGTTAAATAAAAATTATTTTTTTGTAGCAAATATTCTGATGCTATACTACTGCATCTTTTTTCAAGCTGATGTAATATTCATGCTGATGACCTACTTTTTAAAAATCTAAAAATAATGTTCTAGTCTAGTGTGTAAAACTGTATATGTATCTGCAGACTGTCAATTTTACAGGTAAAGAGGAATATATATGCTCATATGGTGGCTTTGATAAAAAAAAAAGTCTTTTAACCAATTTTCCTTTGCATGTCTTGTTTGCATATTACTTGTTGGAAACTTTTCATCCATTTATCTATCCTTGCATCCAGTGCATTCTATAGCTTATCTGACATTAATTGACAGTATGTGAAAATATTTTTGAGAAAAGAGCAGCAAATCAAAAAGCAGCAGCAGTTACTTACACAAGTCCAGTTATTGATACGGTTCACTGGAACACAATGAAAGTGTGAATGGCCAGAACTGAAAAAAAGGTTGTTCAAGAGGGATTTGAAGAATCAGCACTATGGGGGGCCCACATTCACAGACCCATTCCATTGTTGAATGTTGGTCATCTACCATGCTTCAGAATGGCTAACATCCACTCCTTGTCCACTGTGACAACCAATCAGTCCCACTAAGAAAAGCCTGTGTTTATGAACATTGTAATTATCCACGCTCTCATTCTGATTTTGTGGTGCAATAAATAAAGAAAGGCAGGTCAAATACAAACAGAAAAAAATGTACCATTTGTTTTCATAGGTGTTTTCTGAGAAAGCTAAATGTAGTGCAAGGAAGCTGATTAGGTCATTTTAACACATTAAAAACAGAGAGCTGCTGGAGGTATAGTTGCAAAACATGACCACACTGCAAATCACTTTATATCTGGACAAGCTAGGTCTGTCACAATTCTTGCACAATCACCACAATGCAGTTATTTGAAATAAGCACAATTATTTTGCCTAAGCTTAATAATCATCTTCATTCAAGACAAACAGAAATGCAAATCACTTATGTTCTAAAGTTCAGTGCTTATAAGTGTCTCTTACTTTTCATAAGGTGTATGCGCATAATTAAATCATCATTGAACTCATACTACAGTTAAGAGAATAGATGATAATATTAATCCCACTGATTTGTGACAGTAATAGTTAAACCAAATTTCAATATCATGACAGCCTTAAGTCAAGCCAGAATGAAAACTAGCCATAAAAAAAGATACAAAAATCCAACTGACCATCATGTACAGTAAATAGCTGAAAAAGTATGTCTCAATTTCATCTATGCCATGAGCCACTAAGATTTTATGTCATATTTAAGTTGCATAAAAGCCATGAAAAACACTAATAGTATTGCCAGAAAACAACATATACAGTGATTAACACAAGTAGGCCTATTGCATAATACCAAAAAGCATTTGTGAATATGTTTTAATTTAATTCCTTAAAAACCTTTTCATTGAAATTTTACCATTCAGCTTTTCCATCATACCACAGCAGGCATCTGGTACCAGATTTCAGCCACAAAAGGGGTTTTCATCAGTTAATATAATGTGACCTTACAGTTAACACTACCTGCAGACTATGCACTGATGTGCCAATGCATGATTTACAAGTTATTATGGCACCCTCTGGTGGCAAATTTAATAGCTCACTGAAAAGAGGTCTTACTTCTTAATTTCATGTATATTTTAATAATTTATTGAACTGAATACTGATCTCTTGTGCATCATCATAGTGACTACAGAGACCATGTTTTGCTTTATTTTAATCTCTTAACTTCAGGGATATTTACAGTTAGTTGGAAATTTTTAATTAGGATAGCTTTATATTTAAGTTATCATGTGATACTGAAAAACCCCCACAAATGACAAGAGGAATACAAATGGCAGTGACTTCTGGTTAGTTCAACTCAAGCAGTCTGAAATAAAGACAAGAGACTGTGGAAATAGTGAGGTGCTGAGAGCAGTACTAAAGATGCAATGTAATGCACTATAAATACACAGGTAGGCTGCATTCTGTCTGCCTTTCTTACCCCTCACTTCCTCTCCTGTCTCCGTACTTGCAGATCAATACTAAAAGCCATAAGAAAGCAGAATAAACAAATACTTCTAGGAGGAGACCTCAAAGTTGCTTGGGAAAGGCTGCAGATAGGATGGCATAACTCAGTTTAGCTGTTTCAGTTTCAGGTCCTAGTGGTGTGAAAGCAGTCTTACTTTCACAATTTTTGGATGGAGTTATTAGTCATGAGTAAAACCTATTCTGTATTTCCAAATATTAAAGTTCTGTAAGAAAAAAAATATTAGGAGTTTTATTCCTACTAGGGCTATATATACATTCATATATATTAAAACAAACAAACAAACAAACAACAACAACAACAAATCTAGTCACTAAATGAAACCACAAAATAAGCCATTATTTTGGAAATTACAACACTGAATTAGTAGTGACCCATCTCATTACAATTCATTAAGACAGCAGACAAATAGAAAAGATAGGACTTGTTAAAATATACATAACAAACAAGACATTTCATTTATACCATGACTTGCATATTTTAACTTTGTGTCAGCAGTTGCCTTATTAGTTCTTTGTGTTTAAAATTGTAAATGGAAGACCAATTTCCACCTAACAAAGTAAAAGAATGAAAATTAAGAAAATGGAACTTAGGTTTCCTTCTGCCCTGCCCATCTAGAAAACATCTTGCACTCTATGTATGCATCAGTTATGGAATGGGAAGTGGTCTGAAAACCATAAGTGCACACTGCATGGACAACCACTTACATACATCCCAAAAGTAATGACAGTCCTATAGCAGAGGGATCTCTGGAATGGCTCCTGGAAAACACACCAGGTCTGACCCATTCCCAGCTACCATGGACAAAGTAAAATTTCACAAATCAAACAAATCTTTACACATCCCAACACTCCTTAGCATTTAATTTCATTCTTTTCCTCTGATGCTTTATTCCTTCAGCTCTTCTTCTGATTCCTCAAAAAATAATCCCAGACACCCAAAATAATCATCCCACAAACTAACCTGCCATCCATCAGCAGTAACTACCACTTTTCCATCTTCCATGTACAAAACCCTTACATTCCCTAAAGGACTGGTCAGTAATGAATATTTATCTGTATGAGTTAGGAGTTGATCATAATACAAAGTAACAATTATCAATGTGCTGGTGTATGTGAGCCATGCAGGCGTGATTCTACACGTGGTAGCCAGCATATATCAGCTCTCAAAATCTGCTAAATAAACGATATTGTCGTTACACGCCTGAAAGCTATGTAAGAGACTTATACTTTCCAAAACAGTTGCTCACCTGCCTTTATTTCCCACCTTTTAAAACACTTTTACTTGATGCATCTCCGCTATGACTCACAGTCTAGGCCAAGCACGCAGTATAAATCTCAGTCTTATCATAACATAACCACACAACCCACAATGTCGAAAGAAAAAAACTGCAGCTTATACGAGATGCCGGCACTTCAGCACATCTTGGTGAAATACTAACATTCTGAGCAGAGAACAAGGCTGGATGGTTTATTAGCAGATGCTGAAATACAGATCCACAGGCTGGTTTGTGGTGAAAACGCAGATAAAATGTGCCTGCGTTTGACATCGACTCAAACAAAGGCATGAGGAGACAGATACACATACACACACACACACACACACACACACACACACACACATACAGATGGTTCCCACTAACTAACGCCAGGCATTGCAGTCAGCTACACTTCCCAACCAGGCTGCTATTAGGCCAGAAAAACAAACGGCTGCATAAAAACTGGGCTTTCTTTCAGAAAAAAATAGCTAGGATAGAAAAACGTTGTGTTGACTGTGATAGCTAGCATGCTAACAGCAGTCACCTGAATATCAGACTCCCCTTCTCTCATTAGCTTTGTTATTAGTGTGTAGCCTACAACCTACTGGTGGTCGGGAATGAATAAAAACAACAAAAAAAAGGAAATAATTCTTACCTCTTATTTTGTCTTCAGTAACAGAGGCTGTCGATATGTATTCTATCGCGTCTCTACATGCGGAATTTCACCAGACATGTAATTTTTTTCCGACGCGTGCAAATGGGTAAATTCAAATTTTTATGGTAAAAAAAAAAAAGGAAAAAAAAAATCCCAGGTGTCACCGCTAAGGTCTTTCCGTTAAATCCGCATCCTTGAAACGGCTCTTTCTGTCCCCGCTGCTAACGTTGCAGCGGGTTACGAAACCGAACCAGCCTATTTTTATATATATTTATATATATAAATCTGGTTAGCTTTAAGACAAAAACGGTTAACGGCGGAGGAAGGAAGGAGGGAAAAAACAGGCGAAGAGACGGCGCGAGCCCGTTTTCTGAGCAGGTATCAGACGGATATCCGCAGCTTCTTCTTCTTCCTCCTCTTCCCCCGGTGGGTGAGCATCCGAAAGGCCGTGGGTCCGTACCTCAACCGCTCCCGCTCCCCCGTTCAACAGGGAGAAGAAAGAAAAGTGGACGTGGTGGTGGTGGTGGTAGTCAGGGGTGTGCGTGGGGAGGTGGTGTGTGGGTGTGTGGGTGGGTGCTGACCCTTCGCAGTCACATGGGAAACACAGTGCACATTTTCAGTATTCTCAACAGCTGCTCAATGCACACAGTAAGGGGGATGTTTTCCAGTGTCTGGTGCTGTCCCTGGTGCTAAATCTGAAAGGCTTTTCATTCATTTCCACCCCACTCTTACCCTGCAGTCACATAATGCATCTTATGAGCATGAGTTACAGTAACATGTCAGAAAAACAAGTGTGCAGTAGGCTTAAATGCATTATTTTTGCTCTCCAGTGTTTCAGAATAGCTCACCCAAAATGCTGCATTTACAACACGAGGTCACCGTTAGGTTTTTGTACCAGCAAATTAGAACGATCATACATTTGTCAGTCTTTTGACCAAGATACAACAAGAATGTTTAGGAAAAAAAGGAGACCAAAGTATTAAATATTTACAGTGACCTCCTTTTTCCACTTTACATGGTTATTTTGTGCAGACAGTATGGAACTTACTGCACTATTCTTCTGTTTTACCTCAGGTTTCATTCAGCACATGTCAACCGTTTTCTTGTTTTGGTGATTTTTTTTTCATTTGAGCAGAGGTTATGCTAAATATTCAAGTAATATAAGAAGCAGATACTCCTGTTTCACTCTTGAATGTTCTGCCTGTCTTTTGCTTGTTTTCTGTATTTTGTTGCTGTAAAATTATCTTATCTTAAAGTCTGACTTTTACTCATAAAAGCCATTTAGTTGTGATTTTTTTCTGGTTTGTGTTCTGTGCACATTTCCTGTGTTTTCTTAGTAAAGAAACTGTTTTTTACAGCTTTGAAAAACAATAAACTTCAAGGTAGCCCAAGATTTTTGCCCCGCACCGGTTCCAGTTTTACATTTAGTCCTAGTCCTAGCTCTAGTTCTGGTTTCTAGTGTCAGTCCCAAGCCCAGATAAATAGAGAAGGTTGCATCAGGAAGAGTATCCAGTGTAAATTTGCTGCCAAACTAGTCATGCAAATCACGACCTGTATTCAGTCCTCAACTGGAGAATTGAATGTCTTGTTCTAAGACATATATATAACACAACTGAATATGCATTACCATTGTTCTTCCGTCTCTTATACTTGATTGTTTTGTTAATGAAAGCTCACTCTTTATTTAGTCAAACATCCTTCCTTGGAGTCTAAAACCAGAGTTTTCCCTTGATGTGTTAAGCATTTTCTGTCTCCAAGAACTCAGGTGGCACTAAATTATTCCTTAGACAGTATGCAGCACCTGGCTGGTGTGTGACATCAAGCAAGTCATCAGGATCTGGGTTATTCATAAAGCGCTGACAGGTCCTCATGCACCAAAGCCTCAAGTCCTGGATAAGTGTTTTCTCTTGTGCTCTATTCTCTTGCATGGTACAGCATTGTGAGCAGTGATTTGATGGTTATTGCTGCTGAGTTGAAAAACATCCTGTGAGTAAATCTGTTCAATGTCAATGTGTTGGTGGTCTGTCGGAAGGCACCAGAACTCCAACACCTAAATTATTTTGGGGTCTTGTGTTTCCACAGTGTCTCTTTCTCTATAGGGCGTGTGTCTGTGTGCATGGGTGTAGCTGCACCAACAAAGTGGTAGTGGTGAGGACTTTATGGGATGATGGGTGTTTTAGGGAGGGCTGAGTAGTTTGGAAAAGAGCATGCTATTCATTATAAGCAGTTAGTGGTAATGAAAAAGCTCTGCTGTGTTGTTAGTACGGTTCTAGTACTTTGCATTTTCACTGTGAATGTAGTATTGTAGTTGAAGCTGTCCAAGTAGACAGGCTTATTTAAACTGAAGCTATAGCACTAGTGGCTGCTATTGATTTGCATTCTTAATGTGTCTGAGTAAATCTGTGATTGCTACAAATCACCAAAGTCAATAGAATTTTTATTAACTGAGGTGATAGACAGTATGAAGGTTATAAAGCTGCATGTTGGATTAAGGATGGGTTTTCAGTCTCTGAGTGTACTGGGAAAATGCACTGAGATTATTTTGGTAACTGGGCATCACACTAAAACTACCTGTCCCATTCATTTCCGACAGAGCTGATATATAACAGATATAACAATGCCTAAAAAATACTAGTCTACAGGTTTTAGTGAACAATGATATGGACTCTTTCTTGTCTTTTTTAACATTATGCAGGAGAGGTTCATAGCCAGAAAAATAACTGTCTTCACCTATATAAAAATCAGTGATCACATACAAAAACAAGGATTGCATTTTGATCAAAGTTTCAAGTTGAGACAATAATAAAGATTCACTCTGTTCGCAAAGAAATTTATGTTTGCCTGTTGAGTGACATTTCATTGAAGTCCATTATGTTAATTAAAAACATTTTAAGTTACTTTGAATGAGGAATAATGTAGATTAGTTTGCAATGATGAAGGTAGATGTTTCTATAGAGATGATCCTTGTATTTCAGTGAATATTGATTAAGGGAAGTCTAGCGATAAGGAAGATAAAAACCCTTAGAGGATCTCATGGAATTAGAGAGACTATAGTAGACTTAAAAGTGCTTGGAACATACTCCGTTCCGAATATGTAAGTTTTCTTCCCATTAATTAAACATTGATTTTTGCTGTTAAATATTTGCTTACATTATTTGTGCCTTGTGGGTAAACATTGTTATATGATATGGTATATTTGTATGTATTTGTACAGTGCCTATAAATACCATTCAAACAGTGTTAATGGAATCATGGTCAATATAATTTGTGTTGTTGGCAAAAAAAAAAACAAAAAAACAAAAAAGGGGAAACAAAAAATGTTTTTGGCAGCAAGCAAAAAGACTACCACTAGAAAAAAGTTAAAGCACCTACAATGGATGAATGGATCAATATTGTACAGGACATTTGCATTCTGGAGAAGTTGACATTTTTTTTACGGGTCAAGGGGAATCTTTTTTTCACTATTTGGTCAAAATGGACGAACTGTGTAAAATCTGTAATTGCTGCGAAGTGAATATACTGGTTATGTGAAAACATTCACATGATATACATTTCTGTTTAGGTTAGTGTAAATATACACACCTTAATGTGTTTTATCTTGTTGAAGAAGAAGTGGAGTAAGCCCTCTCCTCCCACCCACTTGTTATAAGTGTTCTTTATTCTAATAAAAAACTTGGATTAGCAACGATCACTTTCATTCACATTTGGGGTGTGGACATTGAATTGTACCCGAAAGGGAAGTTTTGTATTATTTGCTTTTCCAAATAAACAACGAATGGGGCAAAAAAAGGGGCACAAATTTCTACAAAGCAGTGTCAGTTGATAAAAATTAAAAAAAAAAAAAAAAAAAGTGGTTGCATAAATATTCACACTCTTGAACACGACTGACCTAAATCAACAGAGGTCCAGTCAGTTGGTGCTAGAAGTCTCACAAATTGTGAAGTAGAGATCACCTGAGTGCAGTGAATGTTTCTCAAACTGTGTTCATGGCTACAATTATACCACGAAAGCTAAACACTCCAAGCAGCTCTGAGAAGAGGTTACTGAAAAGTACGAGTCAGGGGATGGATATGGAAAAATCCTGTGCAGTTCAAATAAATCCATTATTAAAAAATAGAGAGAATATGGTACATGTGTAAATCTGGTCAGAGTGATTTGTCCTCACAAACTGAAGAAGGAGATCAGCGAAGGAGGCCACCAAACCAAGACCCTTGTGATTACTCTGACGGAGTTAAAAGCTTCAGTGATGAAAATTCAAGAGAGTGTGCAGACAACAGCAAAGCCACTGTTGAAGTCATCTGCATTAGAGTTCACCCAAAGGCATGCGGGAGATTCCAAGGTCAACTGGAGTCTGGTTCTTTGGTCTGATGAGATGTGATGTTCAGTGGACATTAGACACTGCACAGCACCGCAAACACACCATCCCCACTGTGAAGCATGGCGTACATAGCATGAAACTGTGGGGATGCTTCTCAGGAGTAGGCCATGGAAGGCTAGATAGAAATGCTCAAGGTAGGATAAAGGAAATAAAAAATTATGAATGAAAAAAACAAAAGGTACTTTGAATGTTCTATGCCTTTTACATTTTGGGAAGTGGTTTGAAGAAAATGAGGTGAATGTTCTGGAATGTCCAAGTCAAAGCTCGGACTTCAATCCAATAGAGAATTTGCAGCTGGACTTGGAAAAGGCTGCTCACACCTGATCATCCCTGTGCAAACGCTTTAGCAGGATTTGCATAGAAGAATGAAGAAAAATGTAATTGTCCAGATATGAAAGCCTGACTGAGATCTATCTACATGGACTCAGTGCTGTGAGTGCAGTGGGCATCTATTAAATGCAGACTTGAAAGGGGTGAATATTTATGCAATCACTTATGTTATATTACATATCATTAATTGCCATGGCTTTGTAGAAGTTCAAGAGCATTTTTCTGCACATTATTGTCAAAAAAGCCAAATTACATTGACTAAGATTCCTTTTATAAAATCAATGAAAAGGGAAACCATCCAAGGGGCTAATACTTTTTTATAGCCAGAGTGTATTTACTGACTCATTTATTAATTTTGTGGTTAATTAAACTGTATAATTTTTTTTCTTTAGTGATGACAGCAACTGAAGCAGAACTGTGCAAAGAAGCCTTACTGCTATCAAGACGTAAATTAAAAAAAGTAAAATTACTTCTCAACAGCCTATATGTCCCTATATGTCAACTTTTCCTTCTGAAAACTGGAATTACTCATGTTCATATGCATTTACATTTTGGGTATAATTGAAATCTCTCTTCCTAGATGTTTTACTTTAGTGTTTATGGCTAAAAAGAAGACCCCCAGGGCTTGAACAACACGTATCTGAGCAGTGTGTATGTGTGTCACCCCACACACAACCTGTTTACGCCCCTGGCCCCATGCAGCCCCAGCGCCTGCTCATAGACCCACAGCCCAGCAGAGAGCTCATCCACAATCCACCGT
Source organism: Apogon hyalosoma (assembly GCA_037367295.1). NCBI lineage: Eukaryota > Metazoa > Chordata > Actinopteri > Kurtiformes > Apogonidae > Apogon > Apogon hyalosoma. Next base: position 6,402,491 of record JAPQRP010000008.1, read on the forward strand.
GACAAAGGGAAAGAGCTGAGTGCAGGATATAAGGCTGCCACTGGCTGCCAGAGTGTGTCCAGCACAGTGCTTTCTGCAGATTGCAGCATTTTGAGCTAAACCCTCCTCTGTCTGCTCACTATAGATGGGACCTGGACGAGGGGGGGGGTCATCATAAGTGCGTGCAGTGACCAGGGTGGAGTCGGGGGCTTGTGTTTGGTAAAGTTGGTGTGGCTGTATAGCTTCACAGCCGGGTGGACATGATCTCTATTCTTCTTTCCCAGCACAGTGTGTGCATGTGTGTGGGTACAGATATTTCCCTCCCTAAAGCTGAATCATATGACTCTAATTGTGAGCAATGGAGGGGTCTCTGTGTTGACCCTTTAGAAAATGTCTCAGGGAGGGACAGCTGAAAGAGACATAATGGGTCTGAACTTGAGGAATTCAATCAGGTTTCTGTGGCTTGTCGCAGCAGAGTCAACACAGTTGATATATCATGGTGCTGATACTTATCATTACACCATCTTTCCTACTGTGAAGTGTTTTCAGTTCATGAAAAAACACTAAAATCTGCTATTCCTCATCTGATTTAACATTACAGTTCTCTCTAGTTACAGTTTACTGTAAAATGTCTGTGTCTAAAATTCAGGCTGTGTTTCAAAGAGCATAATTCATCTTTACATCCTGCTTAATTTCAGTTTGTGTACTCACACCTTATAAAGATGTCTGTTGAGTTTAATTTCCTTATTAGCAACACCTCTGATGCTCTGATAGCTCATGTTCTCCTCCCCAATTTGGCCAGAAATCCAGAGCTGTTTTCTATTTATCCTACAGAAAAAGCTTTAATTAAAATTGTTGGTGGGTCTTTACATGTAGCTCTGTGTGGAAATAAATGTTGAAAAGTAATTTGCTCCATATTTTATTTATTAGTTCTAGCTGCCTAGCAGCACTGGCTTATAATGAAAACAGTGATAAATGCATTAAGTAGTCAGGGATTTACGACAACCAATAAATATAGATATGATAAATAAAAATGTCATGACCAGAATTATTACTTTTTTAGGAATATTAATACCTGAACCGAGCTCAAGTGCCTGAACACATGTGCTAAGTGAGAGATGTGAAGTGCATATCATCATTTTAAACATTTCATTTTTGAGCTTTCTTATGTCATGTGTGCCCCAGGTTCCAAACCCTGCTATATTTGACCAGTGAATAAGAAACTTTAGTAGCTGTGCACTTTAGCCACCAATACCCAGTGGGTTATTCTCCGGTCAGTGCGACCTACTAAAAGATATTTATATCCCCCAACACTTTTTGAGTCATCTCCCAAGGCCAGATATGCTATTTCAGTTACGGTTCTTGTTCATCCTCTCTCTCTTTTCCATCCTTTTTCTTATCTCTCTTTCTCCTAAACTAGTTGCTGGAGGTCACCCTGCTGTTCCAGTTTTAAATTATATAATAATTCGACAGAATGAAACCAGGACAGTGAGGAACTGTGGTGCCACGGCAACGTGACTCGCTGAGGTCACAGGATGAGGATCATAGGTTGTGTAAAAATTTTCCACAGAGAGATGGACAGCATTGAGTCATGTCACCTGTTTACTGGTGTGCAGATTTGCAGATGTGCTGCCTAACATGTCATATTTCATACACTAGCAGTTCAGTGTCATTCACAGGTCAACGGAGAGAATTTCTACAGGAAACATAGACAGTATTGTGAAGAAAACACAACAGGTGTAGAGGCAATTCCAAGCACGCCTACAGTATGGACAAGAAGAATGAGGACAGTAATACACTCTGTGGTCCACTAATAAATTTACCTCCTGCATTTGTGATGTTTATAGTCAGCACATCTAGCCTGATGTTTGCATTTACAATCATCTTGTAGAGTAATGGGTAAAACACTAGATGGAATTTGCTTTGTTTTGGTTTGAATAAATGATAAAAGAAATAACCTCTCCTATTAAAAAATACAATTAACACACTATAAAGAGCATTACAGTTTATTTGCTGAGAAAGAAAATTGAGTGGATCTCTCACACACCACAGATATAAACCACTTTTCATTAAAAGGGGATTTTTTTCGTGTAGATGCTGACAACCTACTTTCATCAGTATATATACAAGCAGCTCCCTCTAGTGGAAGGTTTTGGAAATTGTTTCGTATAAATATTGTTGACTTGGATAATACCTGCTTTTTTTAATGTAGCAGGTGTACTGGTCTCAGACAGAAACAGATGTCTTTGATAAATAGTTTAACCCGGTCTCACCTGCTTACATGTCTTACCTCTGTTCAGCTCTAATGCAGGTGCAGGTAGTTTAAAGCTCACACCCTTACTTGTTTGCATAATTATACCTTTGGCACTGATATTGTCCCTTGTGTCAGTCTTCAAATCCATGTAATATAGTAGAAATTAGATTCAGCTGGGTTGTTTAAAAATTGACAAGTTATATTTATTGGTGAGCAGGTAAATAAAACTGAATAATATGAAGAGTTTTGATTCATTGTCAGTTACTCATTGAAGGATCCATGACATTTGGATTTAATGTTTGTGAAAAAGCTATAATTTGTAAAATACCTAGAAGGAATTTGCCAAACATCTGACAATATGGGCAAATGAGAGGGACATTATTAAAATGTATATGCTGTTGTTGACCTAAAAAGCAAAAGAGGAGGAAAAATGAATGGAAAACCTATGGAAATCCTCCTGTGTGTCAGGTTAATTTCTGTTCCAGGCGTCTTGAAAGGGAAGACTGAATCATCCTCAGCCGCAGACCCACACATGGCTTTAACTATCAATATGAAAGCTTTAATGTCTGCATGTTAATGTGTGATTTGGAGGCACTTGCAGTGTTCACTTCTTTCAGTTTCCATGGTAAATATGCGTTTATAGGGAAAAATTCCCATACAGACCCCCACAAAAAACAAAGAAGAACAGAGACATTACTTTTGACATCTTTTTTTTAATTAAAATTGTTTGGTTTTCTAAATGCTTTGATGCAATTATAACAACTGATGTCAAACGTTATTGGTTTTCTGGAATAAGCTACATTTAGCAAATATTCCCACTATATTCTTTCTAAGTGCATGACCTTTTGGCTAGCTTAATGTCAAGTTTGGTGCACATGTCAAATTATACAAAAACTTCAGGTTGCTCATGAACAAACAAACAAACAAACAAACAAACAAACAAACAAACAAACGGGTAAGACAGGCACCTATCTTTGAGAAACTGTGAGAGCAAACTGTACAATAACACAAAACCAGCCAATAACTTCCCACAGAAAGGATTTTGAATTAGATTTATACAATGCTGACTGATATGGGAATGTAAAACGGGAATACCAAACACTGAAAATGTTCCATGGCATTCCTACAGTATACAAATATTAAATAGACTTATACAAACAAAGTGAATAGTAGAGAGATCCTTACGTGTGTGGTGCTCTTTAAAACATATTCTAATTCCTCAAAGCAAGATATGGCATGAGAACAAGGATTGAAATTAAAAATGGCAGGTCAATTCAACAGGAAAGTGCACATTTGAAGCTTAACAACATACACTTAAAAAAAACAATAATTACAAAAAAGTTGAACAAACAAACAATCATGTTCTTTGTCTGCAATGAATGGTTTTTTAAATGTGAGAGAAGAGCCGACAATGATATGTTTCATGAGCTGCTGCCCATGATCTGACTCCAGATGAGGAGATATATTTGAAGGATTGCTGCCTACACACAGTCCCAGGGTTGAAGAATGAGACAGAGGTGCATGCACGGCAGGCATGGTTTTTTTGTTGTTGTTGTGTTACGATGATGCACAGAGGTTACCGAGTTCTGCGACGCATGCATATGTTTGGCCTGCGTGTAGCCACAAAGCCGTGTTTGCAGTAGCACTTGTATGAGCCGACGGTGTTCACACAGCGAGCGTTTTTGCAGGGACTAATACGAGCTCCTGGTTCAGCACACTCATCAATGTCTGTGGGAAAAAAGGGAAAAAAAATCTTTGAACATAAGCATTCATCAATGACAGGAAACATTAAAAAAAAGCATATAAATAATTGATAGTTTGTGCTTAATAAGTAACATTAATTACTGCATTCTGACCTACTGATAGAAATTTGGTAAGACAGAAATTTGTTAGGAAATCAAAAAAACTATTTTTGGTGCAAAAAGTAAAAATAATTAATTCTATGCTGAGGAAAATATTTATTTTTTATAACCTTTACTTAAGCAACATTATAACCTTTATTTAAGCAATGGGAAAATATGGTAAGTAAGCACATGTATAAAGCAGCATAAAATAAATACTTAGGTAAAGTACAGGTGTATCAAATTAGAATGTAAATTGTGTATTTGTATGAATGTACTGAGTAGCAGCTAATCAAAATGAAAACCAAGATTCTGGCACACATTTTGGGTGCAAACCATTTGGGATTAGTAGGTTTACTATGGTGCTCACTGACAAACAAATGTAAATGCAGAAATAATTATTTTTCTACTGGGAGAAAAAAAACATGATTTTATCTAAATCAGTTATGCTGATTCCAAATCAGAATGTCCACTAAGGCATTAACAGCATATCATGTCAGCACTGTAGTTCTACAAATTGTGATCAACATTCATATGGATTTCAAGACCTGAGAGAAAAAGAGAGAAATCCTGTATTCCCTGTAAAGCTCAGCTCTCTAGAATCAACAGCCTGGAATTCATTTGTACAAGTGATGCAGCATCTTTTGGGTAACCATAGAGCCCCAAATGAGGACCTGATGGGGACATGGTAAAAGCAGATGAATGGCTAGGGTGCAGGATGTTGCAGGAACCCCACCCCGATTTTTTTTTTTCCAGCCCTGGTTTGAGTGATGTAAATAATGAAACATGAAGTACATTACTGTTTGTTTCTAAAGTGGTAAACTGTTTCTATCTACTACAAGCACAAGAAACAGTGTCACTTATGAATAATTTTGATCCAAGCAGATGGACTTTGCTACTTGGGTTTATTCTTTATTAGGGGTGATGCTCATATCTGTAAGTAAATTTGACCAGTTTAGCAGTACTATCTTACATACAGTGGTGGCCAAAATTATTAAAACACTTTGCATACTTAAGAGGTTTCATCTGCTGTTTTTTTTTGTTGTTGTTTTAAATTGGTCATTAAAATATTCATAAAACAAATTTAAATATCTGCAAAGTCATCATTATGCTCTGTAAACCATAGACCAGAGCCATCATAAGGAGTTTTTTTGTAGATCATTTTCCTACAAAAAACAAGCCAGGAATATTTCACCTTCAGCGTTACACAATCATGTTCCTTCACAGTAGAAGCAAAATTCTTTGTGTGATTATTATCAGGTTTATTATGGTTAAATGGATGGTGGTGCAACAGAGTTAGGACACAGTTGTGTGATTTAAATGTACTTGGCCTATAATGTTCATTAAGTGAATATTACAGTTCAAAGTGGATAAAAACAGTAGGATTCTTTATCTGATATTTGTTGTGGTCAGAGCAAACATCTGCATGTTTCATAAATATTATGAAATTAAATTGTTATGGAAGCAAAAAAGGTCAATATTTTGTGTTCTAATAATTATAATGGTGTTCTATTAACATGTTCACATAACTCAATAATCCAGAAGTTATTTTCTCCACTTGTAGACATGACTTATTTTGTTGCCCAGTGTCATTAAAACTTAGGTTTGTAATTATTTTATCTTCAGGTCCACACAGATGATAAGTACAACTAGTACAAACCCACCAATGCAGCGGGCCCGGGAGTGGTCCAGTCTAAAGCCTGGGTTACATTCACACATGGTCCCCAGGTAGGAGCGGACACAGCGACCATTTGCACAGCTGCATTCATCTGAGTCCTCCTCTGAACTGTCACCTTTCAGGCAAACACACAGAAAAACAAAATAGTGTGGGAAAGAGTCAGCTGACAGAGCAGTGCATCTCATATTTCATTTTACACATCACAAATAAAGCTTTTTTACCTGGGTTATAGTTGGCAAAAGCTGCCAAAAAGTCTTGCTCCCCGTCAGACTCAGTCTCCAGATGCATTTCACACAAACGACTGAACATCTCTGAAAATGACAAGCAGATGTCTTTTAAGCTGCGCGTTAATGAGAAGTGGGAACAAGCCATGAAAGCAGCTCAGTCTGCGGTTTACCTGAGTTTCTTGGTGGACAGGTGTTACACTCAGGGCCCCAACCACGACCGTAGTGACAGCAGCACTCAGAGTAGGTCACCACCATGCCGTTCCTGGGCTCGCTGCAGATCAGACCCTCGTCAACTTGAAGGAAACATACGTCCTTATGGGCTGCAGTGCGATCTACGAAAAAGGAGAATAAAAAGAAGTGATGTGAACTGTTATTCAGCAATTAAAGATAAATCAATATTAAAAACATACATATATTACAGAACATATTGTATTCACATAGCTGTACGGTATGTGAAAACAAGTTTCCTATCTATCTATCTATCTATCTATCTATCTATCTATCTATCTATCTATCTATCTATCTATCTATCTATCTATC